>WBNO01006322.1:51723-120962 GCA_013400575.1 Peucedramus taeniatus
CAAGGAAGGAAGGAAGGAAGGAAGGAAGGAAGGAGATCAGAAAAGTTTATTTCCTGATAGCAGCATGGACAAAACCTTTTTTCCATTCCTTCTTGTCCCTCCCAGGTTTTCTCTTGTCCATTAAGAGATCAGTATTCTAAAAACCCTCTTCAGACATTTATAAGGCATTATTCTTACTTATTGGATGTTCTGCTGCTGGTCCTTCTGCTTTCTTTGACGTTTTAAGGTCGTTTTAATATGCTCTCTATTTTCTGTGAAACTTACTTGTAACAGGAGATCAGATTCAAAACCTGTTTGGTGCTATGACTGAAGGCAGTGTGTGTGTGTGTGTATGGAGATCTGCATTGGGAATATTGCTTGTGATGTTAGTGCCTGCTATAATCACAGAGACAAAAATCTCTTTGGCAATCCCAGCCTTTGCCAATCTCTGTGTACTGACTGGTTATGGCAGAGACCTAGCCCATTGCCTTTTCACTACTCTCCTAATAATACAGTGATGAACATCATTTTAAAGAATTGAAACGTGGTTTTAGAAAGCACAAAAATGCAGGAAATAGTGTGTCACCTTTTCCAGTGACCAATATTTCCATATAAATTTTTGCTTTCAGCTGACAGTTTGTGTTATGAAATTCTGTAAAGCCTACAAACACTCAGCCTGAATGGTATGTGTGGCTGCAGAGACACAGAGCAGTTATAAAGCCAACTCAGTAATCTGAAGTCATTGCATTTATGCCTGTTAACTGAAACAAGCCTTACTTATTGATCACTGAGGACAGTGAATGTCTGCTTGCAGGCCCTTACTTCCTGTGACATCCAGAGATAAACATGAAGGCTTTTCACCAAAATGATTTCTACAAAAATACAAACTTTCTCTTTCTCCTCCCTGTCTCCCAAGAGTGCTGAAGTACTCTTTTGCACACTCAGTGGTTTCAGGAATTACTTTTCTGTATGCCTAATTTAGGCTCCTGTTTTTGAAAAGCTTGAGAAAGGAGTGGCTGATTGGTCTGAGTTCTGGCCTGGATTTGCTAGAAGCATACTTGCTGCAGCCATCACATCTTCCCAATACACATGAACTCGCTGTTAACGTGAAAAAGAGAGACAAATTACTCATCACAGAAGAAATAAGCACAAGTGGGCCTCATAAATGCTGGCTGCTATATTTAGCTTATAATACTAATATTGGAACGTCATAGTCGTGCCCTCTTCCCTAATGGCAGCCCTGTGAGATTCTATCTAGATTTTATGATCTTATATGGAAAGTAATTCAGCTATTTGGGGAACTATGCTCTGTGCATACAAACAGTGAGACTACTTACGTCTGTTCTCTGTGTTATCAGCACCATTAAAAAGGCACATCAGTTGGGAGGATATGCTGCTTTATAGTTTCTGCTTTTAATGTCTCTAAGGAAACCACTTTACTAATCCACACTTAACCGTGCTTCCACATCCACTATTTACACGCAGGCAGGGCAAGGAGAAATAGCACATCAGAAATTCTGTTCTTTATGTAAATGTGTCTGTAAATGTATCAGTATTAAATGTCTTTATGCTTTTTTAACTTGGAGACTGGTTTAGCTAAAGTCCTGCATTTATGTAGGTTTCCACAGGAGAGAATTGGTATGGAGATACTGAGCCACAGGTCTGGTCAGCACTTAGAGGGGAATTTTTCTGTTACTGAAGGCCAGAAGGACTAGAAAGAACTATGTTTTGGTAAGATAGACAATGAATGTAGGGGGAGATGAAGAAACAGTTGAGGTAAAAATGTAGATTAAAACCATTTGAGTTTTCTCCTTCCTTCTTAATTTCATAGAAAGACTCCTTGTGTTTATGAAATTTAAGGGGTAACATTTTTTTAGAGTAGAAATTCACACCCATGACAAGATAAAGAGAAATATTATTCTCACCTGAGTCTATTTCTCCATGATTTATCAAGTGTCTTGAGAGACTACTTTTCAAAATGACAGCTTTTGTCCCACACTACTAATTTTACATATTTCAAATCTTTTTTAAACTTAAAACATTTCAGACCCAGCAGAATCTGACCACACTTAAACTGCCATGGACATTTTTAGAACAGTGCAGCAATTTGGACAACACTGTTGGGAGCTGGAGGAGTGGGAAAGGAGCTGGAGCTCCCTTAGTGCTTCTGGCCTCCATGGTGCACTTCATTTTAGCAGCCCAAATTTAATAAAGGCTAAGGAATCACTATTGTGCTGAAGAGAAGAGGATTTACTTACCTGTGATTCTGTCTTTAGGAGTCCTGAGAGGTCTTATTTGAGAGAGATGGTATCATGTCCCTTCACAATGGGACATTAACTATGTCACTTAAAATTTCTGGGTTTCTGACCTATTGGTCAGAGACATATTGGTCTTGAATTATGGTAAGTTTTCTATGACTCTGTTTACCCAAAACACTGTCTGCCCAAACATTTCAAGCATACCTTCCAGATGGGAGATGTAGAACTATATTGTACTCATGGAAGATGTAATTTCAACACAACCCAAACAGAAAATAATTTAGAACCAAACAGAGATTTTATGACAATTTTTTTCATGGAAGTTCAATTTACTTAAATAACTGTATAAGTGGCTAAGCAATTTAAAAAAATTAATAAAAAGTATTCCTTTTTTCAGGAAAAAATAATCTTGTATTTCAATATTAAAAAAAATATTGAACAGCAATACATAATTTATTAGTGTAGACATAGAGGGATTGACATAAAATTTTCCTATGTAGGAAGAAAAATATCTTTGTTTCTGGCTAGCACACAGCAGAAGTAGTGATAATAACTATTCACTGAAAGTAACCTGTCCTTTAAGCAAACATTTCAAACTGATGATAGAGGAAAGGTAATACAACCTAGACAACAGTCTAGGTAGATTCGGAAAGTAGGGTTAACATGAAGCTTCCATTTTCAGGGTGCATAGAAATACAACAGTAACATATGAAAGAATATTGTACAGGTAGAGATTACATCATAGGGGTTTACAGCTGCAACCTAGCTTGGGTGTGCATTTTATAGGTACAATAAAACCCTTAAAATTGCCTTTGTAGCATTTCATAGTTCCTGTATTTAAAAGCATAAAGTTGACATAATATTAAAAATATGGCTCACAAACACATTTCTGAAAAAGAGTTAAATAGATTTCATTTGTGAAATATTACCTACTCTAGGTATTCAGTCCCCATATAGTATATTTTAATATGCTTATGAAAGCCTACAGCTGAATGTAATTTAGTATGAATGATTATCTCTTTGAAATTTCACTCATTATTAGCTGTTTCTCATTTGTTATTCCAGTCATACTGTCATGGAACCAAAAAATGCTGCAGTTCTTCGGTAAGCAGTCACAGCAAGATTCATTTTCAACATGTGGGGGGAAAGTATGTCCTGTGGGACAATCACAGATTATCAGGATGATGAATCCCATTCTTGTAAACAATTCTAATGCTTGCAGAAATAGGGAAAGGTTTCCTGACAACCTGAGAACAAAAATGCTTCCAACCGTGCCAGTTGTTAACTGTGCTATAGATATTGTTTTAACCAGTTTCATGTTTTAAGATGATTTTTACAGTTTTTCCACACTTTGACTGTACAAAGGCAATTTGGAAACTTCAAGGTCCTTGATGGAAGGAGAGTGCATGAGCAGGTTTCTCCAGGTCCTTCTTCTACTCTCCTAGACATAAGACAGGACAATTTCAGTGCTCCAAAGTGAGATGCTGTGCAAACTTGTTTATTTGGGGCTCAAAACAGATGTAAGCAGAGAGAGGTTAACGTGTTTTGCCTGGGACGTGACACAGTCAGCATGATTGTGTAATGCAGACCCTTTTTACAAGCAATAATATCATGGAAAATATGACACCATAAATTTTTAATTGAACCCCACATCATTAAGCAGTAGAGTGAAAAAGTACATGCAGTATCCCTGCACAGCTACTTGATGTTATCTGTCTGCCCTTTCACATGAGCCAGGAGGAGAACAAGAACATTAACAAATAGCTTCTATTCTCACAATTTGAAGCAGGGGAAGAATAACAAGTTGCGCAAGTGGAAGAAGAAATATTAGACTTTTGTGTTACTCCTTTCCTTTTCCCTCTCTTCTGAAGTGTTATTAGTAACAGAGGTAAGTAAAAATGTTCTAAAGGTTTAGTGTCCTATTGCCTGCTAATTCTTATATCTTCCTCAGTCACTGAGATTTTACAACCAGCTGTAAGGAGATTACTTTAAATCCTTTTCCATCACTATGAAGAATATTCTTAAAGGGACCCTGATAGAGTTGCAGGTTCATATTTTGATTTGGAATTTTGGAATTTGGTAGAGAGTTGGAATTTGTAGAGTCTTTTCAAAAATAATTACTTTTTTCAGGTGTTAAAAATAAAACCCAAAACCCTGATCTTGTGTATTGTTACTTTATGTTCCTTGCTCAGCAGAGAGAGGATTATTAAAATAGACATCTTTCTTTTTGTCCATACCACACTAACTTTCTTTATGTTAAAGACTTGTGACCTAGGACTAAAAAAAACCCCAAAATGTTGCAGTAGGACATTCAATTATTTCTGTAAAATAAGTAAGAATTGTCCTGCATTTACCAGCAGGATCTGCAGGGCTCATCCTGCATCCCACCAGTCCTAACAATATCTTAGTCACAAACAAATAAGAAAGTCCATTTTCTCAGAGACTCCTGCTCACCACTAAAACCTGATGGAACCAGCTGAAGAATAGTTTTCAGGTACTTTTTAAACAACTGGCTTCACATACTCATTATCACTCGCCGTGATGACTACTGTATATACAAATAAACATAAACACATAAATATGTGCAAAAATCATTTAACAGAGTTTTTAATGGAGAAATAAGCAATCATTAGAGATGGCCAGCCTGTTTCCTGTCAAATAGAACTGACTTTTGAGCTCACATTTGCCTACAAGACATATTACATAGATCCATGGCAACACATTGATCTGTTCTCCTTTTATAAATCATTTCTAAATGTCCACTAAGAAAGGTGTATTTTTACTTTTATGTCTGTAAGATAGAAATATTGTGTGTATAGTCTGCTTTTACCAGCCCTTGCCTCTGACACAAAATTGAATGCAATATGGCTCCTGTTGAAATTTCAGACATGTCCATATTTTAACTTTTTTTTCATGCCATATGGCCAGAAATACTGAAATATAATACATTGTCATTTACTGACTTTAGGGAGCTCTTTCTCAATTTAATTAAACAGGATAACTTGCTAATGCAAGCACTGCCTATTATGCATGAGGAGTCTAAAATGATAAATGAGTTACAAATGAAGCCCTTTATGGAAGTTGAGACAAATTCTTTTGACTGAAGAGATGGGATCTCGTCTGCAAATATTTTGTATTTCTATTTTTCTGACAGCCAGGGGTGAGCTCATATAGATAAACACAACCTTTTAGCTGCAGAAAAACCTGCTGGTAGCTTGCATTGGATTAAGATGGATTAATGTCTCTTTACTTAAATTCCTATTGTCATTTTTTCAGTTGCGTACTTCACACTGGCAAAAAATGATAGTCATGGTTTGCATTTATTTGACTGAGGTTTTGTATTTTAAAGAATCCCAGTCCAGGATATTAGTGTCCTTGTCACAATTTTCTCTGACTGATTGAATGGGATCTCAGGTGGATTATTGCACATGGATACAGGAACAGCATAGATTTAAGCTGACATCTTTCCCTTTCTTGCCCTGGTATCTTTAGTTTTCCTGACCACTCTCCTTGAACCCTGAACTATATAGTGTCAGAGGGCACATTAGAGTCTTCCTGTCCAGAACCAGAAGAGAACTGTGAGCTAAACCTAAAGATCAAAAGAATCTAATTTAACAATTAGCATTATAGTTCAAATCTCTTTTTCAAAATAATGTGAAGGACTTCATTTTCAGGCCAGTGTCAGAATAAAATATTAGAAGTCTAAACCTTAAAAAATGTAGTAAAATAAGATCCTTGTCCTCCAAACTGCTCTAGTTTGGGTATCTTACAAGGATCTGAAATCCCAAATACAAATCCCTGGAACGTCCCCAAAGTGGTCTGTGAATATGTAATTACAGAATCACAGACCACTTTGGGGATATTCCAGGAGTTTTTATTTGGCATTCCAGAGAGATACAAGCTTTCTCAATTTACCAGAAACAATGCTAATAGAACTGGAATGTCAAGGAGTAAAAAGGCATGTGAACTGTGTTATCTGGTGATGCCAAATATGTTTGAGTGGTTTGTGGCTTCATATTTTCTAACGTTAAGATGCTTTATTGTCCAGTTTAGGTATGAAATAAACTGCTAATATTTTAGCTATGTTCACCATGAAATTTGTCATTAAAATGTATGCCTCTTCAAAGAAAATTGCACTTTACACTTATTTCAAGGGCTCTGCATTGGAAATTGTCAGTGTGGCCTTGCAATGCTCTTCTGATAACCCACAGTCTGTGCCAAAAAAAATCCCCTCAGAGAAATGGCAGCCAGATTTCCACCACTGGGGCCCCATAAACTAGGATTACCCATTTAGGGGCTTAAACAGGAGCAATGGTTGCTACATCTGTCTTAGAATGAGGGCTGCCCCCACTCTCCTCACAGTGTCTCTGACAGCATGAGAGCATCATTTCTCAGTGCCACCTTCTAGCACTGCATTACGAAGAATTTATATGTTTTGAGTTTTCCTTCATGGCAGGTGTCCAGCAGTGCTGTACTATAAACCTGCCACAAAGAGTGAAAAAACCACAGTTTTCAGTTCAACTGGGGGCCCAGACTGATTAGCTCAGACAGGCCAAACTTCTAAAGGTTAGTGAGTCTGAACCTCAGCTGATTCACTGAGCACCATCAAATTATGTACAACTAAGGAGGTAGCAAACATTGTAAAAGACTAATTGCTTGAGAAGGTTGTGGAGGGTGATTAATACACTCAAATCCTTTATTAGAGTTCTCTTGAGGAACCCTAATGAAATAACAAATTCAGAGAGAGGACAAATTATTTTCCTTTTCTGGCAAGTAGTTATTGAGCAGAACAATGCTGCCAGCTGAAGGCATCATTAAAGGAATGGCTTACTGCTGCACACCAAAACCCCTACTGTGATAAATGGCAAATAAAACATGTCTTTCATCCACACACCAAGGCAGCTGAGGACGAACAGAGCAGGGCTACCAGGATCAGGCTCTTGGCATTACCAGGCACGAATAGCCTGTAGAGGGCTCTCAAGCTCCTCTGCTGAGCCTCCTAACCCAGTTCCACGGGCTGCAGCTGGAGGTTTTCTAAGGTCACCGAGGTCCGTCTCAAAAGAGCTGAACAAAAGGATCCTTCAGCATAAGCATGCTTTTTTTTCCCCCCTTTTCTATGGCCTTGCTGTTTCTATGTACTATCTCTAGCCACAACTTTGCCTGCATTATTTGCTTTAGCAAACAGATGTTAGAAAGTCACTGCTAAATATAAGTCTCCCCTGTAACAGTCATTGTGAAAAAAAAAAAGGAAAAAATGCAACAAGCTTGGAATAGGAATGAACACTTTCAGTATTTTTTGCTTACTGTCATCTTTGAGGCAACGGTACTATAGACACACAGAACACAGATTACTTGTTTATATTTAGTCAGCTCATTTTGTTCAGTTCCTAGAATGATCTGGGATGTGCAGGAGCACAACTATTGCATTGAATATGGTTCTTTCAAGCTGACTTTACTGCAGAATACATGTAATTTTGTAATTTTTGTCACGGAAAGTGAATAGCAGAACCAGCGACACAGATTACTTATTAAGATGCTTGTATTAAAACCCAAAACCAACCTATGAGCAAGTGCTATACATGTACAAGAACATGAAGCCTGCAGCAAATTAAATTTACATATATATTTCATGGCAATGAAACCCTTGTCTTGTGAGTTAATAACATGTTTTAATTGCTTGCAGCCATGGTTTTCTTTTATAAGAATATGGCCTGTACTGGAGGAAGAAAAATGCCCTTTCCCCTTTGAAAATAGCTGTGTTTTAAATCCAAAATTCTTGCTGTGATTATCTCTCCATGTAGATCTGGAATATTCAGAAGGAACAGATTATTAAAGCAACCTTAGTTCCTGTCTTTCCTTGTCTGGTTATACTGAAAGGAAGAACCCTCTAAAATTAGGATAATTGGGCTGTTTTTTGTTTCTAGTAGATTTCCTTTATGGAAGGGGACATCCTGTAGCAGTCCTTGATGGCACCTTCTGGCATTACTTGTTTGTTTGCCTTTTCAGGAAAAAAGGGGTTTTTTTTCTATTTTATTACCTTTACTTCATGTTCCTATTTCCTTTCCTTGTAACACCAGGGTGGCTTTAGCTAGGACAAAAGTTATATATGAAAAACTTACATCCTGTTTTTGTCCCAGTATACAGAAACACAGCTGTAGAAGTAGTCTTGTAGTTTTTCTTTCTTACAGGATCTCTGAATAAGCCATTCAATGTAGTAGTTGGTTCTATTCTCCTTAACTGTAGTGGCAGCTGCCACTGAGTTTCTGAAGCTGAATTTGCTGGGACTGTGTAGTAACCACTGGAAAGAAAATACACAATATTAAGAGAGAATAGTAGGTAAAAACAGGAAGCTATGACCATGTCACCAGGTGTTAGAGACTGCACATCCCAAGGCACTGAATGATGTTCAGAAAACCCCATTACTCTTCAGGTGTTCCCAGCTTTATAGACTTTTAATACTTTTTCTTGTCTTTAGATCAGGTAAGGATAGAGAACCATTGCTGTCTATGTCAAATGGCTGTGGGCAGTGAGATCTAAGACTGTATGTGCTAAGACTGTCAGGCTCATTTGCAAACTTTTTCTTTGGACTGCTATATAAACATCTGTAAGTACCTACTGACTGGTACTGTTGAGAAGATTTTCAGTCCTAATTCTGCAATATTGTCAAATTTTATGCAAAATCTCTAATCTCCTGAAGTGGGGGAAACAAAATTCATTTAAGCAGGCAGGTGCTGTACATGTGAGGAGAAATAGTAGACCTTTCTTATCTGCCATTGCTCATGAGTCATACAGCACGTTCCACTGCTGGAGGCTGGGAGACAGAGTAAGGCAGTGCCTAAAGTTTTCTGAAAGTGTTACAGTAAGTTTTCCTGGACATGTTCTGGTTATTTTGGGCAGAGATTTTCTATACAAGGATTTTGAAGACATAATGTATTTTTCCAGGCCCTAGTAGGTCATAATCTGCCGACCAAGAACCACACATCTGGAATTCTTCAATATACTGCAAACCAGCTTCATATGCATCAAACCATCTGCAGATGTGCAATGTGGTTTGTTCTGTGCATGTCCAGGAGGTTCTACATGTCCTAAAAATTCTGGGTTTACTGTGCATGTGTAGAAGATATATATATGCAGATAGATTTCCAGACCAGATGTACTGAGATACTGTGCACTGACAGTGGGAAGGGTTATATTGGAAATTCTGACTCTGCAGAGTTTTGATCTGAAGGATATTCTAGCCTTCTGTGTTTCAAGCACTAGTCCTTCATGTCATTCTCTTTAGGCATTCAATGAAATGTCAGCAGTCACCAGTGATGCCTTAATACCAGTGGAGCTGACTAACATCCATAGTGTCAGTTGGATACTGTCAAAGGCACAAAGGTTCAGATTAATGGTGTTTTTTCCATTCAATGCCCATTACCAAATACCTTCCTGGGCATTATGCCCCACTCTCCTTGCTAGATCACAGAGAAATGAGCATTGCTTCCTGGAGGCATGTTCTCTTGGGGCAACAAGACCAGGCATGTTAGAAGAGGCTTTGGGAGGTGTCAGTCCAACCTGCAGCTCAAAGCATGGTCATCCTGGCCAAATGACTCAGTTTGGTCTTGAAAATATCTGAAGAATGAAAAGTTTATATTCCTGAAACCACTGATGCTCCAGACTGTAATCCCAGCCCTTAGCCTCTCCTCATGGGGCATCAAGTGCTCTATCTCAATGTCACCCTGGTCTCCCACCACTAAATTCACTCCAGTTCACTGATCAGTTGTGTACTCTGGGGTTTCAGACTGTACATAGTTTTTCAGAGCTGCTAAAGGTCATGAAGTAAGAGGTACAATCCCTTCCCTGACAGATGTGCTGCTTGCTGATACAGTCTGGGAGGCTGCTGTTTTTCCTTGCTGCCAGGACACACAGAGTTCATGCTCAGCTGTCTGTGTCAGGGCACAATGAGGGCTGGTCGCTCCCTGAGGAACAGGAGCTGAAATTTGAGCTCAATGCCCAGGCTTGCAGGGCAGGGCCTTTCCAGCCAGTGTCTGTTCCACACTGCAGGAGTGGGGTGAGTGGGCAGGTATGGAGATGATGCCCAGCCTCAAGCACAGCCTGGTGGTGGCCAGACAGGTCTGTGGTGACAAGGCAGGTCAAGCTGGGAAATCAGTTGGGGCTTAGCTGGTTTGTCCATCAGGTGAGGTTCAGGAGGCCATGGACAGGCACAGGCCTGGATGGGTCAGTCTGTGACTGAGAGAGAGAGCCTTGACTGAGAGTGGCTCCCAAAAGTCAGAGGGTGGGAATTCCTGCTATGTCCTCCTACAGCTCCTTTCCCACCAAAGCTCTGCTCAGCCTGCTGGTCTCAAATGCAGCCACTCTGGCACCCAAACCCTGGGAGGGCCGGGGAGTGCATCCAGGATACTGATACTGTCTGTGGAGCCCCCAGATCCTTTGCAGAAGAGCTTCTTCCCAAACAGTCAGTCTCAGCCTGTACAGCTGAGTACATATTTCTATCCCACATACAGGATTATGGATTTGTCCCTGTTGAATTTAATAGACCTCCTGCTGTTGAATTACTCCAGTTTGGATAGATGGTTCTGCCCCTAGACGGTGACCCAATGATCCATGCAGCATCATGCTGTCATCCACAGACTGCATGAGTGTGAATTCCATCTCTTCCAGACCAGTGATGAAGATACTACACTCAGGCAATAGCAGCATAAACCCTTAAAGAACATAATTTGTAACCAGCCTCGAAGTGTGAGCCATGAGCTCCATGATCTCACCAATGTTCCATGCACTGGCTGTCCATCCAGACCATAGCATCGCAACCTGGATAAAACGGTGCAGTTGGGGAACATATCTAGAGTTCTTCTGAAGTTGACTCAGAGACATCTACCAGTTTATTATCAGCTACAGAGCTAGTTATTTATCACAGACAATCATATGAAGTCTCTCGTGACCACACAACAATTCTACTTCATTCCTTACTTGCTGTCTTTCTGACGCTTGATAAAAGATTAACTAATGACTCTAGCCATTTTTAGCCATGTTATGTGCATTTTATTCCTCTAATATTATCTTCAGAAAAATACACGAGGGAAAAAGGACAGGAACTGATAACAAGGGAACATCTTGTGATAAGCTTGTTAAACTTCTAGATTTAATAAAGAACACAACAACGTGGCTTTATGGATCAGATGCTCTTGCATTCATAATTCAGAGATTAAATGGGAACATTCTTCTTATTTCAAAAGGATAGGATAATCACTTGCTATTTTATATGCTCAAGTTTTGAATTTCATTTTAGAGACTTTGAAGAATATTCCTCCTTCAGCCTGAATGGCTTTTAACTTCCCTTTTCAAGCTAAGAATTCTAAAAAATGCATAACAACATCTCCATTTCTTGTAGATCTTCTGTACTAACTTCATCATAATAGCAGTGATCTAAAGCCCATTGAAGTGAGCACAATTCTTCCTTTGGCATAAGTCATTTCCGGAACAAGTGGTAGCTGACAAAGCATGCTAAGTTAATTTTTAATTCTTTTACCTGTGGCTTTCTGATGAGAATGTACAAAGCCATATATAGGATGCAAAAGAAAAATCTGCGGTGAATAGCAGCTTCCCTTCATGTCCCAGATGCCTGAGCATAGACTATTGTTCTTCCATTACTTGTTATAGAAATTTAATTTTTATGTTTGTATAATAAGCTTATTGTCTAAAAGTTATTTTGAATGTTTGATACCTGATTGCAGTCCAAAATCTACTGTCTAGTTGTGAGCTACCATGTTTGCCATATGTTGATTCTTTGGTTAGAGTAGTAAAGTTCAGACTACTAACATCATGTGTGAGTTTGGAATATAATCAGAAAGACTGTAGATATCTTACAAACAGCAGACAGAAAAACAGGACAAGGCATTTTGAGAAGAGTTAAGCTGCTCAGGGTAATCAGATACAGTTAGTTCTATAGTGCTCTGCCTGAACTAACAAGCCCTGTACAGAAGAGGGACTTAATTGTTTAAACAACACTAATGCCACTAATTGCACTAATAGCAGGTGATTCTTGTCTGGTGAAACAGTGAATACTATAAGTGAATAGTATCTGCACATGGCCAAGAGGATGACTGCTGTGTATTGACTGTATAAACCCACCAGAAATTCCCAAAGTAGTGTCCTGAGGAATATTATGTTACTTCTACCTTCAGTGGGTTGGGAGGTACTGTAGAGAAATATACATTGCCACATGTATATGGCAAAAAGGTTGGATTTCTGCTTTGCTGGGTTATCTTCAGAAGGTGAAACACTAACAGCACTCGGTCCTCAGTCCCTAGCCTGGTACCCTTCCAGAAATTCAGGCAGGAATCCAGTGAGACCTTGTCAACAGCAAATGCATTGGACTAAGTGTTTGGGTTCAACAAATTATCACATACCAATGGGATTTTTGAAAATTGAAAATTCTTATCAGCACTACTGGTGAGCTCTTCCAGCTCACAAAGGGTATTTCCAATACATAGTCAACATTGCTAACATGTTCTTCATAAGAAATTTCAGGAAACTGGAAGTACAAATTTATATTTACTTTTAGCAATTATTTCTATGAACAAAAATCAAAGCACGTCTGAAACTGTTACTTTGGTTAGAGCACAGAACATTTTTTTTGATGGTAACACAACTATAGCACAAAACCACTGGGTTATTTTACTATAGGACAAATCCCCTGAAAACAAAACCAACAAAAACCACCAGGCATTCCTATTTGGGTTTAGATTAATATTTCAAATGTATACCAAGGGATTATGATTTCTGGAATTTATTATGCATAGTTGCTACCAAAATATAGCGACGGTCTGAAACCCAAAGCTTTGTGCCATTTCTAAATTTTGTCTCAGCTATGAGTTCATCACACTTTCCTAATGATGTTATAGTTTGGCACGGGCCTTGAATAGTTCCTTTACTTCTCTTTTGTCTTATAGAGGCAACTGTGTAGCACTCTTTTGATGTAAATTCAAACAGCAGGCTTTCTGTGACAGCTGCGTGTGCAAGTGAATGCTGTTAATGCTGTCAATCCCAGAGCCACAAAGTTTTCTTCTTGTAGCAAAGCACTGGATAAAAAATTCCTGATGGAGCCAGTCCAGGTTGCTATGTATGCGTCAGACCATATTAGGAGCCTTGGGAAATTCTTAAATTTCCCTTAAACTCAACAAATTGCTGTATCATCTCTCCTTTAGAACTTGATAGAATATCACAGAATTGTATAATGGTTTGTTCAGTGGAGGTTATTTGTTAATCTTGCATTGAAGTCAAGGAAAAAAAAATAAGGGTATGACACAACAGCAGTGGATTTTACAAAGGCTAATCAAAGCATGTTTTTACCTTGCAGTGAAGTGTGGAGTAGAGTCTCAGGCTAACCATTACATAAACCAGTGTTTCAATAGCTGGTGACATGTTGGCTCCAGTCTTGAAAACTGTAGTTGACTCCTGAGGCTATTCTGGGGTTGGGCTGCTACAGTTCCTAATTTCTGGCTTGGGCCAGTGCTACCTTAGATATCATATGAATAAGTTCCTAGACAGGAATTTTTGTGTTATTAGAACAAGGACAAAAAATAAGAGATCCATTACTTTCCTTATTTTTCTGACACAATATGATATTTGGACATACCAATGCAAGTGAATATCTTTTTTTTTTTTTTTTAGCTTCTGCTGGAAATATTTAAGGGTGCCTGTGAAATGAAGAATGGAGAATTTAGGTTACCTGTGTTACATTTTGGAGAAGTCCTAGAAATCCTCAGAAGTTTCTGGTTATAGGGTATACAGAAAATTTCCCCTTTGCTGTTTTTTTTGCCTCCAAATCACACTGCTTAAAGTTCCCTTTAATCTTGTTGCATGTGAACTTTAAATGCAAAATAATCTCTCTGCAAACAAGCCTGTAATGACTATTCTCCAAGATTCAATTTTTTTAAAGAGCAGCTCTTTGTATCCTTCTTTCCCCAGCCTCATTGCTTCAAGACCAAATCTGTGTTTCCTGTTAAGGATTCCCGTATGACCTGTCTCCAATGGTTGTCTTGCTTTGAGGAGACTCTAATACCATCCTTGCTGATGTATGGCTTACTCCACAGCTAAATGGTTGGTTATTAACCTAAGAGTCCCATGCTAACTCTGGGATTTATAAGTTCTACCAATGGATATCCAAAATCATCATGGTTTTATGAACAAAGAAAATGAGAAAGACAGGAACACTTTATAGGCTCAAAATGAGTAGCTGATGTCTAGTAGCCATACATGTCAGAGCACATATTTTTACAACCAACTTGAAATTATCAGATGCTTTTAATAACAACTGTCTATATACAAAAGCTGAAACATCCTAATGGACTGAGCTAGATTTTGTCTTCCTTGCTTTCAGCAAATTGAAATGAATGAAAGAGAAGCAGAGAAAGAGCTATTTTATATCTGAGTGAAAATAGGAGAACCCTTATTAGATGATTTTAAAATGCCGGAGAAGGTCTTGTGACTAATCTAATTTCTATGAAAAACATTAGGACAAACTCTATTAGAGATAATACCTTAACCTCCCCCTGCCTTCATTCTTTATTGTCTAAGAGAGCTTTAGACTGTGCTGTGAGGGAGCAGCCCAACTGCTGATTCATAGAGTGAGCTTTGGCATCAGCCTCTTGACTGCTCTTAGGACTTGCACATGAGCACTGGAAGAGAATAAAAGGCTGTGTTTGGCAACCAACACTCCTTTAAGTCATGCAATTCAGATCAATGGCCAATACAGCTGAGTAGAGCATATGAGTACTTGAATGGGGGAGGATTGAAGTGGCAGCACTGAGCTCAGGTGTTCCAGTAAGAAGAGCATGGCATTGAAGAGCAAGCCCCTCATATTTTTGCTTGATGTCATCTCAGACTTGCTGGAGGTTTGAAAGAAAATTGAAATTCCTTTTAAAGAAGGTTATTTGGATCTACCTTACAACTCTCAGGTATTGATAATGGTTCCAAAACCTACATGATTTTCATGTCCAATGGAAATATATTTCTTTATTTTGCCTTTATTTTTTCTAGAAGTTATATTTATTTTTTTATAATTTATATAATTTATTTATATTATTTATAATTAATTACTGAAACTCCTGTTCTTGCTCAAAGTTATGGGAAAGTAAATCCATATTTGGTGTTTCAGACTGAGTTTGTACATGATTCCTTACCACTATTTTGAAAAAGGTGTGAACAGATCTTGAATTAGAAATTTCATCTAGCCAAACCAAAACCCAAAAAAACAAAGAAACAAAAAACCCCACAAAGCACACAAAACAGTAATGAAACAAACGTGCACAATGATTAGGTATTATGACTTCAGAGTGCAGCTCACAGCATAATTGCTGGGTTAAGAAAGATCTGGGCTGGTTGGTATAGCTGTCCAACCCAGGGCAAAGCATTTCAGAGACTCACTTGTGCGCACGAGTTTAGCTTTAAACTAAAAAAATTTAGCCTTGCTTGTCTGCTTCGGTTAATTAGCCCAAATTAGAGATAATTAGTGAGCTAGCTCAGGTGGAACAATATCCTGCTGCAACTATCTAGTTTCTGGTTCTAAACCTGGTTTCCCCTGAGGCAACTCAGTGCTCTCTGCTGAGCTGTGTGGTGAGAGCTCGCCCTAAATAACTCGTCCAGGTTCAGCTGAGTGCAGTTCAGAGCCACGAATAGAACTGCCATCAGTTGACTTCATGACCTGCCTGAAACCATGCTATTGTTGGTTTTCTCAGAGTTCTTGATTTTATTTTTAAAAAGCCTTCAATTTTTCAGCTGAGCAGCTTGAGGCATAAAGAGGTCAGTTAATGGCACTACTGGGAGTAGCACCTGGCATCCTTTGGAGAGACTATCCCCAGCTCTTTGGCTCTAAGCAGCAGAACATGCAGCCTCCTTTAGACTTACTCCAGAAATGATCTATAAATAAAACAGCGCCAGGTTTGTTTTGAGCCCACACATAAGGAGTTTATTTGAAGGCACCCTCAGGCAGCCTTTTCAGTTATGAAATAAGTTCTGAAACTGCTCTGCTGTGGCTGAGACTTTTTAGATAGTCTCTGGGTTAGACAGTAAGCAGTACATCATTTTAGTTGCCGTTTAAGGTTCCAGAATGTGGCAGTTGCCCAGATCTGTAAGATAACAAGCTGGCATTCTTCTTCCCACGTATTTGTGCTTTCTGCCAATTGCAGCTCCTCCTCCCCGCTTTTTTAAAATTTTCTCCTCTTTCCTCCCTGCACCCTGTTGGGAAAAGGAGAGCTGACAGAAGGCAAGAAAGGTTAGCGTGAGCTCCATTACAACCAGTGCCTGTTGATGCTTGCTGTTAAATGAAGTGTGAAGTGGATTGTTAATGGCCCTTTTTTTCCTTTTCTCGTGAAGGATTAGCTTTTTCCTTTTATGATAAAAGAGTGATTCACATACACATCACTGTTTATATCCAGACACTCAGCTTTATATATTCTGTTTCTGATCTCAATTGGACAAGTGGGGTTTATTTACAAGTAAGGGTTAACAGACTGCACAGCAAACAAGATTTCATAACTGTTTTCTGGTTTTTGCTGGATCCAAGGTAGCTGAAGGCTAAAGCTGTATGTTTATCTACATTACCTGATGCAGTGGCTCAGTAATCTTTTCACTGGTGCACTCAAGAAACACGTGGTCCTATTCATCTTGAAAAATAATAGGAATGAAGCTACATAATGGCCAATTATGTCATGCATTAAGTAGCAGGTAAGTTCTCAAATCGGGGTGTCTACATTGTGGAGGAGATGTTGCAATATATATCTGAATAGAAATTTATTAAATTTAAGGGTATTTTTGAATTTAGACCTGTTCATAAATCAGTTAAAAAGTGATATAATTTCCTGGTTTTGCTAAACAGAGATGGACTATAGGCCTATGTTCCCTAAACTCCATATTTCATACTGAAGTTCTGCTTCTGGATATCCCAGAACACTGGAAGAGCAGACAACATAATGACTCAAGCAAATCTTACTAGAAGATAACATGCAGAGTTTGCATAATTAATAAAGGAGGAAGAAATAGTTTGGACAAATATAAAAGAATTTATCCAACCTCACTTTTAAGCAAGCTTATAAAGTATTTAAGTGGAAGAATAATGAAAGCTGTGAAGTTTTGTGGATAAGAAAGCAAATATTAAATGAGTTTGTTGTAGGTAGATGGTACTAATCTAGCTAGGTGGTGTTCATTTACAAAAGAGCTGTTACTTTTAGACAAGGGAAACAGTAGGCTTTATCTACCTATAAAAAGGTAAAGCCAATGCTGTGGTACCAGCCATCAAAAGGTGAAATAGAAATTTTGGAGTTTACTTAAAATAACATTATGAATTGAGCATTTAAGGTATAGTCTGTGGAACTCTGGGTTGAAGTTTAACCTTTTTACTTAAGAAACCCCTGCCATGGTACAAAGGGCATAGGAAAATGCAAATTTCTAAGGATTCTTGCATAGAAAACAATACCAAGAGGAGATCAGGAGATACAAAAAGCCCAGATAAAGAAACCCCTCTGTCTCCAAGCTCATTAAGACCACAGAGTACCCAGATAAGGACCGAGGGACCAAAAAGCGCATGCGAGAGGAGAAAAGGTTCAAAAGTTCATCCGGAGGAAGACCACAAATCTTCAGCCTCAGAGACCCCCGTGCCACCACCAGAGCCAACAAGGCATGCCCAGAAGGGCGTGGACCTGATCACCATACGAGGCGAGGACAGGCGGGGCCAAGGGTTGAATATGCATGGGAAAGTTGTGCAATGTCTTGCATATGGAATACCTTTGTGAATAAAGCTGTGGGACAGCCCGAGGCCCGGGGCACAAGTCCTTATGAGAGTTATCTCACTTGTGCTGGGGCTCCAATACATACCCACTTCATAACTAAACTTAGTTGTGGAGTCTATTTATTCTCCGCGTTGCTTCAAAGGGATTAGTACTAAGATTGTAAAGTAAACCTGAGACTGGTAGTAAAGAATGACACCAAGTTATAATTATGAAAAAACCTGAAGAAAGTTATGACTGAAATTTCTCAAGGCTCAATCTTGGAACCATTACTTAATACTTTCACTAAATTTCTTTTTGTGCTGAGGTCATTAATTCTTATAAATGTGTTAAACACACACAGTTAGTAATCATCATCAAATCAGAGGTGACCTGGGATATCTTGAAGAAAGAAATAGAAAGAATTGAGGTAATTGAAATAGGATAAAATATTAAAATACAGAAAGCAGTCTCTGTACTGAAGAACTAAAATGAATTTCTGTTCAGGGTGATCAGTGGACTAGAGGGCACATTTTACAATAGCAAATAAAAAGATCTTGACTTAAACTCACAGAATGGAAGCTGAGAAGGGACAATTGCTCTCTAAATGCATCAGAGGGGAATAAACAGCAGGGAGGGAGGAGAACTAATTAATCTAAAGAACACTGCTGGCACAAAAACGAAGGTTCATTATAAAATTTGAGTCAGAAATTAAAGGAACTATCAGAGGAATGAGGAATGTCCCTCTGATAGAAGTAATGGAATCGACTTCATTGAAGTAGAATCTACTTAGTTTATCACAGTAATTCTGTGATACAATTGTCTGTAATAGGAAACAGCTAGACCTTGTGAGTCAGAAGAACTCAGAGAGTCTTATGCCCAACCTCATCCACAGCAAGTGTTGATATTTCTGTCTAGAAGTTCACAGAGGGAGGAATACAATGATCAGCCATCACCAGGTGTAACCTGTATACAAAAGAAGTACACAGCTTTTTTCATGTGGTGATAAATTTCACATTCACGGACTTCCCTAGAGGCAGGATGGGATCAAGGCAGAATATTGCCTTGGAATAAATAATAAAAAAAGGATCTGAATTTTAATTTGATTCAAAAAACCCTCATAAAGTCAGTCAGTTATGAGCATAATGCCCATATTTGAGAATAGACACAAATTCTGTCAGAGGACATATAATAGTATAAGTCAATGTTGCACTTTATATAATTACTTTTTCCTATTGAGAAAAAAATGTTTCATGTCTGGGATTCTGTCCATTATGTTCTACTTATGCTTCATGTTTTTTCTTATTTGCCTGCTTCCCCCTCCCCACCTCAAATGCTGTTAAAAAAGTTGCCTCTGATCTTCTATGGATGGGCTGAGGACATTAAAACATTTAACTTTTTTTATTTTTTCTTAGTGCATTGAAAATTCACAATAAATAGAACTCACTAAAATGCCTGTGATTTTATGTGTCTTTGCCTATTCAGTACCTGGACTCTTGGTGTATCAGGTTGCTTGCATTATAAAAGGATAGAAAATAATAACCCCTTCTTTTTCACCCTGGATGAAGCAGTTTTTCCTGTAGAAATTAGTAATATTATGCCACTTAAAACTGGCAGAAAAAAATCAGAACTAGTATCCATAATTATGGCTGAACAACATTTATTCTATGGCTAAACAAGGATTTTGGTTTTCAACATTGTCAATCTGGCAATTTCTGCAAGTCATACATTGACCTTTTCTGTAGAAGTTTAATCATTTATTTCCTCTTTTAAATGTAAAAATGTCCAGCCTTTGTCCTCAGTTTGATTTAATGTTTAAAAAAGAAAAGCAAAGAAAAAGGGTTGATCTGCCTTTCTTGATCTTTATGAGCTGACAAAATAAAAAATCAGAACTATGGTACTACACAAACACTGGTAAATGCAAGACGTTTAAGATTTTTTTTACCTTCACTCTTTTACTTTCATTCCTCTACCATTCATGTAATTTTGAGTGATGCTGTTTTTATGACTACCATTCCCTTATTTTTTTGTGATATATGGTTTACTGAAAGTAGTGATCTAAATTGTCCAAATGCACCAAAACATTCTATATTTCATGACTAACATACTAAAACTATCTGTTTACATACACATTATTTCAAGATACACGTATGTAAAAGTCATAACTAAAAATAATTTAAGGGTTTTAAAAATGTTTCAAGATTTTCATATGTTTTAAGAAATCTTAGCTTGGGGATGCCAAGGAATTCATTCATCTTCTCTCCTCCTCAGACATAAAACAGAAATGATGATGGGACAAGAAAAATCTGAAACTGTTGTTGCCATGCAGAACAAACTCTTAATTAACAATACAGTATTAACTGAGTTATGTGTCTCATCTTTCAGGGGATTTATGTTAGCATCTTCAAAGGAAAAACATGCAAAAATTCACTGTTTTGCCTAGTTTTTATTCGTACTCCATACTTTCCCAACTATGTACAGTAATTTTCACAGAAACAACATCAAGATCTCAGAGTTTTCACTGTGAATGGGAGATACAGGCATTACCTTCAAAGGGCATTAACATACTACTTGAAAGGCCATGAACTAAAAAAGACAAAGATAGCTGCTAGCTAGATAATTACAAACCCAAAAACTTTGAATTTATCACAAGAGCTGAATAGAAGAAAAAAAAATCCCAAATTGTTTTGCGAGACTTGATTTATGATAAATCATATAAAGTGAAAACTTTTTTTAAAAATTATCCTACTGTTATTTTTCATATTTTTTCTCAGTACCCTTACAAAATAATTTTTGAAGGACACAGCCTTTAGTAAAACTCAGTCCTAACACTGGACAAAAATGTGCACTCTGAGTGATACTTATGCATTCTCTGCAGAAAAAGCCCAAGTGTGTAACAGCTGAGAATTTTTTGTGCTAATTTTCATTAACCTTGTAGAATAAGTAATTAACTGTTCTCTCCTACACAAGCTCACTGTCTACATTTCAGCAGATTGTGTTAATAATTGAAATATTAAAAAATACAGAACACAGCGTAAGAGGTTATTAATTTTTAGTGATATCCAACCAATAGTGTAATTGAAATGTGTTTGATAAATGAATCTTATGAAATGAAAGAGTTGTGCATTATGGGATTTTTTGAGTAAATAAGTTTGTGAAAAAGTAAAAAAAACTACTGAGCAAATTCTCACCTTGAGCTGTGTAGGTGTGTAGTGACACTTGAGCTCTGCAGTATTAAGTCTAATAATTATACTGGCAGAAACATTTCCCTTATATAAACTGGGAATACTTCTGGATTCAGTCAAGATGAAGACTTTGAGCAGAATGCTTTTTGCTGGAATGTGAGAAGAATCAGCAGCTCTAGGAAAGGATTAGGAACAATGCTTAAAAACACGTAATGATCTAGTATACTAACATGAAAGTTTTACTTGTACTGACATAATAAACATGTGATACATAAATATTGAGAACACTCTGTTCAGGCACACTTGAGAATGTTGTGTGCTGATTTTTTAATAAAAGATGGATAATGTGAGAGAATGCTGTTTCCAAGCTGCTTATTAATGCAGCTGTTTGCAATGATCAACTCCATATTAAAGCCTAGTAAAAGCTGGGGGTTTGTTGTTGCTGTAGCTGTTCCAAAGTATTAGGAATACAACAAAACTGACTTTTGGAGACAAATTTTGTTTGGTTGTATTTTGGGTGAGTTTTTTGTTTGCTTGTTTTTCATTGACACAACAGAGATCTGACTTGTGGTAGGCTTCCAGGTACTGACACTCTAAAAGAAATAACTGTTTTGGGCAGAATGGTTGGCAGGTTTTGGGATACCCCAGATTATTCTCAGAAAGAGTAGCATATACTCCTAGTGCCAAACTTCTTTTAATGCACATCAGTATACTATGGAGGAATGTCAAAAGTCCAGTTCCTTATACACGAGAAGTGTATAAAGTGTATATTAAGATATTTGTCCTAATTTTTTCCTCATTCCAAGTCATTTAATGAATGATTTCTGAATATATAAATGGATGGAAACTCCTAGCTGAGGAATGTGCTAGAAGAGTGAAGTCTAGAACCTCATGCTTGTTTCAATTAAGGAAAGTTTCCCAAACCTTTTAACAGGGCAGAAAAAGTGCATAATTGCCTCTTAGGCTTTGCAAATATGTCACAGAAAACATGGGAGTAAGAAATTTAGAAGTGTGTTGGTTTTGCATGGCCTGGTTTTTGGTAGCAGGGGGCCACTGAGGTGGCTTCTGTGAGAAGCTGCTGGAAGCTTCCACCACATCTGGCTGAGCCAATCCCTGAAGACTGAAGAGGGTCTGAAGAGGTCTGGAGATGGACATGCTGCTGGCCAAAGGTGGGCCAATAACAGATGATGGTAACGCCTCTGTGATAACAGATTCAGGAAGAAATCAAAAGAAAACTTGTGGTGGAGTTTTAATCGTGACTAGACAAGAGGGTAATGAGAACATATGAGGAGAACAACCCTGCAGACACCAAGGTCAGTGGAGAAGGAGGGGAGGAGGTGCTGCAGGCGCTGGTGCTGGGATTCCCCTGCAGCCCGTGGCACAGGCCATGGTGAAGCAGCTGTGCCCCTGCAGCCCTTGGGGATCCTGGGGGAGGCAGAAATCCACCCACAGCTCAAGGAGGAGCTCCACACCGGAGTGGGTGGATGCCAGGAGGAGACTGTGATCCAGTGGGAGATCTGTGGAGAGAGGGGCCCTGCTCCCAGACTGGAGCAGCCAGTCCTTAAAGGACTGCACCCCGTGGAAGAGTGACCCATGCTGCAGCAATTGGTGGGGTGCTGTTAATGGGATGGACTCACTTTGCAGCAGTTTGCAGAGAGGTATTGCACATGAGATGGACTCACACTGGAGAAGTTCATGACAAACTGTCTCCCATGGGAGGGACCCCATGGTGCAGCAGGTGAATGATGACTCGTCTCCCTGAGCAGCAGGAGAAACCAAGAGGGATGAACTGACTTCAACCCCCACTGCCACCTCCCTGTGTTGCTGGGGTAGGCAGTGGAGCTGGGAAGGAGGGAGGGGTAGAGGGGAAAGGGGTTTTAAGTACTTATTTTACTTCTCTTTAACCTGCTCTGATTTTGTTAGTAATAAATTCATTTTATATCTCTAAGTTGAGCCTGGTTTGCCCTTGATGGCAATTTATGAGTGTTTTCACCCTGGTCCTTAGCTCAGGAGCCCTTTGTTAAATTTTTTCTCCTCTGTCCAGCTGCAGCAGGACAGTGAGTGAGGTGCTTTTGTGGGTACCTGGTGTCCAGCCAATGTCAACTCATAACAAGAAGGTTGATTTTAACCTTCTTGTTAAAAGAACCAGGCCTTACCCATTACAACCTGAGAATGAGTTAGGTTGGCATAATTAGCCATCCTATTCTAGGTTACATTAGCAGAAGCCTAGTCCTTGAGCACAAAAGCTAGTAAAATATCTCTGAATAAAAAGATATATTGCAGCAATAGAAGCAGGAGACAGGAACTCCATGGTGAATTCTGACCATAATTCCCTCTGTAATGTTGCATGAAAAATTATATTTGTCTGGACAAAATAGAAAAAATAATTTGTTTGATACCCAATGATAAAGATTATTTTCACACAGGTAAAGATAATTAAGGAATGTTCTTCAGACCTGTAAAGATTTACAAATTTAGTAAAGGGAACTTTCATGGGCTTTCCATTATTCTAATTCTTCATTTTTTGATTAAGTCAATAATAATCCTTATGAATTATAGAGTTAGGGATTTTGAGCTTGATTTTATGACTATTTAGCCATATGTATGCCTGTTTAAAATGCAAATACAATTGCATGCATATTTTCTACATGTAGGCAATTATCTTAACAGATATAGAGACAGCATAATTGTATCTGCAAATGTGCATAATTCACTGTGTCTGTGTGTAGTTATCTGATTTGTTCATGTAACTGCAATAATTGCACATGCATATACTGCTATGCCTGAATTACCTGAGAAATTTTGCCTGATGTGGGTTTTTTGACTTCCTTTGATTTATTATCTAATGAAAACAAGTGGTGTGTAAAGCAATGAATATGTGATAAAAGTATCTTACATTGTCAAATACTAATCCTTTCCATATGATTGTATTTTCTATGTTCTAAACATAATACTTGAGACCATTGTTAAAATGTTAGGTATGAACAATTGCAGACTTTGCTTGTTGTGTAAACTGGATAATCTATTGGGCAAAGCAATCTATTATCCTGAGCAATTGTTTGCTGAGGCACTCCTGCACAATATGTAGGCTTATAAACAAAAACTATGAACACTGAATTTCCTAAACCTTGTTTCCCTACTAAGGAAACTGCAATTACTGTTTTTACCAATGTCTTTTTGTTATAGATTTTAATTCAGAAGAATTCAAAAGTGAGGAAGAAATCATAAGCAATTTTCAATTGATTTGTGGTGGTATGATATCAGGTGGAAGCTTTTTGAGATTACTTTTTATTTTTTTTTCCCCCCTGTGTGCATCCCATGATTGTAAATAAGAGTCTGGTAAACCTTTTCTGGTAGACAAAAAATTTGAAATCATATCTATCATATCTATGAGGTTCATTTCTTTGCACATTTGCAGAGACACTAAATGCATTTCTAGCATGATACATTTTGCTAAAATTGTTATTTTTTCAAGGTGTTCCTCTTCTTTTATCTAAAGCTGATGTATATGTCAAATACTGAACACCCATTCAAGTGTAAACTGGATCAAGTATATTATTCTGTAAAACTTTCCATGTTTTATATTGCTTAGAAAGTGTGGTTAAAGGATTACTAGATACTTTGCTAAGTAGTTAATCTACTATTTTGTGTTTAGGCAATTTAATTAGTCTTACCTTTATTCCCGTATGTGTTATTCATTTACTTCTCTAAATAATTTTTGAAATGAAATTTCCAGTATTGGGTGTGAAAAAGCAGTTGTCTACCAAGTCCTGATACATCTATTTTAATTTCTTACCATGCTCCCACCTTATTTTGATATTACTGGTAATAGAAAGGCACAACTAGAAAAAACTTTCTGGAAAATAGCTTTTTTATGAAACTTCAGAGCATCCTTAATGTGGGAAAAACCTAAATGAATGGAAAACTAATAATAAAGATAGAGAAAACAATATATAGCTATATTTGATTCTGCTGGTATATTAACATATTGAAGGAAGTATTTAATAGTCCTTTTCAGAGCCTAATTTCATCTATCATGCAAAAGATAAAAATCTACTATTAGGCAGAGGCTAGTGAAAATATATTGGTGGGTTGTGACAATGCATTTTTTTGATAATTATTTTTCTGTTCATTCATTCCACTGAACACTAGAAGGGCAATACAGAAATTCCTTGCATGACATACCCTGGATGAATTCCATGAAGTATTTAAGTCACATGAAAGCAGCTATTGTAAGCCTTTCCTTTCTTGTCACATTTAAAGCCACCGATTAAGACCAGTAGAGGAAGTTATCCAAAACATTTCTGAAATTATTAGCATTCCCTTATTGCATTAAACCTAACCTACAGAAAAAGAGATATGAATTGCATTATCACATCAATTAAGCATTTAAGTATTTCATGAGATTGATATTAGAGGAAAATTTAAAGGGAATCTGGAAGTCGTGCTTGCATATTTTAACTGCTAAAAGAGTCTTTAGCTACATCTACTCTAACTGCTGGCCTGTAGAAATTTTATTATAGTTTTCTTCAAGATCCATATTCAGTTCACAACTTTAGTTTGGTTGCTATTCAGCTTAATCTTTGTTTTATGTGCATTATATTTTATGCCTATTTGGCAAAAACAAGCACATGCTTGATTAATTTTCCATGTAAAGATGAAAATTTGAAAGAAAAAAACTCAGCATCTGCATTTGCAGCTGTAAAACTCTTTTTGCAGCTAAGGGATTGAGTTTGTAGTGTCACCTTAGAGTAATTTAAGGTATCGCCAAGGAAGGCATTTGTTAGATTTTGGTGTGTACCTGCAACTGGGAATCTGAAGTACCAGGTAATTTTGCACACCTGTAGGGTGAAGGTGGGTCTGTCTGACAAATTCATCAGTTATCAGTCTTCATTTAAAAATATCTACAACAAAGTGAAGCCAACTCCCCGAGTCTGACTAGATGTGCAAATGGTTTTAATTCAAGTATACTCTCCGTATATATTTACTGAGTTTCTGCTTTTCAAAAATGAAATTTTCCTATTTTCATTTAACATTTTCATAGCCACTAATCCTTCAAAATTTAAAAATTACTTAGTCTTTCAGTAACTATTTAATCTGTGCAGTTTGTTTTGAAGTATTTTAAATATTCCAGATATCCATAAAAATTAGTGGTTTCCAGGTAAGAAGTTGGTTGCAAGTATTTCAAAGCAAAATGGAAAACGAAAAAGAAATGAAATAACGTCCCTTAGCTCTTCTGCTCATGACTTGACACCTCTTTGAATGATAAGAGTTAGGTAGAACAGAAATTGTTGAAAACTGTACAAGAATAAGGAGTTGTAATTCAAAGACGTGTGTCATCCAAGGCTTCTAATGGGGCCTTCTGGCCTTGAAAATAGGAATCCATGAGTATAAATCTCTGAAACATAAAATGAAATGTTATCAAGATTTTGTCAGGCAAAATATTTTGTCACATTTCACAATGTCAGCTGCAGCATTTTCCTAGAATATAATTCTCAAGAAGATGCCACTTTATTTGCAGAAAGAAGTTTTCATTTTAGCTGGTTAATGAAGCATTGTGTTTAGAAGTGCTTCTTTTTCAGTAAGCTGTCAATCTGCTTTGCTTAAAGGGTTATAAAAGCACTTATTCATTGTGTGAATTCACGCTTCCAGGTATTTTCAAAATCTGTTTTCCTCATCACCATCTAGGAGAAAAAAGAGGAAGGGAAGGGAAGGCCTTAGGGACGTCGCAGATGCTCTGTGATATGCTCATTTGAAGTGTGAATGGACCTTGGCATGCCCTGGACCTTCTCCTGTATCTTATTTGCCTTTTTGACAGTATGAGGGAGATAAGAATGCCAGAAATCTTGTCTGTCAGTGCAAATTACCCAGTCTGAATTCGTACTGGAACAATGTAGGAGTCACTAGATTTTGGAAAGAGCTCAGTCTTAGACTACAGCTGAAACTAAGTAGTACACCCAAAAAAGAGAATGTAACTAGTTAGGGCACAAGAATAATAACAATACATAAATGAAAGATGTATGAGGTCTCAAATTTAATACCATAAGGGCTTTGAAGTCTAAGAATCATCAAGTAAGTTTGCTGCAATGCCTGTCCAAAATATCTTATACTTCATGCCAAGATTTATATTTCTAGACATATGTTCCTCTAGTTCAGCCCTCTTGATCAAGGTCTTTTCCCATCTGGTGGAATCTGCATTAGGAGGTGTCAGTCATCTCCTTTTGTGCTCCTGAATCCTATCTGAAATCTTGCATTTTTTCCTGCAGTGTAATCAGTGGTGGGTGGCATTGAACCTTTTCAATTCAAGAGACAAGCAGAGCCACTTCCCCCAGCTCCTCCTTGGACACCCGACAGTGAGAACGGAGCTGGTCATCCCTGCCTGAGGAAGGGCTTGGAAACTCATGTTCAAAAAAGGCTATCACACAGCCAGTCTAGTATGTGACCAAAACTCCAGGGAGAAGGCAGAATTTCATTGTTCATACTCTTTAATAATTTTTCTGACCAACTTGACCCTCTGCTCTTTGTGCTGGCTGTGATGGTCCTGTTCCCAGCTCATGTCCCACCCCAGCCTTCATGGTGTGTGTTGTACAGTCTCTGCTGGGTGGATTCCACAAACCCAAATCCAGACATGGAAAGACTTCAGGCCTTGAGTCATTGTGCAGCACAAAATCTTTCTGAGGTTAATTTGACCACCATTTGACTGGTATTTTAATGACAGTGTTAGTTTCTAGAGCACTAGAACACAGAGTGTTAAAGGCCTTGGCTGTACAATATAGCTCCCTTAAACCACACATTTCTGTATTTGTACTGTATGTAGTACACCATACCTAAATTGTTAAATATGACACACACCTTACTTTCTAGAACTACTGTCCTTTTAGGAAAATCTTAAACATTAGGAAAAAAATAGTATTGGGAATGGCATGACAGAGTAGAGATACATATATATGTGTGCAAATCCCCCCCCACTAAGCAAAAGGAGTCTGTTCCAGAAAACTACATGGGAAAATCATGCTAATATTTGAAACTCTGTGGTTTTATTAATGAAGAAAAGGAGGTTATAATGTCATTCCTTTTAAGAATAATATGCAAAGGTCTTCTAAATCAGAGACTATAATGAAAATATAAGCCTGATAATGGACCTTTCTTTTGTCTACCAACAGGCTCTGATCTCCAATGTAAGAGGCTATAGATGTTTCTTTTTACTGAAAATTGATCTAAGACATGTACCTTGTTAAGAATAACACTGAAAACAATGTTAAAAATAGCAGTTCAGTAAACACAGGACAATATCTTTTTTGTGGTTGGGT
Organism: Peucedramus taeniatus; assembly: GCA_013400575.1. NCBI lineage: Eukaryota > Metazoa > Chordata > Aves > Passeriformes > Fringillidae > Peucedramus > Peucedramus taeniatus. Next base: position 80,223 of record WBNO01006322.1, read on the forward strand.
GAGGGCATGTAAAAGCCCCTAGGTGTTGAGAGCAGGCATTTTAACAGCTTAAAGCAAAAAGGAAACACTAGATCTTTTTACCTTGATATGTCAAATGGAGAGATTTCACTCAGTATGGCATGCTCTGGGCTGAATCAGGGATGATGCTGATCTAGAACTTGGTTTTTTTGAGGTGAACTTTCCATCCAGACATATAAACAGTTATAAAACAAACCTTTTCTCTTGATAGCTTCCTTCATTAACTTATTCCTGCCAATGTTAGAAATGTGTTCATAATTTCTCATTTGAATTTTTCTGGTTTCAGGTTTTTTCCACTCTTGGATTGGACACTCTTCAAAGAATTTCTACACAAGAAGGTTTTATACAATACATTCAAATTCCCTTTCTGTCTGCATTTTTATAAGGCAAACAGAAGGACTTTTTAGAGCGTCTCACAGAAAGACATTTCCTCCACCTTTAAATCCTTTAAATAAGTTTATGGCTTGTTTTCTGAATGATTTGATAATGTAATTTTTAAAAAATAGCTAGCTAGAAAATGCTAGCCTTAACTGACTCTGCAGTGTTACAAGTATGCTTTTTTTTTTTTTTTGCCATTGCAGAAGACTGTTATGCAAACCACTGAAAATGAATGTCAAATTGCTCATCCAGCACTTCCCAGCTGAATCTCAGCTTTCCAGGATATAGTCCATCATTCTGTAAGTAGTTGCATCTTTCTAGATTTTTCACTTTGCATTTAGTGGTGTTTAAATTAATTCTGTGAATTTACTAAGCATTACAGGAATGCTTTATGTGATTGTCTTGGTCCACTAATTATCCATTATTTCTGAATGACTTTGCAAAATAGACTAGAATCAATACTGTGTTTAATTCTTGATCAATGACAGAGGTGGTGAATAACATAGAGTACTGATCACCATTATACAGAATTTCCTATATGAAATATACCTATATGAAATATAGCTATAGCCAATTAATAATTTGTTCAATGTACATCTTGCTTATTTTGTCCAGGGCTGTTTTTTTAAAGAAAAAGTGTGTCATGCAGTACAAAGTTAAACCCCAATGCTTCTGACAGCTTATGTTATGCAATTCAGAGGCAGATGGAAATAAAAAAAACTGAATGGAAAAAACCTTTGTCAGGCACTTTGCTTCACAATGAACAGCTGAGAAATCATGCTGGTTTGACAAGACGTACTTTTGAAATAAGCATTCTGACGGGCCTTAAGTAAATCCTTATCTTTTCTGGCTTTTTTGTTGATTCCCAGGCCAGATTTTTCCATTAGTCTTTTAAAATATAATAAAATACCTTAAATTACAATTAGGTACACTAAATTAGGATTAGATTCATGTTTACTTTCTGGAATGCTTGGTACACTTTTTGATCCCCAGCAGTATAAAGAAATACAGGATAATTGACATATTTCAAATTTCAGTCACATGCCAATGATTTGGAATAGTTTTTAAAAGAAACCCTGGAAAACATTACCATTTATATTAAACATTTTATTTTCTTTGTAAGAAAGGATCTTCAATGTATTTCGCTTAACTTTAAAAATTAGGGTTTTTTTTGTTGTTTTGCAGATTATTACCAAATGTTTGATATGGGGAGTGAAAATCTGGTTCCCATTGGCTACAATGGTCAAAAATGTAGTTTTGTTGGAGATACAGAATATTTAATGTGGTATGATATCAGTTTCATATGGGAAAACACTGTCTGCTGCTCCCCTCAGATTGTAGTCTCATAGTATGTCAGCTTCCATGATGACAGCAGTTTAAAGGATTTCCAACCTCTTGATCTCCTCTGCTGTGCTAACATAAGCTTTCATGAGGTCGGACTCTTGGCTGAAACAGTGAACCAATGCAGGCCAAAAACTCCCCAAGGGAAAACCCTTTCACTTGCAAGCCAGGTGAGTTCAGTGATCTTGGTGGCAGTGCTGCCTCACAAAAAAATTGTGACAGTTCAGCTGTGCCGGGAGGTGGGGTGGGGACACACAAATAAACAACTGGGACAGAGAACACACAGGGAACTTCTTGCTCTTCCAATCTGGTTACACAAAACTGGCAATGTTAAAGCAGCATGAGTTTTAATTAAAGTTAGGTATCAGCCAGCAACATGCCAAATGCCAAGTACAAACATTTCAGGGAGGGGAATTTGTCTTTAAATTACTATCTTAGATGAGCTGGCATGCCTGAATGCAAAACATAGAGATTTGTGTTCAATTGTAACAAAGAAAAGTAGCAGCACAAGTCTTCCATTCATTTGTTGTTTAAATCATTCAGGTCATATAAAGGATCCTGAGATCTATTCTTCTAACGTAAAGGAAACTTCCCTGCCTGATCATCTGCTCTGGTAGTTACTCTTGCACAGCCTCCAGGCAGTGATATGGGATCAAACCCTTTTACAGTGACACACCCCACACTCAGCCAGACCAGATCTCCTTACTGGCTCCACCCCAGGTTTTCCAGAGCACAGACTCAGATGTTCAGATACTTAATTTAATCATGGTGCAAAAACTAAATAACAAAATAACAGCTTGAGCTGGGTGGCTTTGTGAAGGGGCTCTGAACAAAGGAAACCTCAGGGGCTTTTATACCTTTACAGGGCAAGGGTGACAAAATCTGGGCTCAGGCTTAGGCTCCTGTCCCCAAAGTTCAGCCTGCAGCTCTCACTGCAGCTGCACACAGAAGTTCCTGCACCACACTAAACAGCATCATGCAGTGTTAATTCTAAGTGAAGTGAATGTGGCAGCATTGAATAAATTTGGCTTAAAATGCTTACATAAACAACTCAAGATCTGACTTCTTTCTAAATTTCTCTATAGCTGTAAAAAGAAAAATTTCTTAGTTTAACTAAAGTTATTCGTGTTTGTTTAAAAACTACCCCAAGATATATAACTTATATGGCCAGTGGACATATACACATATCATTTCTGCTGTTTTCTGTCTATTATTGCTAGTTCAAAATGTAAAACCCAAGGACCAGATTTTTTTTGGATTATATCCAACTTATCCATCCTGATTTCAAAACATCCAAATTTTATATAACACATTTTCCAATTAGAATACTTTTTGATTTTTTTTTCACACTTCAATAGTATAATCTTGTCCAGAGGATGCCCTACTAATTACATATAATCAGATTACACATGTATGTGTGGCAAAATAGGTTCTTATTCTCTTCTGTTACCTAACCAAAGAGACAAGGAATTCATCTAGTAGGTGGTTGAACCTAAAAAGCCACTTTCTTGCCACCAGTTTATAATACTCTAATTACCCTGGTATTTTTTACTTTTCATTTGCTCAAAACACTTGTATGTGAATGAACATAAATATATATTTTCCTTTATTTTGCCAGGCTTAATCACATAATTCTACAGACTGATATTACTGTCAGAATGATTTATTATAAATATTTTACCCCTCTGTCTTGATTTTTATGTATTACTGTTATGATACCCTTTTTCATAATGAAATAGCTTTGTCTCACCTTACATGAATTTACCATCCTTCTCTCAGTCTTTCTGTAAATATTGAAAATAAAACTGGATGTTTGAAACAATTTTTAAACTATGTGTATTGCATGTATTTACGCAGAAAATAGAGTGACTTCAGTAATAACTGGCAGAGACACCTGTATCATGAGCAAATTTTAGTGGCATAATTTTCCACTTCATTATGTGTTTGTTTTTTCTCTTCAGCTGAGGTAATTTAATGTCCATTTTCTTCCTATTGTTTGTCAACCTGTTTGTTTGTGTGAAGCACTATAAATACTGTCTCAGCATGTTGCCATAACAATTGTTTTATTTTCATGCATGTAGTGGAAGCCTGATGAGATTGTGAAACTACCATATAAACAGTTAGAAGGACAAGTGTCTGAGATGTATGATCACAAATAAGAAAGGGTCCATGTTTTCTATATTTTCTTTGCTGTTTTATTACAAGACTGAGCCTAATTTGAACCATCTTTAAGCTTACTAATGACTTCACTGTAATGCTGTTCATTTGAAGAAACAGAAAGCAGACTAAATTTCATAGCGGGCCCTATGGAGACACATGATGGTTTAATTTCTCTCCCCACCCTCTTCAAACCTCTGATGAGAGTATGGCATCTGTGGGTTCAAAAGTGCCATATGTAAATGACTGAATTCTTCTGCAGAAGTAGCTAGAGGTGGTGGTTGCTGTTTAAAGGTCTGGCTGACACTGTGATGACTTCTGCATGTGACAGCTCCGTTGATTTCAAGGCCATTTGAAGTTAATGGGAATACTCACAATGTGTAAAGACAAAATGCAAATTCTTCCTCCATCACAAAGTAGTTTCACATGAAGAAAGGGCTGCACTGTCAAATGGCAAACACAAACTCTAAAATGTTAGTGTTTTAGAAAGAGAGTATCTGAAACCCGGAATCATTCATTCAGTGCAGCTGATCATTGTTTGAATAATTTTTCTAAGTGAAAAGAATTTCTGTCAATGGTCAGTATGGAAATCCCAAGCAGAAATGTTAAACAGCATGAATATTTATCACGTGAATTATGTGAATGAATTTATTTTTCTGCTTTTGTGCATTTTCTACTTAGGTATTTGTAGGGCAATATGATACTCATCCCAGACAAAGTGAGACGTTGGGTCAGTTTTGGCTATTGACCTAGGAAAGGTCTACACCTATCTAGAGAAACAGTGCTGCAGGGTGTCCCTGTGCCTGAACTGAAGTCAATTAGGCATTAATATATTTTGAGCCAATATTAAAGCCAAAAGCACCTGCTGGAAAAATCACACTTGCTCAAAGAGAGGGATAGCAGTGAATGTTAATCCAGCAGTTTACCAGCCACTTGAGCATGAATTTTGGTCTTTGTGTTGGTGCTATGGATGGGAGAAAGGATTTGCAGATTTTGCCATTCACACATTGATAATCACTTTTTTGGACTTTAACATCAGAAGAGACCAATTCATGTAGTCAGTGCTGCCCACACAAACCCATAGCATTTCCTCTGAATCTGCCTTCAAGAATAATAGTGATGCATTATGTAGCAAGCACCTTTTGGAACTGCAGGCAATCTAGATACCTAAAATTCTAGTAGAAAAAAATGCACGTCTACTGGTGAATTCTTAATTTCAAATATTTTTTATCTTCTTTCTTGCATCTTATCTAAGCTTCCCTTCACCAAGGTCTTGTTCTGTTGCTATTCAGTCCTACAGTGGACTTCACTAAGACTAGAGGCTTCTGCTGCACCTCCATACCAGGTTGCTGTCTCTCATATTTTTGTGTCACTTTAATTCTTCCTCTTGATCAGCAATGTTTCAGGCAGCAAATCTGCTATATATGTCTAACAATGAAATTCCTTAAAATAATGTGTATATTTTTTTTTTCATTTTACATGCCCTTCATATAAGCTTCAACAGATGCAGTCATCCTGATTTCTTGTGTAACTGAACAGACAAAATCAGCACTAAATCTGAGCCCATTTAATGTTGTACCTATTTGAACATGACCTGTAAGCACTGCTTATGAGTTGTCAGTGAGAACTAATACCTCTTCATTTTCCTTCCTCCTTTAGTTATCTGATCCTTTCTAAATGGTTGAAGCAGTGGTTTCTAAATATTTAATCACACAAAACTTCCCAGAAGGATTAAGTAGAATTTACAGCAAATAGGGAGCAATTCTGCTTTCTGTCCTGTTTATTGTATTTTTGGATAGGCAGCTAGAACTGCTGGGGGATTTTGTTTTCTTGCTTTCATGTTTTTGGGGTTCCTCTCAATGAAGCCAACATTTGGGTAAAATGATTAATGATTTCTTAGTCTAAGAAACTGACTGTGCAGGCAAGTGGAGAGCTGACAGATGACAGTGAGGGCACAGCAGCTAGCATGATATGTGTTGGTGTCACTAATCTTCCAGGGAGAATGGACATGTGCCAGGGATGCTACTGAAGTTGTTACTGAAACTCAATAATGCAAGCCATTAAATACCCAGTATCACCTGTTTCAGTTCTTTGCCTTGCAGACACATCTAAAGTCAGCCATGGGAGGGACAAGTTAGTTCAATATACAGTATTTGGGTCAATGCATTGAAATGTAATAGCTGTGAAATTGGGAAATTTGAAAACCAAGAGCAAATGGAGGAACAGCAGCATAGGAGCATAAATGCCTAATTAACTGCAGGCATTTTGGTGATCATGTTCAGGACAAATTTCAGGAAAACTTGCTGCTTCCTTCAGCAGCAAAAGAAGTCTTGAAGAAATAGTTCTAAAATGGTAGTTTCATATTGGTAAGGTATTTTATGGCAGGAGAACTTTCTGAATGTAGGAATCCTGCTGAAAGGTACATCATTGTGAATTCAAAAAGGATGCTTAGGACTTTTTATTGTCTTTCTCTCACTAATATCACATAACTGTGTAAGACATTTACAAAATAAAATATATTAAAAATCATAAAATAGGAAATTATTGTAATTCTGCCGTTACTTTAAATTGTTCTAAATCAGGAAATAAACCTGGAAAGAAAAAAAAAAAAGTATTCTGCTTAAAACTGTTGGGGCTTTGTCATTTTACCTTTTTAATCTCCAACCTCACTTAGAGGTTAGCATTTATAAATGTTTAAGAAGTCAGGTTTAATACCTGTTTAATGAAAAAAAAAATTATTTCAAGATCATGCAAGAAGAGAGGATTTCAGCTGTTACTTAGCTGTTTACAAAATTATTGAAAGGGTTAAGTAGCATACTATCAGTCATGCATATGAAATTTGGAGTGAGAGGAGGCAAGTGGATTTGAGGTTGTTCTCTCTCAGTTCATTCAAGGTTCATTGAACAGGAAAGTGAATTTTTATTATCACTTCCTGTGAATGAGCAGTTGACAGGACCCATCAGGGAACTGCCAGAAACCTCAAGAGTTTTGAGTATGAAGCCCAGAGTCCACTGCAAAGTTTCCATGACAACACACTCATTAAAATAAAAGGAAATTGTGCCTGATATTTACAGCTTTCAGCATACACTTGAAAGCCTTGTATCTCAGATTTCCAAAGTATTTACACCTGGGACCCAAGAATGCAGGCTGTCAAGAAATAAAGGGTGGTTGTAACACTTTGCTGTGAAAGTGGAAAGGTTGTTTGCAGGTTAGATTTCAGCATCCCTCAATTTCTTGAATTGTAGTAAACATCTCTTCTGTCTCTTTCTGTTGTGCTGAAGGGTGAAATGGACTTAATATTAGCTTGAAAACAGACTTGAGGGAAGGTTTTAGTGAGAACTGTTTTACTGAAGATAGGGATATTCTTCCAAGACAAGGGACTTAACTCTAAAAATAATCAAATTAAATTTATTTAGCTACAAATATCTAAATTGCAAAAGATAAATCATCACTGATACTTCCTCAGGCTTGGTAGCAATCACCTACATTATAGCAAAGAACCACAGGGACGAAGGGTGACAATAATAACATAGCTGGTTTATTTGAGGTACTAAAGTCCTGCTGAGTTCTTTTCTTTAGTATCCCCACTTCTTACACTGCCCTTTTCCACTCTCTCCCTTAACAATCATTTTGGCTCCCTTTTTGTGGCTTTATGCCAAGTTATTTTATTTTTACACAGGTGAGAAATCTCACAATGGGGATAAAATAATTAAGTGGAAAAGAACAGGGATGCCAAGCCAGTAACAGAACTAGAAAGTATTGTCTGACCTGGGCCAAGCACAGCTCTTATTGTCCCTGATTCTTCAATTCCTGCAATCATACAAGAGGTCAGGCTATAAAATTACTGTTGCTTATTTTGACCTTTGAATGCATGAATCTCACACTTAACAGTAATCCAGTACATTACTCTTAATAGATATCATCACAGAGCTAAGGAAAACACCTTACAAACAGACACAGGCACATGTAAATATACTTCAAATTACATAATTGCCCAGCATACACCTTAATCATACATTATACTGAGTCTGCATCTTCCCTGACTGTACAAGTGCCTTTATGCTGGCTGCCTGCCCAAACAGGTATCAAGTTGTAGTGTGAGTAACATCTTAGGTGAACAAAAACATCACTGAGGGATGTGTCAGCTGCTTGGGAGGATATGTTTATGCATGTGATTATATCAGAATTAGCCTGTTTATAGCTTCTGATTTGGTAAATTGCCTGCAAGGTCACACAGTTGGGCTCCTCTCTTTCCCTTGGTCCCAGTGTTTGGGCTTTGATGTCCTCTGGGACTTATTCAATGCAGCAGCATTTCTTTTTTGCATCTGGTCAGGTGGAGCAGAGACAGAGCTCAGCAAGAAATTGCTGCCCCTGACACTGAAGTGCCAACAATTCTGTGCCTTCAAAGTAAAGAAACACATTTTGTTGTGCCCCCAGTTCATCAAATTTAGCCATTTTCCCAAGCAATTCTTGAAAGAATCTTGCAGTTTCTCTCTTCTCTATCCTAAGTTTGTAGTCTTCCCGTGTTACTGATAGCTGATTTTGTTAATTTACAGGTGGCTGCTTTAGTTTTTATGGTTTTCATGTTTAGTTGTCTTTCCCTTGCACACTAAGACAACACTCTCTCCCCTCTGGCTTTCTAGAAATTCTTGCTCCAGTACTCAGGTCATTGGTTGGTTGCAGATAGAGTAGGAGCACTGCTTTGCCTACTGGAGGAAGGTAAAAGCCCTTCTAGTCTCAGGATGGTCTTTTTCTCACCTGCAGACTCTCTCTGAATGAGATTCCCCTGCCAGGACCTCCCTAGAGGTACCCCACTAATAAGCCCATGAACTCTTCAGCTCTCTTTGTCAAAGTTCACTCCATCACCATCTACTAATTTTTTTAATTTTACCACCTTCATACTGTTAGACCACAAACCATAGTCACTGCATCAACCAGGCATCTTGCATGTATGTAACTGTTTCTTCCAGACATATAACTGTGACCCTCTGGTTCCTCAGACAGGAAATATGAGACAAGAATACACTAAGCTAGTTGGTTGTGTATGAGAAAAGAGTCAGCCAGTTCATAAAACCTAAGTGTAATCTCAAAGTGTTTACAAATTAATTCTCAAAAATAAACAAATAACTTTTTCTCTGAGTAGGGCCTCCATTTCTAGGCCCTACACAGAATAGGTTGTATCTCAAGATTTTTTGCTTCATTTAAAGGCTTGTCTGATCTCTAACAGAGCTTCTGACAATAAATCTTATAGAAGCTTAATGATCTGTAGCCCTTTTCATAGTGCTGGCTTTTTCCCCCCCTGTACATGAAAAGTGGCATCAATCTTTCCATCCTTCAGTCATAAGAAATATATCCTTGAGATATTCTAGAAAAGAACAGGAACTGAGCTTGGAAAGAGAAAAAAAAAAAAAGATGAAAGTTATTGTGGGAAATGAGCTGGGAGGATCATCTGGAGAGCAAGGGGATCTTGATGGTAAGTATCCTTTTTATGATTCTGATTTTTTAGGACTCAGAAAGATACTTAGAATAAATGAGCTGAAATATTTGGTAGATTGTTTCAAGTATTTTAATGGCTTTGAAAATATCAGAAATACTGACAGTGTTTCTTTTTTTAAACATTTTACATGTTCTTTACATGCTTTTCAACACAGAAGCCACTGACTGTGTGGAGGTAAATATAAAACATACAAGAAGAATCTTAGTGAGAGAAAGAAAACTTTGGTACATGAGGTCTTTTAATACAGTTCAGGATTTTTAAAAATTTCTGTTGTCAGATGAAACCATTAGAAAATATTTTTACAAGTAACATCCAGCAGAGCTAGTACTAAAAAAAACAGTACTCTGTTTTTGCAGTGATTTCATTGTCTTGATGGTGTAAATCAGTGCAGATTGAGTTTCTGTTTTCCAAAGATCATACATCAGTTTTGTGTAAGCACTTCACAGAGTGGAAAAAAAAATTTAGAAAGCTTTAAAATATGACACCACAGTGAAGGGATTCACTAACAGTATTACACTTATTACAGATGTCAATAGCTCCTCGAGCTCTAGTGCCATGCTGACTGTTTGCTGTGTGCTGTAGAGTAGCATCACACACTCCATGGTGCTAGGGGGAAATTCAGGGATGTACACAGAGTGGCTCAATATTATGGATTTGAAAGATTAAGAGATTGTAAAGATCCTGAATAAATTCTATTCCAGGGACTCTCGTGGTGCTGGGTAAGGTGAATATGTGTTGCAAATATTAGCAAATTTATGGTGATGGACTTGCTATACTTGCTACAAGCAGACATACAGGATGAATGTAGTAGGTGTCTGCAAGGTCAGGTGCCCCTTAGACAGCATCTTTGTAAAATTCCCCATTTTCTGAGCTAACAGTCATCTCACTTCTCTGGCATTTGAGCTTTTTTTCATCACAAGCATCATCTGAATAAAAGCATGTGGCTGATGAGGATCAGAGGGCCCTCACCATGACTGAAGAGACATACACTTCATGCCCAGAAATCCATGTATGCTGTCTTCAGTACTCTTCTAGGATGGGGTGGATAGGCACTGCCATATTTTAATAGGATTTATTTTATGGAGTAGTGACAGGGCTGATGGACAAATTTGCCAATTTAAAGCTGTAAATAGGTTGGAAATGCCATTTTGATGTGCTTTGTATAATGCATGATTACAAGACATAAAATCCTGATGTCACAGGGGTATTAGTAAGGAAGGTTTCTGCTAGAATTCCTAGAGACTCAGCCCCTCCCCAGGGCTGTGCATGTAAGGAGTAGGAGGCTGTAACATAGGAAGCTGTGTTAAGTTCTAGGAAGACTAGGAGAGCTTCTCTTTGATGTCCTGTACTTGCTCTCTGCTGCAGAAATCTTCATGCTGTCCCAACTACAGAACAGTAATTGTCATTTGTTCAGTTCAGTGGCCGAGTGGGTGACCTGTCTCCTCCTTGCTAGATCTGAAATGGAAAATGATGGTTGCAGGAAGGAGAGTGCTTAGGGGTACAGGACTTTTTAATCACCCTAGAAAACAAATTTTTGGGGTAATATATTATCCCTAACTCTCTAACATTTCCTTTTTTTTTTTTTTTTTGCATGACCTTATTTTCAAGTATGTATTGTTCTGGATGTGTTTTCAAAAGACATTTTTGAAAGCTTTGATGAAAAATAGCTGTGTAGAAGAACTTCACAGTACCAGCCATCCAGTTCTGGCTCACACTAACCATATGTCAGTACAGCTTGGAAAGAGTACTGCTCAAAGGAATAAAAGAGATTGGGAACTGGATTTTAAACTCCAATATATGAAAAAAAAAACCTCTGTCATTAATATTTAGTCGAAAAATACTAAAACTATCAGTATTGCCTCCTGTTTTTGAATAAACCCATAGAGACCTAAGTTTTGTTTACTATGATTTTTTTTCTTTCACTATTTTTTTTTTTTTGCTCTTTGTTAATGAAATTAACATCTAACTAAACCTTTATTCACAGATGGGGACTTGTGTGTGTCATTTTCAACACATACCACTGTGCAGGAGCTATAAAGAAAAGTAGTCCCTCTCCTTACATTATTTATAGCTTCTTCTTGCGGAGAGGTGAGACACATTAAATGGTTCAATAATTGTCTTCTATTTAATTGTGTCAGCGAGAGGAGTCTATTCTTTCCTGTACTTTCCATTCCCTGCTTCTCTGATTTTCTTCTGGCTGTCTTTGATCTGTAAAGACACAGTCCTGTCTTCCTGAAATTGTATCTTCAGCAGGGATAGTAGGTGAATTGGATCAGATAAAATAAAACCTGATCTCAACACAACCCTAAAACTCAAGCTGAATCAGAATAGCTCCAACTGGCACCAGTGGCTCTTTGACCTTCAAAATCAATGCAGCAAAGAAGTTATTACATTCCTAAATTACATGGATGTCATTGTTAGTTAGGCACATTTCAAAATATAAACATACACAAAGCAGTTTATTAAATTTCCTGCAGACCTGGAAGCTCAGAGTAAAAGCAGCCATGAAAATATACTGCAAATATATCAGAATTCTCATGGCTTGGGGGAAGATGAAAAGACACAGAAAAAGCATTAAAAATCTTCTGTGGTGCTTTTGCTACTAGGGCCACAGTTCTTAAAATGCATACACAAAAAAAAAAAATTCTTTAGTTTGTTGCTAATGAAAGAATCTGATTCCTGATCAGTATCACTCTACAGTAAGTAAACTACACTTAACCCTTACCCTCACCTGTAAGGATAGTACTATAATCGCTAATTAGTATCTTTCCTTTGGGATAAAGTTATATTTCTGGAAGTCCAGTGCTCTATCAGATGAGTGAACCAGCAGTGAGAAGTGTGAAACTGCACCCATTCTTCCCTTCATCATGAGAAAGCCCCTGGAGGTGGGTCTGACAGGTGGTGTGACCCCAGCAATGAGATTTCTTCAGCATTACAGATGTCCTCATAACTCATCAGTTATGCAGAATCCTTTTATATGTCTTTTTTAATGAAAGAAACCAATGAGAGTACAACTAATAAAACATAAAAATAGTTTGAATGGAAGAAAGTGTGATTTTGTGTCGCCTCATTTGAAAAAAGATTTTAAATTGTGTTTATAGAACCTGTTAACCAATTTGACACTCACAACAATAATTGTAGAAGTGGTAATAACTGTAATCATTGTACTATGAAATGAACATTGGGGAAAAAGGCTGTGCTAACAATAATCACTGGAATAGACAGCCACTGGAGCACGTAATCTAACAAATCACTGAAGAAATCACCGTAACATTTCTTGGATCAATAATACAAATGGTTTGGTACTTGCATAAGTGAAAAGAATGAGAGCAATTAATTCCATTGTTGCAAATCATTGATCAGCTGCCTTAAAAAAAATAAAAAGTGACTTTTAAAACCTAGAATATGCCTTTGTGTCATGAGTCCTTGCAATGAGCCATTGAAATTTGAAGTATCTTCAGCTGGTGCAAAGATATATAACTTCATTGAAGTCAATGATATAATGGCATTTTAGATCAAGGACTAAATACCTTCAGTTTTGATAGAGAAGCCTCAAAGAACACCACTAAGTGGGTACTTCACTTCATCTTTGATGGCAATGGATGTCTGGATACTGTTTGGCTCCTTAGGTAAATGGATGAGTTGGAAGATTCAGAAAGGTCTCTGAAATAAGGGAAATAAAATTGATAAATGGCTGCAATACAGGGAAAAAAGTAGAAAAGAAGAATATCATAATTGAGAGAACAAGAGGGAGAGGAGGGGGAGAGAGAATGAACTCACAGGACAGGATTTTCAGAGGTATCTTGGTGTATATACTTACCATAAAGAGCATTGTGATTTTCAAAAATTTATATATTTTGGGGTGGTCACATTAACAAGGATATCTCAGTATCTAAACTCCAGGCTTGGGCATGATGTAACAGAGGTTAAGGCTGTCTGAACTCGTCAGGTCACTGCCAGTCCACTGGCAGCTCAGTTTGGAAAGATGCTAGTTCTCTTTTCTCACTTTTTTGTGTGGACAGGAAAAAGTTTGGTAGAAATTGGCCTGTGTCTGGGGCTCAGGCAGAATGGGAATGAGACAGCACCTGGCATTTAAACAACTGTGAAAATTAAATGCCTTCCAAATTTAACAGCTCCTGACCAGTGAACTGTGGGTTTAAAATCTGGGGTTATGCTCTAAGTCCAAGTAGGGTGGACAATGTTCCTTTGTGGATCATACCTCAAAGGTCTTTGAAAATCTTGCAAAGTGTCTAACTCATGTCACCAACATTTTACTTTTGTTTAGTTTGGATCTTTGAAACCCACATAATAAAACAACCAACCAACCAACCAAACAAAAACCTTAGTTGATAATTATTTAATAACCAGTTCAATATTCTTAATCTACATTTTTTGTGCAACAGTGATATTAAACCAAAATTATGAACTGTTTTGTTTTAAAGGAACATTTATGTTTAAATTTCTTAGCTTCGATTTTTCAGCTACTGGGTATAATTATATCTTTAATAAAATTCTTGATTGGGCCAAATTGGTAAAAAAGTTACAATTAAAGGGCAAGGGATTCAAGACCAGTGGTTAGGACAACTGAGTTTTAACAAATTTTTACAATGAATTGTTTTGAAAATTATGATCAGTTATATCAGCTACAAATCAAAACTTACATGTTTCAATAGTCTGTATGATTGTTAGAGTTACTTAGATCCTATTTAAGTCTAATAATGGATATTCAATCTTGGATGGCTTTGTAAAGAAGAGCAAATTTCCTCTGCAATAAAAAAAGATCTAAAAAATGAAAAAGTCTTTCATGTATATAAAAAAGACATCAAACTTTTTCACTGTCTTTCTGTAATATGAAAGACAGTAGAGGTAGGAGTCCATGGTAATTTTTCATCAGAAGGGTTTTACCTGTATACACATTGCCAAGGTAGCAAAATAGAGCTGTAGATGATTCTTTACAGTAATTGCATTAGTTGTTTAATAATAGCAACAAAGATACCATAAACAGCATTATAACAGCAGAAAAAGCCTTATTCTTTCAGTTCTATTGAATCCAAATGTTTAGTGGAACATTTCTGTTTTTAGTGGCTTTCATAAGCAAAAAAGATTGATGAGGACTAAAGTGGGAAACAAAGGTAAAACAAGTTGTTCATGATTACAAAACAAATCAGTGTCACAAACCAGGAATAAGGTAGCCAGTCTTCTTTCTTAAAGATTTCTTTTCATATTGTCCATCATAAGAATAGCATAAAATGATTAAAATGAACTAGTAGAATGAAAATTAAATTAACATCTGTAGGATTGCCATTAGCAAATCATGCATGACTTTTTGCCTAAATGCTACTTATTCTAAATGTTAAAAAGAACTACTCATCTGCTTAATGTTCAAGCCTTGATTCTGTATTATTTGAAGCACTTAAAATAAAAAATAAAACTATGCAAAGAGCAGTTATCAGCTGGCTAGATCAAAGATCACATTTGTAGAGGTTTTAGGTATTTATTTGGTAGCTTTCTGGATTCTGATGTCCACCTTTCACTGCTTTATTAGTTGAATGCATTGGAAATGAAAGAGAAAAGAAGCAGGAGCAACAAAAGATTTACTTGCTGATTTAGGGAAAAATAAATTTTCTGTAAGAAGTCAACCTAAAGAACTGTGGTTTCCTATTGATCTGTATGCTTTAAATTACTCTACTGGTACTGAACTACTCAAAATCCTATTATGTTCCTATATTATCCTCTCTTAGCTCCTCTTCTCTCCAGGCTCATCTAAGCTGTGCATTAGCTGATTAAACAGCTGGTTGGTGGCAAACAAAATGTGTCATAAGTAAGCTTATTTTATCTTTCTTCATTAAGGGCTGAAATTGGCCTTTATTTCCCATACTTTATTAATTTCCACAAAATTTGTTGAAATGTGACTTTGTTATCTTTATCCCACTGTCAAACTGGACTAAAATTGTCAGTGGGTTCAAAAGTCACTGCAGACAGTTCGACAGATATCTGCACAAAGAACACAAATCACATCAAGATTGTTTCTTTAGGAAAAAATAGCAGAAAATGTAGTAGATCTCGCTTTATTTTTGCATTCTCACAATTTACTTTTTAGTTTCATTTTGCAATTGTGAATCGTAAATGGGTGGTGATTATTGTTCTAATGGAAGTCTTTAGTTCCATCTTATTCATGTACTGGGAGATCAATGTGGCTTTGGTTTTACAAACAAATATCCAGGGTGATTCAAATACAGTTCCTAGATTAAACAAAACTCTGAAGTCTAATTAATTCACTATTACTAAAAAAAAAAAAAAAAAAGAGAACTAAATAATGTTATTTTTTAGAGCGAATGTCCTAACTGCATCATGAACATTAAGTAACCAAGACCTATCATCTCAGTTTTCTGATTATAAATTTAAAAATAAATGTGAAATTTTTCCAAAATACGGATCAGATGTTTTCTTCAGTTCTTTCATTTCATTTTTTCTTGAATGTCTGGAATTTATTTCACAAACAAATGTGCTGAAATAATGAGGGATGATATTGGACATAATGAGGGGATGTAAAGGTTCTCCTGAAGCTTTACAAGAACACCTTTGCATGACAGTTCCAGCCCAAATTTGCCAAACCGACAAGTATTTGTCTCAAGTTCTAAAAACATGCAAAATGCTGATGTTTTCCTGAGGAGGAAGGAACATTTAATGAAGGTGGCATTGAGAAACAGAAATGCTTTTGAAAAAAAATGGGATTCCACAGAACACAAGGAAATGCAGACTGAGTAAGTGTTGCATCTACTAACAATAGTCCTATTTGGTAATGAAATATTCTGTCCAGAAGAGTGGCAAAATTAAACTGGATGAAACACTGAGGAAAATATTACAGGAAACAATAATGTATTAGCAAAAAGAACAAGATGATCTACCCAGTGGACACTTGCAATTGTTACAATTCAAATCAGAATCTGCTGTAACAGAGAATGTCTGGAGTCATTGTGTTCCTTAAAAGAGGCAGAGATGCTGCCAATTATGACAACTGTTGTGAAGCACTACATTCACTGAAAATCTTGGACTTTCTTGATGTTTTTGGAGGGTAAGACAGATGTTTCTCTATTCAAGGCTTCATTTATTTTCATGTAAAAGGAAGGAAAGAAGAGTAGAAGAGAGACATTCCTGTTCATGTATACCATACCCTTCAAAGGTGGAGACATGGCAGGAAGACTAAAAAGAATACATTCAGGAATAAGTAGTGGAATCTGACATGTATAATCAGCAGCTCATCCTGAACCCAAGGAGGAGAATTTAATTATTGGCAAATTTGTCTTTATAATTTAAATGGTTTCACCATTGAAGAACTGAGCTGCCCAGGCTCTCCAATGGGAAGTGTTTAATAGTGATATAAGAGCTCTATGCCATCTAAAGCCATGTTCAGCTGTTGTTTATTTATCCTCTGTAATGCAAAAAACCTGTTAGAATGCTCCTGCCCCCAGCTCCCTAAGGCCCTTGTCCTTATGTCCTCACCTGCAGAGCATGTCCTGGCAGGGACTGCAAAGCTTGCACAGCTGATGGGCTCACAAAAGCTGCTTTTCTGCACAACAGCAAATTAATCCCAGTATCTTTGCTCTGTAACAACTGTTCACACCCAGGATCTTGTGATGCCTGTCACCCAAATTTCTCTAAAGTGAATAATTCTGTCTGACACTATGTTCCCTAAAGATACAGGTCTTTAGGGGATCATTCATCACATGTGAAAGGAGGTGTTTGAATACAGTGAAATGTTCTCAGGACGTGAACAACTCTGCTCCACTGACTGTAGATCTATATCTCTACAGATACCTGTCTGTATCTATTTCTGTTCATATACATCTCTCTCTCCATCTCCACCATCTCCCTCTCCCTCCCCCCATCACAATCCTCCACCTCATATCTTCATCATCTCTATAGGTGAATTACATGATGCAAAAAGATTTCCAAAAGTTAAAGATACCTGAGGTAAATTTGAGCTTCATTTCCATATTCTGCTTTCCACGTAGGATAATTTGAGATCACTCTAACAACAAATGGGTCAAAATGGGAATTCAGAAATTCTGGTACAGAAGTTTGGAAGCCTTGGTTTTCCTTTTCTCTCTGACATCTGGGAAACGGGTCATACACTCCTTCAGGCATACAATAGCACAGGGAGTGGCATACTGAATAAACTGGACCATTTCCACTGCTTTATGCAACACTTGGTTTCTAGGAACTGCATTGAAAATACTTTCTAACGGGCAAAATGGTGGTGAAAAGCAGGTTTGCTTTCCCATAATATTATATGCACTAGCTCTTCTCCAAGAATATCTGTGCAGGAGGACATGGAGCAGTCAACTGGGAAATGAAAAATGGGAGTACAGAATTAGATTAGCAAGGTAAAGATATTCTGATCACAAAGGGATCTTTTACTTAAAAAGTAAGGGCACTGCTGAAACCTGAATCAAGGCTAAAGTAAATTTGGCCAGTCTTTTGGCCACAGACATCCTAATAAAAACCTGAAAGTCTCATGTTAGCAATCAAGAGACTGTAATTTGCAGTACAAAATAAATTCATGAAATCATTATGAAACTTCAAAACAAGATCTCATTCAGAGTCTCCAAACTGCCTTCAGTAACTTTATTTCCTTTACAAGGGATAGAAAACTGTAAGGCATTGAAGCAGAATAAAAATGATGAAGGTTTTTCAATGGGCTCATTGTAGGAATAAAGAAAATAAACTATCAAACTGGCCTTTATTGTCAAGGTAAAGAGACATTTTTGTCCTGAACGTTTCTACACTGATTTGTGAGACACACTGTCTCCATGTAAAGTTTACATCTATATCCTATTCACATTTTGGTCCTGAATACAGCAAGAAAAAATAGGTTAAAATAACTGGGAATTATTCTCCAAAAAATTATGTCACCATTACCTCAGAGTAAATGTGTCTTTAGTTTTTTGTTGCTCCTTAAATAGCTTTTTTGTGCTGCTAGAGTTTAAGCACTGCTGGAACTCTGTCAATTCTTGACCTTATTTTTTTTCTTGCCCAAGTAAGGAAAACTCCCAGCTGATTGTAAGAGTGCTCTGTTGCCATCACAAAAGACCCTCTTCTTTGGGAGAAAAAAAGCTGAATTTCCGGTGTGAGATCATCAGGTTCAAGAGAAGGAGAAAAAATGCTCTTAAAAAAATAACTGAAGCAGACAGCAGAGCAGGAATTGGTGATTATCTGGCAGACAGTCAGATCAACACTCATGGCAAGGAATGAGGAACACTGGCTCTGCAGCTGCAGGCTAAAATAATTGGTGAGTCTAAACAGTGAGCATTTATCAACAACTGGAAGCATTTAGACAAAGCAACTAATTTTTCATTGTTCTCCTTTATAATTTTTTTTTTGCTGCATTTTTCTCCAGTCAGAAAGGCAATTAGCATACTGAGTTCTCATCAGCCCTTCCGAGCTTTCTCTCCTTTCCAGGACTGACACAGTAGAGCTGGTTGCACACAAGCAGTTTTTGGCATGACTAAAAGATCTGGGGGCAAGGCAGATAGTCTGCATAATTTTTTTATTTTTAAAGGGATAACAGAGGCACTGTTCCAAACAAGCTGAATTCTGGTGGGAAAGAGCTTGTTCTTCCCCATTTATGCTCTGTGTTCGAAGTACTCTTTAAAAAAGTTTAGGGCCTTGGCCAAATAACACTTGGTCCCATTCAGATGCCTTGGGCTATACTGCTGAGACAGAGTGAAGCAGAGTTCATGGACTGATCTCTTTTCATGGAATTTCAGTTTGGAGACCTCACAAAGCTGAGAGAGACACCACAGGCTTGCTCACTTCTCTTACTACTGTGGCTTCTCAGAAGGAGGTGTGCACTGGAGCTGTTAAAAACTGGGGTATAAAGAAACATATGAGCATTAAAAGTAAGTTATAAATGGTAGAGTTTTGCTTCTACTCTTTATCCTCTAAAAGGATAAAGTCACAGAGCAACGACACTCTTATCATGAGATATCCTTGTCTTGCCCCTTACAATTTCCTTTGGCATGTGGGCCATGAAGGTACAATTGGTCCCTATCCTCAGCATTTAACAGAGGGCTTTTTCCTTTCTTTTCTTCATAAATTCAGAGACTGTACATATAATATGGAGGCAAAATGCTTTGTAAAGTGCTGTATGACAGAGGGAAAGCTCAGCATTCCTGTGAGTGTATCCCAGGCGAGAGCGTGCGATGATTTGAGGGCAAAGCTCCCCTGTCAGTGTGCCTGCCAGGGCCTGTAAAGGCAGATCAGATAAACACAAAAAACACATATGTCAGAAAGCAATTTTTTCCTATGGGAAGAGTGACTGGATGTTCTAACCATTTTTATTATCTCTTGTCAGATACATCAGCTGAGGGCTTGGCCCTTCATTTATACTAATTGTATGTAATTCATTGCATTGAGAATTAACTAGGTGGCAGTAATCACTCAATGATCTCAGATGCATGTCATAAAACTTACGAGTTTTCTTGTCAGATTAAAATTGGGGGAGGGGGAAGATGGACAAGTTTTATGTCTTAAAAGAATATTTTGTCTTAATGGAGCTTTGCAGCAGCTTATGTAGCAGATTTATTACTAGCACAAAGAAAACATTCATGGGTCCTAGCTCATCACTGACATTGCAGATGCACAGAGCCTTTAACTCTATGTGCTAAAAAGAGCTGCTGAATTTAGAGAAGTTTATGTTTACTTCTCAGACTATTAACAGAAAATACATACTGTGTAGAATATTATCCACTCCAACCTCACAGGTACATCAGTGTTCCACAATTCTTTACATTAAATGTGTGCCTCATAGGAATGCTTGGGGAGAGAAAAACAGGAATAAGAGAGGTGGAGTTCTGATGGAACTGACAAAATAGTATAAAAAAAGAATATAAAATATGGTGTAAACATTGATACAAGCCTGTGTCTCCTAAAAAGCATTTATTATGAAATTATTGTAGACAAATTTCTTTTTTCTCCAGTCTGTCAGTAGCAGTAACTGGGAGGACAAGAAAAAAAGTAAATTGTAAGCTATAAGAGCCTCCTTATTTTAAAGCTTACAGGACAGAGGTTCCACTAGAAATACAACTCTATGAAGACCTAGCTTCAAAATCTTTTGGTGTGAAGGTAGTCAGCTTCTGCCTGTGAAAACTCTAGGGTTTATTTGTCCTGCAGTCCATAGTTTCCTCCTGAATGTTAGGAGATTGTTGATTTGTAGACAGATTTGAGAAGGTTGCTTGATTTGAGTTGTAAGGGGTTTTTTTAAGTTTTCTCAATTTTGAACTAATATGATTCAGTCAATATCTGTCTAGTCTGGGACCAGATGTTTTCAAATGGTGTCTGTGAGTTCATGTTACAAAGCTCTTGTTGGTTCTGTGGTGATGCTTTAGAATATGCTACTTGACAGGTATGAAAAAAGAAAATAGAAATACAGTACACAAGACAGAAATTCCTCTGAAGGAATGTGGAAAACCACTGACACTACACTGATATAAGGGCAATGGCTGTTATTCATGATAACACGTATGAATGGAAGGAAGCACAACATGAGCATCTCAGTAGGTTATTAAGCAGGATAATTCTCTAGTAGGTTATGATCCTATTTTGGAACTCACTGTACTCTTTCTGTAATATAAATCGTTGAAATTCATTATTATTTTTGGAAATAAGTGTAGATTTGTTCCAAGTAAAATGGTAAAATTAATGATTGGTTGCATCTGTACTAATGAGTTGTGTCCAGTCTTGTTGGAAGTGATTTGACAAAGTTAACTGCGGATAAATTTCCTCAGAATTTTGACTCAGAAATGGGGAAACAAGATGAGAGAATATGTGTTCACTCTTCGAGCAGGGGAAGAAACCACTGGCATGCATTTTTGTGGATGAGGTATTATAATAACCAGCAGTAGCAAACTTCACACGAAGTTGCAGCATGGAAATGTTTTGGACTGACACTCTTAAAGAATCAAACATGGTCTCTTAGTAAATATATATTAAAATAATTATTATTTCTGACTAAGGATCCCCTGTGAAATTTACAATAAAACTTCTAAGTAAAAAGAAAAATAATCAGAAGGCATTTATGAAACTTCTAAAAACTGAAAAGAAATTATACTGTTAATGTTGCAGATTCTTAAAATAGTATGTGACTGAGTAGAAATACTTCTGTACAATGACTGCAATGTAACAAAACCACCCACATCACTGTAGTGTAACTTTCCCCCTCTCACATTTTTCCCTGGTTGAGTTGATATTTTTTTCTTTTTGTCATAATAAGATCATCAGGAATATAGGAGTTTTTTCCTTCTTTATTCATGCTTATTAGTCACCTTTTTTCCCACTGATTATAAATGAAACATTGGTTGTGTTTCACTGATTCTATATGGTGATTGAAATGAGGTTCTTTATATTATTACCAATAAACAAACAAATAAATAAATAAAAAAAAACTGTGTGCCAAAGTCTGTTCCACATATTTATTCAAGGCTCCAAATTTTGAGAGAATTTACAAGGATCAGTACAGCACCCAATGGCTGTGCAGAGCTGACAGGAAAGAAGTGTCTCAGTGTTAAAGGGAAGTGGAAGCAGGAGATGAGGGAAACACAAGCTCTGCACCACTCTTTGGCATTGTTTTCCACTTACTACAAACTGACTTATTTACTCCACTGCATACCTGAAAAGCCTTGGGTACATTTGTTTTTATCCACAGTGGATATCACTGCAGTTTACTGCAAACTGGGTGAAGCATAGGAGAAGATTGCAGTAGTCTTTTATCAGATCCCAAATTCATGTTGCTGTGCTACAAGATGACATTTTAGTCATTAGTTTTACCACAGTGAAGATAAAACATATATTTGGAGGAACATGCATAAACATATATGTATGTATATGGACATATCTGGGGGACTAGTGACTTTGATTTTTTCAGGCATGAGAGTTTCGAAGCTTGAAAATATATTTTTCTCATTTTGTCTTTGACATTTGTGGTTCTCTTTACAGCACTAGATTCAGTGTTTATATTTCAAGTTTTCTACTTTCCTTAAACTTAGCTGTTTAAGTAATATATTTATCCACCAGATTAGTATGTTTTTCCCACACAAATCTTTTCTTCAAAAGAGAAGCATTTTCCAAAGTATTTTACTGAATAGAAGCTGACGTGTTACCCCCAACCTTAGGGAAAAAAGCCCCCAATTTTTTTTTACTTTTTGTCCTATGTCTGCTATGAATATCATGTATGACTTTTAGTATTTGTTTTCATCTTCCTTCATTTCTTAAAGTATGTCTGTAACAACCTTTTCTCTTATTTTACAATTTACCAAGATAACAGAAAACAACGGGGTATTTTCTTGAAGGATTTCTTCTTAATCAATCCATCTGATCTTTCTCCTTTATGAAAGAGAGAGATACATTTCTTTACTCATGGGATGCTTTATTGCTTAATTATATTTGAAGTATTTTGAAATTCATCAATTGTCCATGCTAGGAAATCGTTAAGAATGTTAATCTTGATAAAAATATTAGAGGGCTTTATCAAGGATTATCTAGTGAATACAAAAGATCTGTGTTACTTTGCTAAAACTTTGGAAAAATATTTTAAGTACCGCAAAATGAATCAATTCCTGTTTATATAAGGGCAGGTATGTAATAGTTATAATATGATGCATATTTTTATATTAGCACTATTAGCCTGATAATGTCTATTTGAGAAATCCAGTAATGAGGATTGTTAAAAGCATATTGTAACTAGCCCCTTACCAGAGAGGGAGTTCAAACAGTCCAAATGATCAGCATAATTGCTGAAAGAATATAAATATATGATGGTACCTTATGATTTGCTTTCTCTCTGCTTCATTGTGGATCATGGGTTAATTAACCTCTGATCATGTTTGGTTCCCTCATTCGGTTCTCTCCAACTAGTTGTCATCTTTGTAAGAGAAGCCAAGCAAATGCTAATATAGAAGAAATTTCTCCTCTAGATAAAATCACAATCTATATTTCAATTGGCTTATTATATCCAGTCTCTCACTGGCCAGTGAGTCAGACTGTTTCTGAACACGTCCTTCTGTTTCTATGCGCATGTCAAGGACTCTGCAAATTATATGGTCCCTTTCACTATGAAAGAAGAATTGTTATAACACAGATAGAAAAAATAAAGTAAGCCACATGATAGAGCTTCTGCAAGATATATTATTGCAAACAAAAACTAATAATGTGTTATGGTTTAAGTATTCAAAAATGTCTCTCATGTTACTATATTATAGTGATAACACAAAAGTATTGCAATAAAAATCTTAATTACAGTCCTTCTACTAATTGCTATTATATAATTTAAGGGCATTGGTCAGTTTAGGTTTTTTTTTCTTTTTTTTTAATTCCTGAGACTACCTGCAAAAAAGGACAGAAAATTGGACTACATTCTAGAGTCATCTCTATTAGACCCTATTGTCTTCTGGATCTACTTTTTATTATTTTGTTGCTACATCATTCAGAGATCACTAGAGGATTATCCATTTAATATTAAGATCTTCATAATAGGGACTTTGAAGTCAATTTTATTATCAGGAAATCCTTCCAGGAGAGAAAAACACAACTAAGCTTAACTTTTATTCTTGCTCTTTTCTTAATCTAAAATAGACACTTTCTGACTGAATGCTGAACGTCTCTTGTTCTGAAAAAATATTGTTAAGATCTGAGGATTATCCACTAGACTCTATGGCTTGCTGCAAGGGTGCAGTATTATGTGAGAAGGGGAATTTGCTGAGTCTTGAAGTCATGCTTGCTACTGATTTTATGCCTACATTTCCCTTCATAAAAGTTATTGCTTGTTCAACCCTTAAATGAAGTTTCCAAGTTGAAACAGGCAAACTGATGGAAACCAAGACAACACTCAAATATTCCAACCTCAAAGTCTTACATTTTATGTTTATATCAGTTTTTTTTTTGGGGGGTTGCTTTCTATGTTAATTCCTTATTATTTGGGGACCTTATCATATGATCTTTCATCTTGGAAATAAAATGTCTTTTCTGTACCTTTGGACATCTTTGGACCTGCATAGAATAAAATGTACCAGGAAGACTGTAGGATATACTGGATTGTTTTCTTTGGTAATATTTCCAGATGAATTTTCCAGGCTCATGTACAATCACTAAAAATTATTAAGATATATAATGATATATTTTTTTGAAGTTACAGCTTATCATGAATGGATCTGAAAATCCAGAACTGTTAAACTCAGCTATCCAAGATCCAGATTCATACTTTGTTAAAATTTCACCTGTTTGAATAACAATTGCAGATATATTTACATCAAATTTTAAAGCATTTCACGACTGCATATTGCCATTTTCAAGGCAAAGAACAGTAGGGTCATAAAGCACTCATTCTATTAGAGGTAGCCAAGTCATTCTCTGAGAGAAAGAGCTGAATAAATTGGAATATATAATTTTTATGTTAGAAGTGATGTTTGAGGAGGGATTTGGAAGGAAAATGGATGAATGCCAGTGGCACTAGTTTGGAAATTATTTGCATTCTATTATTCTGATCTCTCTGTACCAAGATTATAAATTGATAAGTTACTGAGATTCATATAAATTATATACAAAATCTCCAAAGAAATCCTGCCACATTAAAAAAAGATGAAAATTAAAAAATATAATTCCTGAAGCAGAAGAAGGTCACTACTTGAATTCTATCACTGTGCACTTGTGTATTACAACGAAGCCTTAAAATTGCATGACCATTCACTAGTATAGTCACAATACTTTGTGATTCTTCCATCCATTGGGTCAGACTGCTAATTTATATTCTTTATTTTCTCTCTATGCTGTCTGATCCAGATTTTGCTCCATCTAGTTTACTTATCTGGCTCCATACCATGCTCATCCTCTGATTAACTGATTGCTTTCACATCTCAAATCCCCATCAGTTTGGTTCAATTCCCTTTTGTGTTTACTGCTCTGATTTTAGAACCATCTGTAGAAGTACTGACCATTTACTCTACAAGTATGTATGCACAAATCAGCTCTTGAGGTGATGGTGGGTAAGGAGCCAATCTTATCTTAATAAGTGATTACAAAAGCTAATTTTGTTCCTTCCTCTGTATAAAATATAGGCAGTACATTTTTTTCTGTCTTATTATTAATGGATACTGCATCTCTGTGACCAGAGCCAGTCTGGGAACCAGAAGAGACTACATGAATGCCCTGGAATTGGAGAACCATTATCTGGAACTCTTTGGACCAAAAAGTCCCAATCCTGTGCTGAATTGTTCCTTTACTGAGGAAAAGTCAGGAACCAGCATACTCCTTTCCCTAAGAAGCAGGGCTCTGTGTTCAAAGGAGTGCTTGCAAGAGTGATCTTTTACTGCAGACATCCACACACCGTAGGTGCAGGTCTCTGCTGCCTGTCCTTGAGGAGTGTAGTTGCTCTCCAGCTGGTTAGCATTTATGCAGCAATCAGCAGGAAGAACTAAGTGGAGCTGCAGTGTTCCTGTGTAGCTCAGCAGAAAAATGTTCTGTGCTCTGCATTGCTTTGGCCTGCTCAGATAAATTCTAATCGACAGGCTTCAGCAGCACAGCCGTGACACGAGCACTCACCACAGCATCAGCCAGGGAAAGGCTGAGCTGCATGGAGTGGTAACAATGAATAGGCCAAAAGTATCTTGTGGAGGTGCAATAGTGAGGTTTTAGGGTTATACACTTTCATGGATTTTCACAAAGTACTTAATTTTTTTTTTTTTTTTAATAACCAGGAATGATCATAATATGGGATTTTCTTTTGGTTGGTTGGTTTGTTTTTTTTGGAGGGGGGAAGAGCATAAATGGTATGGAAGCAGGTCTATTAATTATTGAATATGACATTACTGAATTCATAAAGGACAAGATAAATTCTCTTCCCCTTGAAATAATTTAGGGCAACTACACTTCATCCACTGCAATGGCAGATGGAAGTGGGAGGAAGTTCATGCTCTCTGACCATGCTCTGAGAGATGGCTGCATGAACCTTAGGTGCCTGTCCTTCAGCAGAAAAGAAAAAAATTGTAACAGTATGAGGGATCCACCCAAGAAGAATCCCTTGAGTGATCAGCAGCACTGCATTGCCTTGTTACTTCAACTTGTTCATCAGGAGACCTTTTCCCCAGGTCTTCCAGAATGCAAAAAGCATTTTTGTCTGGCCAACTTGTAGCTGCTTAAAATAAATTCTTCAATGAGCATCAAATTATCCATGGTATTTTCTATGCAGTGCAATGCATTTACTTAACCTGCATGACATGTGGTTTCAGGTAATCCCCAGATAATAATTTGACTGAAATATTCTAGGGAGTCATTATGAGTGTCTTATGCAGAGAATCAGAGAGGGAAATAATTGTAGGCACTTGACAGAATGAAATGCTTGTAAAAAACAGTGATTTTATCTGGTATCCTTGAATACAAGACAGATTCTATTTACTTCATCAAAATGGAAAAGAAATCTCTATGAAAAATCTTGTCCTGGTGTTAATTTGGTTTATTTGCTTGAAGGCTGGGTACCTACACTCCCCACTTAATAACTTCTTCTCTGCCAAAATACTGTAAATTCTGCAGAAACAGCTGGTATCCTGGCACAATGCCCTATAAAATTCTTGTCTCCCAGTTTCACTTGGTTAATTTTTTTTTGCCTAAGCACCTAGACAATAACAGTTTTACTCTCAACTTGACCAATATAATTCATGCTGACAATTCTCCTTTCTTTCACTTATATATTCGTTTCATTTATTCTTGCTGTCAATCTTTATTAACTACAGGAAGAAGCACTTATTATTATTGGCATTTAAGCCATTAGAGTTTACTGGGCAAAATTCTATCACTTGCTCTTTTGGAATTTGAAAATATTGGATGCCCTGTTCTCTACAAACATTTCATTTTTTCTGTCTCTCATAACATGTAATTATGTATAAAATGGGTTCTGTGGTGGCACAAAGAAGCTTTGTGGATATACTTACCATCACCATAAGACAGTTTCTTTGTAGATTAACAATGGTAAGAGTGCACAGGAGTTCAGAGTTCAGAGATCTAATGCCTATAAGTGGCTTTCAGTTAGAAGTTTAAGTGCTAGCTACTGACATTTTTATAATGAGTCTGCAGCTCTGAAAAGGAAAGCAAATCATGATTAACCACACTGTATCAGAGAAGAAAGAGAATTCCCTCTGTGGGAAGAATGTTATTGAGGAAGTGAAAAAGAAAAAAAATTAAATGTTTAATAATATTCCTCCTTGAATGACTATTTCTGGGGGCCTGCAATCTGGAATGTAAAAAAATAGGCTGCTATAAATATTACAATGTATAATCTCAAAAAATGTATAGAAGGGAAACACTTTTATCATGTTGTGTGGCAATTAGACACACCTCTCCAATGCACTCGGAAATCATTCTTCTTCTTCAATGCTTTCTCTGCTTATTCCTATTTATTGGTATCCTGGTAATGCTCTGGAGTTTTCCCCTTTAGTCTTTCAAGAACACATAGAAACTTATGTTTGTAAACAATCCAAAACAAATAACTCTCACAATCCTTTTTATTATAGGGAAATGTTATATTGTATTGGGATTTTGCCTCAGAGGCAAAACTTTCCTAGATAGACAAAATTCCCCATGATTTTTGGGAAAACAAAATCAGAAGGGACAGAGTAGAGGCTCTTTTCCTATCCTTCGATTTGTTTGTTTTTAGATTTAAAGCTACCTAAACTGAGATTGCTTTGCATTTAATTCCTAATAGTGTTGCTGGCTATAATTTTTACAGTCATGACACTGTTCAGAACCCCAGGCACATTATGACCTTATGGTGTTTGTCAGTGAAGAAATACAGAGCAGATAAATGGTCTCTATAGCACTTTCAGGGTCCCTACCTTTACAGAAAAATGGAAATACAGGTTAACAGAGAAGCAGAAAAAACAGTGATCTGGTCTTGTCCTTGGCATATTAGGAGTTTAGCAACTATAAGTTTTTAAGGTGTATTGCAGTTTTGGAGACTATTAAAGATGGAAAACAAACCAGAATGTCTTTGGAGGCTTACAGGGAGTATGGAAGAAAGCTTAAACAAGAAAAATGGTCGTGGACTTTCACGAAATGAATGAGTAGTAACAAAAAGAGGTGACATTAGAAACAGTGGAAACAAGTACCCTTTCTTCAATGCAGCAGAGAAGTTGAGAAGAATTTGCACCAGGTGTGCAGTTTAAGCTGATGGCTGTAGGAATGTTTTTGATTGCTGCTTCATGGATGGCTGTGTTCATGGTAAGATTGCATGCATCAGTGACAGAGAAGTCAAGCCACAAAATGGAACAGAGTTTGATGTGTTTAGTTGCCCAAAAGGATAGGAAAGAGTCTCTAGTGTTTAGCCATAATAAGGAGATGAGGACTACAAAAAGATCTAAAATTTTTATTTAGCTATGATTTTCTGTGGCAGTCTCTAAAACAACATTATTGCCACTGATTAATAATAATTAAACAATTAGGTCTAGCCTTACTTTCTGTAGCAGAATTTTTTCTATATTTTGTAACATTTTCTGGAGTAAAAATACTGGAAATTTGTACTGTTTCCTTCTGGTTGAATTACTAAGCTAATGAGCACAACACTTCAAGAGGTAGCTATGTCTTCCAAAACTACTTTCTGAGTATGTTTCCCTGCATGCACAAATGTTGTCATTAAAGAAATGGTAACTCAAATGGCAATGCTGTGAGATATTAAAAAGGATTGATATGAAGTTCATATGGCTCCCTGAAGATTTCATGTGGTATAATCTGTAATGATAATAGACTCTTTTCCATTGTGTGTTTGGTGTCACAGTTGAAGCATTTTGTTCTCATAGTCAGAAAAATATGCATGTCCAAGTTGGGCCTTGCCAGTTCAGTAGGAAGAAACAACCCAGAAAGTACTGAAGATTAGATTTGTGTCATTTTTCTGTTATATATCGAGCTTCTCCTTGAAGAAAAGTGGTTCTGGGACAGCATTGATAAAGAGAGATAAACAGCTTTCTCTTTGCAAGATGTGCCTCAGATATATTCCCCATGGTTACTACCAGTGTCTGACAATTGCTTTGTGCTGGCAGGTTCTTAATTCTCAATTTCCACCCTGTTAGACAGATGTGCAACATAGTTCTACTCAAATGTTTTATCAAAAGCTCTATGCAATATAACATATTAGATCTGCAAAGTTGTATGCATATAGATGTTAGGTCTGGTATGCTAATGCTTTGCTATTATGCCCCTGTATAAGTATTGGCCTACATGTACAAAAGTTATATTTATGCCATCTTGAGTTTTGTTCATGAAAAGGTAATGGACTTAATTCTGTAAGGTAACAATAGCTTTACTTCTGGCTGAAACCAAAATCAAAACAAGATACAAATAAAAGACGCTGAAAAACAAGAAAATCTTAAGACAAACACTCAAGAGGGATTAAGTTTTTAAGCAAAGTTCAAGGTGTAAGCAAAAATCTTAGCAGTTTCCAACTGTCCAAGAAGGTTGTAAGTTCAGAAATCAATGTATAGATTATGCTGATCTTTAAATGACAGTAATATTGATACCATTCTCCCTGTTACATAAACATTGCAGAATATTTTAATGAAGTCAGCAACTTTTTTTTCTACTGCATTTCTTAGCTGGTAAATCCTTTTTAACAAAATAAGCAATTAATCTAGAACAGCATCATCTAAGACACCTCAGGAAGGACCAGCATTTATTTTGATCAAAGAATTGCTAACAGGGATATTTATAAAAATTAATAATGAAACAGAGTATCTTAATTACTCTGTGGAAACTTCAGATGAACATACCATATGCACTGGGGAAAAAGATCGTGTTGGTAACTTGTCATTATAACAGGCAGATAAATATAGAACAATTATGAATATGGCTCACTTTATTTGTATCCCCACTTCTGCATCTTAACTGTTACAACCAATTTATAAAATTTCAAGCTTTACATTTTATTTATTGGAATTAACAACCAATTTATAAAATTCAAACTTTAAATTCTATTTATTGCAATTAAATTATTGTTCTCTACCATGGCTTGGGCCTTTTATACACATAATGTGCACATATAGATCAGGAGCAAGGGACAGACTATTGGGATCATCTATCAGGGATATCTGGGTTATACAGGAAATGGGAAAGTAGATTAATCTGTCTTCATTCAGGCATTTAAAGAACTCTGTGGTTCATGGAGAAAAAATAAGGGTATAGAGCCAATAATTAATTTCTTCCTAAGTCTAAAACAGATCAAACTTACCATTCTCTCGTGAAACCTATTTCTTTCCATTAATTATCACAGGAGTCCAGGATGCCTGGCTGCTCCTTAAACACCTAGTACGAAATGAGAGAAGCTCATACCTTGGGACTCTTTCCTACTCAAGCAAATTACCTTAGCAGTAAGGTTGTCTTTCCATTTCAGCTCTGAAATTTGAATTAGCTCTAATCCCTAGACCCATCATTATTTAAAGTATTTCTTAGAAATCTAAAGAAGCTATAAATTATCAGAGTGGAACAAGAGAATTGAAATGAGGACTAGGAAGGTAGAGCCATAAAACAAGTCAGGACATTATATCGAGTATTACAGTATTGATGTGTGGACAACCACATGTGTAAAAAACTCTTTTCATGACTGAGCTCAGAGGACAGTGGTTAATGGTTAATCATCTACCTGGAGTTTGGTAACAAGTGAGGGATTACAAGAGTCCACTGTAGTGTTTATCAATGACCTGGAGGAAAACAGTGTGCACTTTTATTAAGTCTGTAGATAACCCCAAACCAATCAAGTTGCTCAAGTGCAAGGGCACTCTCCAAGGGATCTAGAAAGGCTGGAGAAATGGGCTAACAGGAATCTTATGAAATTCATAGAGGACACATACAAATTCCTGTACCTGGGGAGGAAGATGATACAGGCTAAGGACAGAGAGTTGGAGAGCAGCGGTGGAAAGGGAACTTAGGGTCTGCTGGATAGCAAGGCAAGCCAGCAGTCCCCTGGCCCAACAGCCTCTTGGACTGCATTAATGGGATCAAAAGCAGTACATAAAAAGGAGGGATTAGCCCCTCTGCTTAGCTCTCATCAGTTTTAGTCCCCCAGCACAAGATATTCATCAATATCTGGAGTTGGTTCAGCTCATGGCCACCATGATGGCTCAGGGCTAGAGCACTTGCCCTGTGAAGGGAGGCTAAGGGAGAGGTGTTGTCTACCCTGAAAAATAGACAACTTTGAAGGAATTGAACCACATCACTAAATACCTATGGGGAGGCTATTCAAAAGGTGGAGCCAAGCTTTTCCAGAACTGTATAGAATCAGACTCTGAAAAATCATTACAATTGGAAGAGACACACCTCAATTATATAGTCCAACTTGTCTGCTGAAGCAAAGTCAGCTACTGAAGCCTGCCCAAAATTATACAGTGAGAGAATGACACATAAATTGAAATAAGGGAGATCCAGGTGGATGTAAGGAAAAATGTTTTTCTCAAGAGTACAGTCAAACATTGGAAGAAGTTACTCAGAGAGATGATGCAGTCTCTTGTCCTCTTTAAGGGTCTTAAAGACACAACTAGGTTGGAATTCCTGAGGTTCTTTATAATCTGAATAATCCCATAAGAAATATCCTTTTTGAATATACATGGTCAGAAAAAGAGCTATAGCTAGTGGTCAAATTTTTGGTTCATTAATCCCTACTTGGGCACATCATGAATTTGTCAGGGTATGTAAGTTTATCAGGCTCTATTTGAAAAGGTGCTAAAGCTCTTATTAAAAGACTGTTAATGCTGAACATCTGTGCTTTAATTGTAAGAAATATCTTTCTAATTTGTAGCCTAAATTTATTAATGGTTATTGTGTTCTGTTTTTGTGGCAACTTAGTTCTTAAACTTAAGTGACTTTTGCTCCTCCCAGGCATTTATCTGCTTGGTGCATTTGTAGGCAGCAGTGATACTTTCAGTTTTTATTTTATTAGGCTGGGTAAAGCAGACTCTTATATATTTGTCTCAGGAGAAATGTTCTCCATTCCTTTCTTCACGCTAGCTCCTTGTTTCAGTATCTGCCCCATTCATTTTTCCTGAACATGTGGCCAGGATTTGGTGCTGGTCTGTGCTTCCTGAAAGATTTTAGTAGTAGAGCATGACACATGCTACTTTCTCAGACAATCTCTTCCTCCTTGAACAGTGCCTTACAGTTTCATACAGACATTGCATAATGCTAGGTGAAACGAATCAGATTTTGGCTCCCCTGTCCTGCATCCTTGCTTAGCCTTGTGTGCTGTATTAACAAGGGAGTGCTTGAGTATGTGGAGCCTTAGGGCCCGTCCCAAACTGTGAATTTGGATGCACCAATATTTACATATTCAGTATATGAGCTCACAAAAGAAATAAGCCATCTTCTAAACGTGTCATGTCACAACAGAGCAGCCGGTGTTTGGAGCATTTTAATCAGTATTGAAATTTTAGACTTTTTCCAAAGCCAGCAGTAGCTAGGAAAGAAAATTACTGAAGACACTCACAAATCAACAGGCCTTCTAGCCCACTCAGTGAGTTTTGACAATCTGGAATACTTTGAATACTTTGAATAATGAAACACTCATCCTGCAAATATGAGAAACCCAGTGACCAAAACATTATGACACAAGTCCCAGTTAGCAATGATTTTTTATTGCATTGGCAAAATGCTAACATATAGAGTCCCCTCTCCTCTTAAAAATGTGTAAGAACTAGATAAATTATTTATGCTGAACTTTTGTGAATTGCTTCTGATTCAGTTCTTTAAAGTCTGAAAGGCACATCTGGACATGCATCAGTAAATAAACAGGCTAGGCTTCCCTTGAAACAGCTTGTACTTTGGAAATAACCACATAATTTGAGATCAAGATGACCCTGGTGTTTAGTTGAATAGCATTAAAGCATTCCATCAACAGGAATTAAAAGATCCAAGCCAAGATCAATTTGCTGACCTGATGAAAACTGGGATTTGCAATGCTGATTTGCTATGATGGCAACAGCCTTATCCAGTTAATTGCATAAATAAAATTATCGGTTTTCTCCTTCAATATTACAGTTGTCCTTAAAAATTCTCAAAATTGGGGCATTTGCAAGCTATTCTGGAGAAAGTAATATCTTACAGTATGCAAGTGTGTCAGCATATCTAGACTCATATTAGTATGTCCAGCAACAAAGGATAAAAATGGAAACTGTAATCATTACAATCCTACAGCACTCACATTATATATGTGTATATATATGTAAAATTTACATTTTTTGCACAATTTTATGTTTTATTAAGATGAAATAGAATGTAGGTTTAAGAAGGGAAAAAAAAAACCCTGGGATGACACTAAAATAATAGGGACTTGCAAATACTTATGCATTTATTGAAATTTTCACCATTACCTCACCTATATTCTTTTTTATATGCAAAAGGGGGAAATTAAGAAGTCACTTTGTTAATTTTATTTAGGACTAAATATTAACATATCTTTTTAGAAATAGGGTGATTTTTCTGTATGCTTTATATTTCCTTCCAGCCACAATTCTGTACTTTAGGACAATATAATTTTAAATAAAAAAAAAACATCCTGAGGACTTTAATACAGTTTGGGTCTGAAGGTAATGCATACTAAAGGCCAATACAGGCCTAAAGCGATGCAGAAGCTGTGCATGAATTGCTTAAATCACAGTCATAGTTCTAAAAGTTCTTGCTCAGTTGTCCTTTTACTGTGGTGATCCTCCTTTAATTTCTTCAGCACTTAATACTGCATAACACAGAGGCACAGAAGAGTCTGAAGCTCACAGCATTAGTTCATATCTGAGCCTTGGTGGAAAGGACAGGCTGATTCTTCCTCACTGAACTCCAATCCTTCCATAACTCTAACATCAGTGTTTGTTTGCTGCCTCGTGTATGTTTAGTGTCATCTGAAGAGTCTTGAGGAATCCAAGGCATCCATGCAGAACTAGAGGGACACTTATGCCTTCCTGGAACAGTGCAGGGAAATCAAGAACGATGTTGTAGGGCATACAAAACACACTTATATGTAGAATAATGTGCAGGTGCTGCATTTTGTTCAGATTTTGTGGGTGATTTGCAGTCTCTGAATCATTGGATGCAAGCCAGATAAGAGAGCTCACATTAACTAAGATGGAGCTGGAACCTTATGTTTAAACAAATGAATACTACCATGATTTCCTAAAAGATGGGCATCTAATGCCATAGCGTATTCTAACAGGTCTCTATCCAAAACCTGAATAGGGCATGGGTTTTTCCTAAGTCCCATGTCACAGAGTCAGACCAATGAGGCTGTCTTGGACAGCCTCTATCTCAAATAGCATTGGTTGCTTATGTTCAGGTAGCAAGGTCAAGCCCAAAATGAGAATACCCTGTGGTTAGTGTGCAGGTTAACACTGAACTGCATGTGTCTATAGGTCAGTGTCAGCCTGTGAGCTGGGTATCTGGTTTTAGTCTATAACTACTGTCAAAGGAAGTCTATGAGTCAATGAGGAAATCTAAAGCATAGACAATTATTTGGCTGACCACAAGTAAAGACTATTGAGCTTCTCATGTAACTGGCTAGTGACTTTTGAAATATCTTAGGATATAAGAGATATCTACATGGGGTTTGGAGATTTGACACAGGATGTATGGGAGGTCCGTGCCTTTATGGAACAAGCCGAATGTCCCATGGGATAACAATGTATTTGGAGTTTCAGTTAAGAGCCAATTCCTGTGCTTCAGAACGATATCCAGTTTAGTGATTTAAGCTTTTCTCACAGTCAGTGGGGAAAAGGACACACTTGTAGGGCCTGATTTGACTGTTTTAGATATCTCACAAGAAGAGATAGATTACATTGTAAAAGTGAAGGATGGTATGAAAGGACTTTAGACAGCTATCTTACATGTGTTCATTATAGCCATGTACCTTTTGTCGTGTTGAGGAATACCCCCAGGGCAGGTAGCTCGGTATCCAAGCTGCACTTTGTGCCCTGAGTGGTGAGAAATGACTGAAGCCCCTGAAATCAGCTGTGGGTGGGCACTGACTTTTGGCCTAAAAAATGGCAAGCAGAGCTGCATCACTGGCCAGACAGGGGGTGGTCACCAGAGACCCTGCAGGACCCAGCTGGAGATGAGAAGAGCCCAGACCAAAATCTACAATTGGACCAAGAGGCTAATGCAAGGCACATGAGGAGTGTGTGCACAGACTGTAAGGGCACCAAAGCCTAGAGATCACTTGCCTGGTTGCCTCCCTGGAGGGGCCAGCTTGAGTTTTGTTGCTGCCCCATGATTCCATTACTTAAGAGAACCAAATGAGGGACTCTGAGACTGTGCTGTGGGAAACCTGGGGTTGAACCTCTAGGGAACCCACTGTGTGAGGGTGGGTTGTGTAGGGAGTCAGGTGAGACCCATTTACTCACTGGAGCCTCCCACTATAAAGGGGCTTTGGACACACAGTAAAAGTCTTGAATGAAGTGACTGTAAATCAGAGAGTGACTCCTGAATTGACAGTAAAGAAAGTTCCTTAAAAAACAGATGAATCTTGCAGATATTTGAAAATCTTCAACAGCTTTTGAGCTCCTCTGTGAACTTTTAAGATATCTCTATCACTCACAGAGCTCCCTTGTCTTCCTCTGAAAGCATTTCAGTCTGTCATAAAGTGCAAAGTTCTTACCCAAACTGGGCCTGAGACAATTCGCCCCCATAGCTTCTACACCTGAGCAGATGCCTAACCTAGCTGATGTGACATGAGCAATGTAGGCTGGCATGCAGGACTCCTAAACCCAGCAGAAAAACACATCAAAACCGCAAATAATATTCAGCTATGGTTCCAAGCACTGCACCCTGAATGGCTCAGAGATTTTTCTATAGGATTTTTTGTTTGTTTGATTTGGTTTGCTTTGTGGTTGTTTTTTTTTTTTTTTTTTTTTTTTTGTTTTTGTTTTTGTTTTTTTTTTTTTTTAATAAAACCAGCTAAAGTAGTCAATAAATTGAGGTTATTTCTGTTTGTTAGAATGAGCTGATATATTCATAATGCTATTTTGAAACATTTTATTTCAAACCAGTCAGACTAAAAGACATTCTCAAACACATACATCATGAGCAAGGCAAATTAGTTCAACACTGATTTAGAACCATTGAGTTGTGTTTGTGCAAGCTAAAGTGCAATTTGCTTTCTTGTCTATATTCAGCAATTTATGAGACTGCTTCAGGACACTAATCAATAGTGCAGTGGGCACTCTTCAGGACCAGCCATTCAATGTAGCCCATGGAACTAGAGTCCAGCATATATGTTATGTACATGTATAATTATAGATATTTTTTAAATGAAGGGAGAAATTTTGAGAGGGTTGTAAAATATACAAAATTATAGACATCTGTTGATAGACAAATGAATCAATGTTTGCAGCTGCTCTACATTTATTATTTTATTTCCATTAAATATTTTATTCTCTGAATATTTGGCATGGTATAGCTAAAGGCAATGCAAGTCTTCATTCATAAAGGAATTCTAATGTACATTTTATGCTAAAATGCTACCATATGACACTCTCTCTTCCTAAATATTTTAGATTTAGGCTTTAGAAGACCAGTAGTAAACTAGCTTTCCTGTTGGAGATGGGAGGGTTTTTTTTATATCCACTCAGGTAGCTTTCTTTGGTTTCTATTAGACATAAATAGTAACTATAGTGTTGAAATTTACATTTTTTAAATGTTGAGAGTTTTCAAGCATTTATTATCAGTTGCAATGGATTGAGGGATTTACTGACAGGTAGAGTAGCATTAGAATACCTGTTTCTGTAATTTGACACTGCTAGCACAAGAGAATACTTAACACTGTTTACCTTTTAAATTTATTTGCATTTCCACTTTTCCAGAAGGAAAAAAAAAAAGAGTCAGTCACAACTAATTGGAGATATCAAAGAAAAGAAGAGAATAAGAGAGTTATGGAAAGTGTAACACAGACACTTCCCTCTGAGCTTTTAAGATTTGTCCTCATCAGTCAGCATTAGGGAGACATCCCTGAGAATAACCATTGCCAGTATCTGTACTTCTGTTATTGTTTGCTGGAATCCTTCCCTAACATGTAACTGTAACTAAACAATGTTTACCCCCTAATTAGCAATGCTGAATTATGATAAAAGTGTTGGGAAGACGGTTGCAAGATCTAGGACTTAACTTGAGTATTCATGGTTCAATGCACATTGTGGTGGGCTGACCTTGCCTGGCTGCCAGCTGCCCCCCTCAGCCATGCTCTTACCCTCCTCTTAATAGAGGACAGGGGAGGAAATAAGATCAAAAAGCACATGGGGTGGAATAAGCACAGGGAGGTCACTTACCATGACCACATCAGGCTCAGCTTTGGGAAGATAAATTTAATTTATTGCAATTAAAACAGATTTTCATAGTGATAAACAAAATAGAAAATGAAAACACCTCCCCCATGCTGCTTCCCAGGTCCAGCTTGATTCCTCCACCTCCTTCTCTCACCTGCATGTCTGCAGGTCTGTTGATCACACTTTTTTCCTCACTCCTCTTTCAAAACCTCTGTGCAGCATTTTTTACCCTTTCTTAAGTACACTTTCTCACCAATGTTGTCATCGTGGCTGAGGACCTCAGTCATGTCCTACTGTAGGTCTGCTCTGAAACTGTCTGGAGCCCTCTGGATCTGGGTGTGCTTGGTCTGGCTCAGCCCTGGCCCCTCATCACAGAGCCCACTCCAGAGCCCCACGGCAGCGCCTGGGCACCAGCACCCACTGCACACACAGGGAAGCATGAACGAGAAAAGTGAACAAAAAGGTGCTAAAAAAACAACAACTGCAGCTTCACATAACTTGTGGCAACTAAGGCTGATCTTATTTATGCTTGTTTAATGCATCCTCAAGAGATTAATGAGACCTGTTTTGTTCTAGGAACCTTTAGTGATGTCTGTGCCAGGTCTCTGGAGGAAAGTTTCTCTGGGCTCTTCACTTTGTGGAAGTGAACTTTAATATGTTTTTAAGACTTAGACATACATTTATTTACAAATGGAACATGTTCTCAGCACAGCTTTAGATGTGTTTGCAGTATCTAGCTCATACTTACATACTTCCCCATGGTCACACTGAGGTTCTGAAACCTTCCCTAGACGAAGCAAGCAGAAGTGGGTGATAAACAGATTCTGTTTCCTGCAGAGTGGAATCAGGGGTGCTATGCCCAACACACATTTTAAAATGTTTCTTTAAAAGCCCTCATAATTTCAGTTCCTAGTCACAGGTGAAGATTGATACTTTGGTGTCATTTGCATATCTTAGCCTTTTATCTCCTCAGTTTTATTTTATCCTAACTGTCAAAAAGTTAAATTATCTCTCAGAGGTGTTTGGACAGAAATTAGAAGTATCAGCATTCTGGGGAGTCTAAATATTTTATCCCTTCAGTTTCTAAGGGTCAAGATATATAATAATTTATTCAAAACTAATGAATAGTATATTTTGGAAAAGATCTGCGGAAACAAAATAAGAGAGTGTCCAAACACTGGATTTGTATCAATATTACAATATATTCATGCAACATTTTGTAGAATTGTGTGCCAAACCCTTGAAAAATGTAATGAACTTTTGGATGAGGAAAAAAAAGAAGTTCCTGAGTTGCATGCAATTTCTCATTACTTTAATATGTCATTAAGACTTAGACATACATTTAGAACAGTGACATCTGTGGTTTGAAATAATTGGAAATGTGGCATTCATAATACAATAATGATTTTTTTAATAAGAGAATTTAATTTGATGAGCAAATGCAATGTCACACAAATGTAAGTTTTGGGGCTGGATCAAACAGCAGCTGTAAACCTTTCCAAGTAGATGCAGCTCTATTCAGAGCTTAATGGAATATGATTCACAGCCTGCCATTCGAGC
Organism: Peucedramus taeniatus; assembly: GCA_013400575.1. NCBI lineage: Eukaryota > Metazoa > Chordata > Aves > Passeriformes > Fringillidae > Peucedramus > Peucedramus taeniatus. The sequence goes on from WBNO01006322.1 coordinate 119,499, forward strand.
CTCTCTCACAGCAGAGATGCAAAAGAACAGCATGGCACTGGAGTCTGGGATGAAAAAGACATTAGGATAGTTGAAGAGAGCAATTACACATGTCAATGAAATTATCCTTTGTGCTTTGGATACGAGGGTTCAAAGGTTACAGACATAATCACCTCATTCTTCCAAACCCCTGCTGAATCTGTGTAAAATTATCATATTTTTCTATATGCAGTAGTCTACCAGTGCCCTGCATAAAGGCAGTGGCAGGCTGTCATTGACACTAATACGGTTCAAGACTAACATGTGCTGAAAGCATTTCTCAGAATGCCCATGAGCTACACCTATTTCTTTAGCTCTCAAAGCTTTTTTCATATGTGTCTGTTACATTCATTGCTGTTTGTGGCTTTTTAGAAAAACTGATAAAAATTACACAGAAATCTACCAAATAGGGAAATGTCTTCACAATAAACATTTCTAAAAAAATACTAGCAAAGTCTAGTAAAAAAAATCTCATGGTAGTAATTTCCCAGGCCAGATCCAAAATTTATAATCTACAAAGTATCACGCAGTGTCACATTCAAGTCAGTATAGTCTGACTTGACTTCAGGTTTGCTTAAGTCTCTAAGACTTTCCAGCAATTTTTCTAAATGCCTAAATTTAGGTGCTTAAGAATGCACAGAAATATTATCCCTATCTCTACTAACCATTTAAAATTACACAGTTTGAAGTAAAACATTGTCTGTAGTCTGCCTAATAACCTTGAGAAAAATGTTTTATTGTGTGCTTGCTGCCTATATTTTCAAGAATGTCCTTAATTAGGCCACATTCAGAATATGGTCAAAAACTAGATTATGCTATCTTCACAGATTCTTGATCTCTGTTGGTATATTCAAGGTCAAATCAGATTCAGTTCTTTTGAAGGTTTCTTAATGCTTTGGTTAAATTCATTTAAATACCCCTCTGCATCTACGGACTGTTGGAGAAATAGAAATGAGAAATGGTGGCTGGATAGCAGTCATATTACTCATCCTCAGAAGCCTGGAAAATTTGTAGAGCCGCCATTCCTCTCTGCCTTGAGAGAGGAAATGGGCACTCCAGGAGTTTTGTAGATTAACATATATACAATCCAGTACATGAGCTGTGGTAGCATCTGGATTCCCATGTTTGGTTTTTTATTTTATTAAGAGCCTATTCCACTCCAGGCTCTTCAGTACTGATTGCCAGGAGGATGGTTTCAGTAGCTGAGGTGGAAATGCTTTTCTCCTGGAAATGCTTGCATCTCTGACAGAAACAGACTGGTTAGAAGGAGGTATATTGTTGCTATGTAGCCACTGAAAACATGTTGTACATTGGTTGCATCTACTTTATCAAACAGTATAATTCAAAGCAATTGTATCTGTGCAGGGAAACAGGTGTTAAGGTTCCAACACCCAGTCTTATGTGTTTCAGGATTTCTTGCTTAGGCTAAGCTCTACTCTGATTCCA
>WBNO01006323.1:891-34845 GCA_013400575.1 Peucedramus taeniatus
GATTTACAAGAAAGAAGATTAACTCTGAATCCCCAGAGTAATAAAAACTTCTGATCTGGACAGCTGTTCCCATAAGGAATAAAAATTCGTTCTCAGAAACACACAGTGATGGGGGCTTCACTTCCCACTACATGTAAATTATATATTATATATGATATTGTATAATATTTATAAATAAACACACATTTATTTTATAATATTTATAATCAAATATACATTTATTTATAAATGAAAATAATAAATATGTATGTATCAGACATATATGCTAATGTTTTTAAATTTGCTTAAAATGCTGAGGAACTTCAATTCTTTCTGTTTCTGTCAAAGTCAAGATTAGGTTTCTCATAGGTGTAGAGAAGCTAATCTAAACCCTTTCTGGCCTCTTCAGAATCAAGGATAACTCGTCCTTCATAACTGCTCGGTTTGGGCAGCATTCATAAGCCAGACAGCCTTTCAGCTCCTCATCCTGTGGTGTGCAACTGCTTTTTGATGTGTGTTAGGTTTATGTTTGTCTCAAGAACTGGGTTTTTTTTTTTTTTTGTTTTATCATTTTCAGTTTTGCGTCCAAAAAGGCACAATAAGCAGTATCCATTCCATGTTGTGATAATTGCCTGCTGAAAGGATTTTTGTGCCATCAGACCCATAGCTCGATCTTTATTTTGTGCAGAAAAACTTTGCTATAATCCTTTGATTTGGTGAAAAGTTGTGGTAAGGGAGAGCAAGGTGGGAGGAGACTGCTTTATTCATGTGTTCTCAAATTTTGAATGGGAAACCACATGAGGATTCCAACCTGTAAGGCAATCCACTATAGCATGTGAACTTTAGAGCAGTTAAAAAGTCAACCTTGTAAAAAGAACTAAGTTCTCAACATTACCTCTGATAGAGATAGTGTTCTGCTGCCACAATGCAGGCCAGACTAGGCCACCTAAGTTGGTATAAGAATCCAGAGAAGGAATAAAGTACCAGACATAGTGCAGCAGCAGGTGAGAGACTATTATAAAGCAATTTTCATGATATTTATTATAGACCTCTAAACTAAAAAAATCAGCAAAAGATAGAAAGGAGCTTTACAACAGGTTCTCTATTGTGGGTTATTGTGTTTTCAGCTGCAATGAACCTGATAATGAAGTCAGCTGAGCAAGAGCATAAAGGTCTCACACTGACAAGAAAAAGACATCCCCAAGAATAAGGCAACAGAAATGTCTTAACATTTACTACAAGTACAGTAATATAGAATAGATTGTTACTAGTGACACTGAAAAAAATAATCAAGTAAGCAAAAATAATGTTTATGCTCCAAATAAAGGTTCCTGGTGTCTCTGAAAGGGCAAATAAATAGAGAATTTAAGTTTAGGATTCTGAAAGAGTAATAGAGATTATGAGAAAGCAAATAATTTGCTGAATTACAGCATGCTGACACAAAACCCAACAGAGACAAACACTATTTTGTCTGGTTCCAAACTGCATTAGCAATGACAGGAAGGAGAGGGAACAACCTGATTGTTACCACTGGGAGACTAGACTGGAAATTTTTTGTTGTCTTTAGCCAACATTAAAGCTACAATTTTCACACAGATAAAGTCAAGATTTCATAAAGGTAAAAATATTCCAGCCTGTGGCATGTGTCTGTGACTTACTTCAGAATCAGTGTCTCGGGTGAGACTGGGGGACTAGGGCCCTTGTGTCCAGCTGAGACTCAACTGCATGAATTTGAAGCTGGATTTCATCAGTGAATCTGAAAAAATACTTATTAAGAGCTTTTGAAGCCTTAAAAATATTTTTTTCTTTAATTGAAAGTACTTGTTACCTTGTGGCTTTCTGTCTACAGGGGAACGGTACAACAGTTTTAAAAACAATATAGTACACTTCCAACTCTTCTAGAACTTGTAACCCCAAAATTAATCTTTATGGCATGGCAATCCCATGCCCAAAAGGATCTAATTTAGATTAAAAAACATAATCTTTTTTCTCCTGCACTCTACCTATTATGGATCTAGCACATTATGTGTTGCATATACACATATTATTTGGCATAATAGTCCAGTCATTATGAGCTTCTTTATTAGGCTGGTAACACCTCTTTGTCAGGGACATAATCCATTCTTATGGCACAATGACTCCAGGAAGCTTCTGATGGGAATTAATTTACCTGTGTAGCAGCCAAAGAATCATTTGCTTCTGTCAGTTGCCATCACTCCTCTTTGCTGCATATAATAAAGCTGTAGGGCTTCTGCATTACCAGCAGAAGCACCTTTACCTGCCCCCAGCTCTCCTTAGCAGAGTGATACTCAGGAGCCTTTCAGGGTAGATACAACACACACTGGAGCACAACTGCCACAGGTAGCAGGCGTGCTCTGAGCTCACCTCATGTTCAAGGAATGGTTTGGGCATCTAGTGAAATGCCATTGTAGTTTTCCCAAAACACAGTGACTGGCACTGCTAAGGGGTTTTTGCAATAATTTCATGGTTAAAGCTCTTACTCAGAAACGATCTGATAGAAGCAACCTGTCCCACCCTCCAGACATGTATAAAGTGGTGCTAGGGAAATGATTCCCTTATGTCTTCATTTATGAACCTGGGTCACTGGAGTCAGATAAATTGTGCCACTGTAAGGAAAAGGAAAACTCACAATGCTGGAAAAAAACAAGTAAGGAGGAAAGAATGTGGTTGAACAGCAAATTGTGTTTCAAATCCTGAAGCTGAGTTATCTTTTTATGACTGATGTAGTTAAAATGCAGGTGCTAGGTGAGGGTTATCAGACTTTGAGATTTTCCTTTCCAGGAAAATACCTATTGACTGAGTTATAAAACTGTGTTATTTATGGCCTCATTCCTTTTTCTACAGGTGAACCTCTAGTACCAAGAGTTTGTCATGCACCAGGAGAAGAAGAAAGGTAATTGAGCAGGGTTTCCTGTTTATGCATGGTACTGCTCTAGTTATTAGGCATTTATACAAACAGGCTGGGGTCTGGCCTATTTCAAATGGCAAAGTATTGCACATATCCCAGTCCCATGAGTGGGCCAAGATGAGATAAATATGGGTGAAAAGCATCCTTCTCATGTACTGAATTAGGTAACTAAGCCTTGGAGAAGGTTAGAAGTTCAAGACAACGTCATGTTGAAAGTTTTGTGTTTGTTAGCCTTTTTTAATTCTCTCTGAAGTGTGCAGGTTTTAAGCTCACTCCTCTGAAAGACCTATTTTTTGATTAAAATGGATTTTAGAGATTAGCCATTATAAATTAAATACTGCAGTGTGCATTTTTTAAAAATAAAATTTAGACCTTGTCTGTCTCAAACAATATTTTAAACATTTTAATTACTTATTTTGTGTCATGTTAGAAATAATTACTTTCCTCAGTTTTAATTTATTTATCCGAACAGCTCTTTGAAACAGGGGATAGCAGGCTATGTCTGAATTCTACCCTGGGATTGAATGTAGAATCTAGGCAGGATGACCACTTTTAATACAATGAAAAGATGCTAAAACAAGATAATGCTCCAAGCCTCTTGTTCAAAACAAAGAATCTATGCAATTTCAATTTTCAAGCCACTAAAATTTGTCTCTGAGAATCACAAATAAAGAAAAATAAAAAGCAAATTATGAAATCAGGCAACTAGATCCCCACCTAAACCTGACCATTAGAAAATTCTTTTGATATGATGAAAATGCTTTTTTTTAACCTCACTCCTGTGTTGGATATGGGTCATAATTTTATACAGAAGATCTTTTATATCTTTCAAAAAAAAAAAAAGTTCTTAAGGAATGATGGCATATTAACAAATTCTACTTGCATTGGACTATTCTACCAAGAAATTCTTCCCTAAGTTTTGTTAACTGTTTATTTATTACATTTCCTCCACCTCTAAGGAGAAAAAAAATTTATTCTGTTAATATTAGAAGTTTCACAGATATTTTTGATTTATAAAAGAATTCTCAAGGGATTTGACTTCAGTGCTGAGAAAATGCAGCAAAACTACTTCATAATTGGATATCTTTGAGTAGGAGTTTGAAATAGTAATTCCCTTTTTTTTAAATTTTAATTTTGTAAAATTATTGCTTCTCAGGCTAAACAAAAATCATATCTATGAATCCCACACACTGCTTTCACCAACCAAAAGGATGGATTTTTACTGTTTAACAGTCCATGGTTCCATATTCAAAAACATGTGAACAATTTAAGCATATGCAAGCTTGAGAGCCTGCAAAGGAATATAACAAAATGATATAATAATATAATAATTTTAAGTGGACTTTTTTAGCAAGACAGTCCGCAGCTTAGTCTTTGTTAGTAATTCATTATTATTCACCAGAAAAGCATCGTGTCCTAAGGCAAAAGCCTGACTTAGTTGAAGTCAGTGGCAAAACTCCCACCTACTTCAGTGAGATAAAGATAACATCTCTGGAGCAGCGTTCATTAAATTATTTTTTAAAAGAATAATAAAAAATAATAATATTTTTTTTTCCATTGAATTTTACCCCCAGAAGGCAGTTAATTGCTTTACTGACTAGAGGAATTTTAAGTTTCAAGGCTGTATATCATAAAAAAGCTTGAAACTTCAATGTGAAATAAGTGATTACATAGTTTGGCATAATTGCAATATGTCACAAAAAGACAAGCTGTTAAAAACTGCATTAGAGCTGGCAAAGTGAACACCTCTGAAGTACAACCAACGTGGTGTCATGCTTGGAACAGCAACACATATGTTCCAGAACATAGATTGCATCAGAATAGGAGTTTCTTTGTCAAAGAAAGATATCATCTGATATTCTACCTACACACAACAAAAATTGTCTTTATTGATTATTGGTTATGGTATTTGTGTTAAGTACTTTCAGCACATGAGAGTTCATGGTGACATAGATCTCACAAAAATAAAGGAAGCAAACAACAGGAAGCAGTAATATTTGACCTGGGACTGATTTCAGAAAACAACTGCTGTTACCACTGCTCTGTGTTTTGTGTAGCTGATAACTGCACTGTACATCCCTCTTATAAAAACATTTTTTCATTGGTACATCAGCCTGTAAGCAATAGGGGAGTGATGACTGCCATTGGGAAATCCTGCTTCCACTGGTGTCTCTCAAACTCCTTTTGCACTATTACCTATAATTATATAAAATTCCTTTGACTAAACAAATTAGCCTTAAATTTAATTGATCTTTCCTGGAGTTATGACTTCACCAGCAGCTCCCCCTATAACAGCTCTCATTCTCTCAAGTCTTCATGATCAGTTCTTAAACAAAGACCATGCTTGAGTGGTCTATTCCACTATTGTGGGTAAGGATATTCTGGATGTATGAGGTAGTTTCAGAGCATTTACTTCCTTGATGATTGGTCATACAAGGACCACAGACTGCGAACATCACCCTACATGATTTTATTTATATAAACGTAATTTCTGTTCAATGTAGACTAACTGCCTCACTGTTGGTGCTTATCAGCTGACTCTCAGTGGTCACACTCAACCTATGCTTTTTCAGACAATGTATGTGTGGCAATTTCATGTCCTGTTTAGCTTTTTGGCTTCCAGAGATGTCCCAGGTGACCTTGTTGCCTTTCTCATTTGTCTGTGGATAACATCTAGATGTGTCTACAGAAAGACATATCTAGAATGATGCAGAATAGACCTCTCATTTCCTTGTTAACCTTTTCCATCTATACTCTCCTGAGTGTCTAGAAGCAACCTACTATGCATGCTGAAGAAACCTGGTTATTAGCCAGCCCTTTCAGACATGAATGTGCCAATTCTGGTTACTGTAAATAACACATAATTACTATAGCATTTCAGATAGCACACCATATTGGCTGACTTCTAAAACTGACTGGGAAACAGCGCGACAGGAAGCAGTTGCAACATGCCTCATACACCACAGCTCATCTGAAACAGACTTTGGGGATTTGCAAGGCTGGGCATTCATAGGAGCTTAAGGCCTTTTATTCATCTGACCAGACCCTAGAGGAAAGCACTGTCTTCTTAAGAGTTTTTCCAAAACAAGCAGCTCCCTTGCGATTGAGCCTGCAGAATTTAGACACCCAGTATAAAATCACACATTCTTTTAGGGTTATTACCTTATTTTTCTGTCCAAATCACTTGAGGAACAACATTGATCAGGTGTAAAGGTGCCGTCTAGGCCTGCATAATCTTTCTTGGCTTCCTTTGTGGCTTTCTTCTTAAGTTGATTTATTCTGTTTTTCTGTGTATTTAGCTATTTTCTCCAGGGTTTGCTTTTCTAAATTTTTGTTTCCTGATCTTAAAAACCTCCTTTATTTTTCTCCTTAAAGATATGTGATAACAAATCAGAACAGATTGCTCTCCCATTGCTCAGTCCATTACTGCAGCTGACACCATAAAGGGCATGATAGGTTTGAACTTGCATGCACACAAGCCCACAGATCCTAAAAGGTGGGTGCATGTTCCTTTTAATTTTAAGAATATAGGCAGTTAGTTTGCATTGAACAGAAATTCCATTTATATAAATAAAATCATGTAGGGTGATGTTCGCAGTCTGTGGTCCTTGTATGACCAATCATCAAGGAAGTAAATGCTCTGAAACTACCTCATACATTCAGAATATCCTTAGCCACAAACCAGAAAATTTGCTATGTACTGGGCCACACAAAATATAAGATTTGGATGGTTGTTCCAAAAAGTTCACTAATTTGTGCTGTATAGAATGTCTACCACCCTTTAGGTAAAGGAGACATTTAAAAATTTTTACAGTGTATATTTAACTTTTTCCTTAATGAAGTCACATTCAAGTCTTAAACTGAATTGATGTTAATTTAGCAACTGAGCGGGATGAAAATTCAATTGAACAGTGTTTTTCTGCAAAAACTATTCACATCAGGACTGTTTAGAATCTAAGACAGGAAATTTTTAGGAACAATACATAGATTTTCATAGGACTTTTACTTGAGATGAGAAAAGAAACTTTGAATAAAAGTTACAGCTTCCACATTCATTAAGTCATCTGTCATTTTCACTATACATATAAGAATAACTTTCCCCCAGCTTTATGGTGCTATAGGAAGGCTGTAGCTGAAGAATAAAATTATATGTAAGTTAAGTTGCAACTTCTCAGTATTTCTGACAGTATGCTTCTGAATTCAACTACTATCTCCTCTTCACCTTTCTCAGAGCACCTTATTTGCACATAAATAAATGTTTGTTCATTTAGAAACAGCTTCATAGAGCAGTTCTGTGACATCATAGCAATGTCCCCTCTCTTTTCAGGATAAAGCTAGTACATGTTTTACTAGCAGTTTCTCAATTGTAAAAGGCTTGGGAAGGTGATATTCAGCATGGTGACCAAATGGGGAGATAAAAATAAGTGGAATACTGTTATGCATGATATGCTGGCTAAAAAGTACATTATTAGACTTTCATGTCACAGTATATACCTCAAACAATGAGTCAAGAACTGTACTGAGAAACCTCATAGTTTCATTGGTGACAAGAAGGAAACATGCTGGGAGACCACACAAAAGATGGTGGAATCAATGTTCTATGTAAGCTAAGGGGAACCTATTGATGAAACTTTCTTGCTCCAGCTATGGGAATCATTGCACTCTCAGGCTTTCATTCTGCAACAACAGCAACACATGAGGAGAAGGCTGAGGTAATCAACAGGTTTTTTTGCCTCAGGCTTCACTGGCTACCTCTCTTCCCAAACCTCTCAAGTGGACGGACAGCAGGATGAGGACTCAAAGTTCCTCTGACTTAAGTAAAGAGCAGGTACATGACTACCTGGGGAACCTTAAAGCACTGTGGGACCTGATGGAATGCATTCTAAAGTCATGAAGGAATTGGCTGATTTAGTTGCCAAGTCATTCTCCGTGACATTTGAAAAGATACCATTACAGCCAGGGGAAGTCCCAGATGACTGGAAAAAGGGAAATATTGTACCTATCTTTAAAAAATAAAAAAGAAGATCTTGGGAACTAGCAACCTGTCAGCTTCACCACTGTGCCTGAGAAGGTCATGGAACAGATCCTGCTAGAAGCTGTGCGAAGGCACACGGAGGACAGGGAGGTGGTTTGAGACAGCCAGCATGGCTTCACCCAGGGCAAGCCCTGCCTGACCAAGCGGCCTTCTGTGGTAGAATAACTCTCTCAGTGGACAAGGGAAGGGCTACAGATGTCATTTACATCGACTTCTGTAAAGTCTGAAGCAGCCCTATTGAGAAAGACTTGAGGGTGCTGGTGGGTGAGGAGTTGAACATGGTTTGGCAATGTGCACTTGAAGCCCAGAAAGGCAAAGCCCAGTGTCCCAGGCTGCATCCAAAGCAGCATGGCCAGCAGGGTGAGGAATGGGATTCTGTCCCTCTATTCTGCTTTTATGACACCCCACCTGCAGTGCTTCATCCAGCTGTGGGGTGCCCAGTACAAGGAGGACATGGACCTGTTGGAGTGAATCCAGAGGAGGAACACTAAGGTGATTAGATGGATGGAGTATCTCTCCTACAATGGAAGACTGAGAGAACTGGGATTGCTCAGCCTGGAAAAGAGAAGGCTTCAACCTAATCGCAGCCTTCCAGTGCTCTGTTTACAAGGGCATATAGTAACAGGACAATGGGGAATGGCTTCAAACTGAAAGAGAACAGGTTTGCATCAGATATTAGAAACAAATTCTTTACTGTAGGGATGATGAGGCACTGAAACAGGTTGCCCAGAGAATCTGTGACTGTCCCATCCCTGCAAGAGTCTAAGGTCAGATTGGATGCAACTCTTAACAACCTGACCTAGTGGAAGTTACACCTGTCCAAAATGGGGATTGGAACTACATGATTTCTAATGTCCCTTCCAATCTAGGCCATTCTATGATTCTGTAAATAAAAATACTTTTCATGCTCAATGGAGGCATTTCCCACTTGAAAATATTGGGTATACAGTTGCTACAGATTGGCGTCCTATCACCTTCAATATTCTAAAAATGACAAATAGTTACCACATTCATGTCCGTATCAATTAACAACACAGAACAGTGGCCCTGTACTTTAGATATTTGAAATTATAAATTGCTAATACAGGTAACAGAGTATAATTGGAACATTCCTTGGTGTGAAATGGTGATGTCTTCCTTTTTAGTCCCTTGTACCTGTAAATCATTTCACATAACACATCTTAAAACTGAAGTGACAGGACTGACGAACAAATTCACACAGACTTCGTGTAACACTTCACACTATATCCCATTGAGTGTTGCAATATATGTCAATTAATATTGCTTCTTTACCTTACAATAGTTTGAACACATTTTGTTCCTTCCAAATTATCTTGAGAATTCTTTTATTTGATAGAAATAAAAATCTGAGACTATCAATTGTCTTTTACATCTCTAGTATGAGGTAATAACTTACCCAGGTGTCAATTCTGAGATTTTCCAAAATAGTTTTTCTAAAATAAGTAGGATTTAAAGGACAGGTTGGTTCATTACAGTTTTTAAAGAAGACTATTGTAGCACTTAAAAGAACTTGCTTTTCTTTTCTCTCAGTATATATTTAAGTATTTTATATAACACTTTTTTTTTTTTAACTTCAAACCTATATTCACTAACAGCTGTAAAAGCATTGGTAGACCATGATTTGCAAATCTGAATACTCCATAATTGGCATATAAAATTCTCAGCAAAGACTTAATAGAAGAGACTTGTAATGAAGTTTCTTCTTATCTGGATCCCCTTTCCTTAAAAGATAAACCACAAGGATGACTAATATAAAAAGAAGTGTTGTAAATGTGTAATTCATGTTATTAAATAATAGTTAATTAGCAATATGGAATACATTAAAATTAGTTATTTACTTACTAATTTGCAAGGCTTTAAATTTTCTCCTCAAAAGAAATGTAGCCTAAAAGAATGGACCCATGGAAGAAAGGCAAAATATTTTAATTCTAAGACCTTAAACACTGAAGGAGATCAGTGTCTTTATTATCTGCAGGAGTTATGAGAACTAGTAACAGTCTACTTCATTAGAATTGCTTCTAGTATTATTTCAAGCCCCAGAGTTCCCTGTTCCTGAGATCATCCCAGGGTTTTTCTCTCAAATATTTGCTAGCCAAGATCACATCATGCAATGCATAATTATTATAAGTGATTTCTAAGGACAGAGAGCTGAGTGATAGGACATTTAAGAAGTGGATACAATAACAACAGCTACAACAACATTTAACTGAGGATTAATAATTTTTTTCAAGCTACAGTAGCAAAGAGAAAATATCAGAGCAGATGTGTGCACTGGGCACCCTCTCCAAAAGAAGTCGGCAGAGCTCTGCCTCAACATCTGGGCAAAATCTTTAAATCATAACATGGTTTAACCATAGTGCATTGGAGCATGTAGTCTGCAGGTTAAGTCTCATCCTATGTACACAGGATAACATACGGGAAATTGAGTATATTATTAATACAACTTAATAAGTGAATGTCATAAAAAGCACTGAGAAGATTTCCTCATTAGCTTACTTGAAAATATTTTTAACATGCAGTGCATAAACAAAGTATTTTTCCCTACTTCTGCATTTTTAATATTTAGAATAATAATTATTTTAAATGACGAATATTTTTAACCTTTTTTTTATAACTGATTGACAATAAATTCTGCCACAAAATGGCATTTCTTATTTTTCTACTTTTAAACATTGGTTGGTTAACATTGCTTCTATGTTTGTATAAAAACAACATTTCTTTGCATAAAAATACTTCTATTAATTCTATTGACTTATCATTTTTGCAGCTGTCATTGACACTGACTCGCTCTACAGCTTTGATTTTTCAGTGTCTCATGGTTCTAATGATAACCAGAGGGACTAATTTGAGCAACAGTTTTAGATTAGTGGAAACATTCCATGCTAAGTAAGCAATTAATAGAAATATTCTCTTCCTATAATACATAGTATTAACCATTCTAAAAATCCTCGACATGTATGAACAACAAAGGCAAAAGTATTTTGATAGTTCTACAAGTGCTTTAAATGCATTTCTCTGAAATTGTTGCACAAATAGTAATGTTTTGAATAAATATTAAGATACTATAATAATTTAAATGATAATATTGAATACACATATAATGTTAAATGTTAAGTTACAGTTCAAACATTAACACATGCAGCATAACCCAAAAATTCATACTCGTCTGATCTTAGTCCCTCATATATTAACTTTAACATGGCTACATATGTCATTTTTTGAACACAAACACTGAAAAATGAGGAAATGAAAAATTAAATACTTATTTGGTTTTTGGTTTTGTTTTCCTTCATTAGAAGGTGCAAATATTCTGTCCAAAATAGTATTTCCTCCCTGCTCAGGAGCAGATGACTGTTGATATGTTATAGTAGGTATCTGCGCACAGAAGGAAAACTGAACAGTCGGTGGAAAGATGGAATCCCTTGAGTAGCACAATTAAGGGTGAAAAAGTTCTAGAATACTTTTAAGTTTGATGATGGATGACTCCTTAACCTGTCAAGACCATACAACATTGGCAATGTGAACTAATATCTATTTCTGGTATCCAACTAACCACAGAACTCTTGGTAAGACAGAACATTATATTTACAGTGATAGCTCTTTAACTCCTGAGAACAGCTCAATATTTGGTCTTGAGAGTGCTGCCAATCAAATATAAAAAAGGCTGCCTTCAAGACAGCTGGGTACCATTTCTAAAGAGGCTAAAAGAAAACACTGTAAATACTGTTATCAAAATAGATGAGTATGCTCTACACTCTGTGAGAAAAAATATGAAGGAATAATCTTTGCTACAGCCCTTGGCTGAGATTCAAGGAAGAATGATTTGGTGTCTCTGTGTTTGGGTCCATGAAATTTAGTGTTTAGCAGGAAGCAGATATCACCTTTTCTCAAAATTGCAGGTCTTTGACCATGGCTCCTCTGATCTGTGGAGAAAGTCTGGCTGCTCCTCAGGAGAACCTCACAGAGACCCCTCTCTGAGAGCAAGCAGTCTTTTCATGCCTTTCTACAGTGAGTCCACTGCGTTTTTTCAGACTTCCCTCTTTTGGGAAGAAGTGCACGAAGGAGGAAAAAAACAGTGGACAGTACACTAGCCATCTTGGATGTGTAGTGCAAAATCCCCTGGTTCTCATAACAAACACAGAATGCAAGCCATTCTTAATCTAATCTGAATATAAGCAAATGTTGCTGACATAGTTGTTAGAGACTTTTATGGTTTGTATGTGTTTCCTGATGTGCTGGAGCCAGACAAATATTCTATATAAGCATTTAAGAGCTCTCATATTTAAGAGCTCTACCTTATTTGTATGATAAATGAAGAGATGTCTTGCTAATTGGCATTACTTTCTTTTTAAGTATTTGAAATGGGAACATACCCTTCCTTAATTATTACAAATGAAGCTTCTGTTCATTAAGCATAATATTAATATTTTCCTTTTCTTTTCACTCATTACTTCCTCTCAAATATTTGCCACCTTGAAATTTTGTTCAAGTTATACACTTTAAAATTACAAGCAATTTTTTGTGTACTTAATGTTCCATATTAAGCAAGTGGAATTTAAATTCTCGTTTCCTTGATGTTCTGTTTTATGTTAAACAAATTGAGGATTATGCATTGATGGTATAAATATACATATAATCACTTCTTTAATTATGCATATGATTGCTGCCTAACTTCGTAATATGTTCCTACAGTTACTGCAGAACTAAAATATTTTAATTTTCAAACTGTTTTTCAAAATGTTAATTTGCTTTCATTTCAGGGCTTTCTATTAAATGTATTTAAGAAAACATCTACAGTGGCCTTGATATTCACTTATCTGCATATTAATTGATTGATTTTTCTGTTTTCTTTAATTTTTTTTGAATGACAATTTTTAACCTCTTCAAAGGATGGAAATATAATCTAGAAATAGTATTTACTATATCTTCTGTTCTGTAAATACAGGAAGAGGGGACTTGCAATGTCATAACGATTATTTCTCTGTACCACAGTTAAAAGATTTAATATTTAATATTTAATATGAAAAAATACTTGCTACAAAACCATCTTCAGATTTTCAAAACTGACAAAGGAGATCACTTAAGAGTGCTTGTTCCCTGTCCCATTTGTTTGCCAGTTCTGAATTGAAAGAAGTGTTTTTCAACCAGGAAAACTCAAGGCAGCCAATAAATGGTGGCAATGTGTGTTTGAAGTTTCTGTGCAGAGGGGACCATGCCCTCTGTGTGAGATAGACCACACCTTCACAGAGCAGTCCCACAGCCTGAGGCACCAGGAGCTGGGGGCAGGTGCACCTGGAGGGGGAAGTGGAACGTGGAGCAGGAGGTGTTAGAGGGAGGGCAGGCCACCCCAGGAGGGGTGAATGGTGGCGGTGCCAGTTCCTCTGGTTCTCAGCCGTGGAGGGCTTCTGACCCTGCTGCTACAAGGGATGGAGCACTACAGAGAGTAAGTAGGTCTTGCAGCAGAAGGCTTCCTGATGGAGCTTGAACTGTGGTGTCTCAGCAGATATGGTGAATCTTAATTGAATGTATCTTACTTGAGGAGTGCTGGACAATAAATTTTAGCCTATTAAAACTAGCAGGTGCTAAGCTGAAGGGTGCTATTAGTCCCAAAAGAAAGATCTGTCAGCTGGGTAGGTAGAACCACATCCTTCTTGGCTTGTTTTCCCTCTGAAAGCTGGCCAGCTGCCAGCTAGGTGGCTGCGAGTGCAGTGGGATGAGACAGCTGAGCTGACTTGCCTGCTTGCTGCTGCTGAAAGGGCAGCACCATGTACCCCCTTCTCTGGGCTCTGCATTTCCCCTGCTTCCTCTTGGTTGCTTGCTGCTTCTCTGACCTCTCTGAGCCAACTCAGTTCATTAAACCATGGGTAAACTAACTCAACCAATAGAGGAAATAGCTTTCGGTCGGAATAATGAGTCTGTTTGCTGAGGGGTCAGATACATGCCAGAGATGGAATGCAAGGCAGAGGAGAATGGGACTGCTCCTTTTGGCATCAGAAAGCTGTTAAGCCTGCTCAGTTGTTCCTGGAGCACACACCTCCAACCACAGCCTGACAATGCAGATAAGGCCAATGAAAAGGCAAACCCCTGCTGAAAAGGGATGTTCCCACTTCCTTCCTTTCCAGCCTGGCTTTGTGCTTCTGCTGGCACTAATGCTTATTTAATCCTACCACCAGCTACTCTAGGGGGGGAGATTACTGCATTCTTTTGTTTGTTGGGGTGGCTTTCTAACCTACTTGCTGAGGGGTCACATGGTGGTAGGAGAGAGGTGGGAGTGCATGGCTGGACTTCCTCTTAGTGTGCCAGTTGGCCTTTGAACTGCTTTGTTAGGCTGTGATCTGCTGTTCTGTTGGCTAATTATTGGGAGTAGCTAAACCCCAAAGTAAGATGAAAGCAAAGTGTGCAGGCCTGTAGGCTCAGAGAACTATTTGTCTGTAGGTTGCTGACAACCGATGATGACTTGGATGGTCCTCCAGCCAGGCTGAGGAGTTTCAAGTGAAAAAAATCTGTAAGCTGGGTGACTGAAAGCTGGTAGAAGGAGGTCATGCAGCTGAAATGACAGCTGCTGTAATGGATGAGTGGCTTCATTCCCAGCAGCTGTTCTGTGGTAGCAGTAAGTCACTCAAGTGAAGTATGACTGATTTGTGAAGCTGGCATTACTACAAGTTTGTGTGTGTACACATGTGATATGTGCCTACAAGAAACCCAGTGACCAGAGTCCCAAACTGAGTCTCAGCACTAATGAGAACTGCAAACATGGGTGACCAATAAACTGAGTCTCGTCTATGTGGAACTACCTTTCTAACTTAGAGTTGTTCACAGACTTCTCTTTGGTCAAAACATCTATGTTTAAATTATTTGACTATAAATGAAGAAAAGCCTTGTGCTTGCATTCAAAGATCACAGTGAGCCTGGGAACAGTGCTGAGCTTATGTTCACACAGGCTCTGGTTGGGACCTATGCTGTGTTTTTATATATAAAAACTTTTATATATANTCAAGATACTCCTGTTTTCATAGCACCTAACTTTTTTTCCCTGGGGATCTTTTTTTCTCCTCTGATCATGTTCTGCATAATCCACAACATTTTCTTTGTTTGTCAGACAGGTTGGACCTAATTTCAGCTACTCATTTTGCTCATGTAATAATTGGCCAAGTTAAAGAATCAGGTGTGTATAGCACATGGAGCAAAAATGATCTTGACTTTCTTTTTATCTCTGGCAATTAATTATAAAACAACATTTGTGAATAATTTTAATGGTGGGGAAGATTTCAGATAACTTGTAGTAGGGCTATACATTACAATAAGCAGTTCCTTCCCTAGATAAGTTACAGTAGGATAGAGTAGTTCTCCACACTTAATCTGTGATGACTGGCATTTAAAAGGAGAAGCTCAACCTGGTGAGCAGCAGCTCTGTAAAAAAGATGCTGACAGCACAAGGCCCACTTCTGCTCTTGCAGGCTCACAGCTCACTGCAGAATGGATGAGCGAGACTGAACTGTTGACCTCAAGCAACTGGCAAGTGTTTTTTCAGACCTGTGAGAATGCTGACCCTAGAAAAAAGAAGTTCTGCATGCTAACTTTGGATTAATTATTTCCTTAGGATTCTGGAAAGGTAAAACTCCTAATAGCTGTGCTGAAGGACAGACTTACCACTCTGACTAGTGAAGACAGACTTGATAACAAGCACTGAAGTAAGTAAGCAGGCCAAGCACACCCCAAGAGGGTGTTAGAAGAGTCTTGTGGCAATATTCTTGTTAATTTTTGAGACAGATGTATTGGGGGTGGGTGTTCTGGGGATAGGTTAATTTATGTTGGGGTCAGGTAAAGACCCTTAATGAGGATAGATACGTAGAAAATAAAAGCAGACCTAAAGTGGTTCACTTAGTTGGCGCTCTGGCATGCACAATCTGCACAGATTTAAATAATTAACACTTTTAAAGTCCCTGTATCCAGTACATTTGCAGAGATCAACAAATTGATTATTTTTCCAGCAAGTTGATTTGATTTCCATTGGTTCTTCTATGATGAAAGTTGGTTTAGGTTGATGTAGTGGTTCTGAGCCACAAGTGCCTTTTGGGCAGTATCACGGTGAAAAGTGAATGTATGTATCACATACACAGCAATATTATAGAAAGTGTTTTTCAGATTTACTGAGACTGAGCATGATACCAGAATAAAAATTTAAAAAAGAAAAATCAAGGATTGTGCTTTGTCTAGCTATCAATATAACACAAGTATTTAAAATTGGAAACTAGGAAAGTAATTTTAGCCTCTATAGAATAAGACTTTGTTTGGAAGCTACTTTGCATGCTTAATGTATGATTTATCACCTTTTATTCTGAAATTTCATTGATATGGTTGGAAAAGTTAAACAATCAACACAGGCTAACAATTACAAATGTTACCGGTCCCTGTAACAGAAGTGTGACAAGTTCTTGCTCCACTTGCACTAAAGGATGTACTTATTTCACAGTAAAGGTAGCAGTTTCTGAAACCTGGAAAGATAATTTGTGTTTTTCATTAGTGGGCAGAGGAAACACTGGATGAACCCTTACCAATGCAGCTCACATTAGAACTGGAAAGATTCCAGAAATACAAAATGGAGAAACTTCATCTTCTCCAAACTTCTGTGACATACAGACTGTGAAATAAGTGGCTGGAGAGCATAGGGCTTTCACATGTTTCACCAAAGACTTGATACTGAAAATGCGTCAGATGGCTTAAAATGTACACCTAGCAAATATATGTGATGACTGTAAGAACTCTCTTTTGTTCAGAACTGAAATAAATTCATATTTTTTGGATAGGCAAGATATTTGGCATTTATTTCAGCAACCTTTGGTTTGCTTTTCATACTGTTCCCACAAGTTCAATATACTTGCCACATAATAATAATAAAATAGATTTCTCAAAAGAAAAGAAAGAAAAGGAAGAAATGACATCACTATTTTCATAGTTACAAAGTGTTTGCATATATTACCTGTTGATGACCAGAGAAATCCCAGGTAAAATCGCATGTTGGAATTTAGAAAGGAATACTGGGAAGAGAAAAGTAAAAAATAGGACCATAAGAATGCAAAGAATGTGGCAAATAAAAATAAAACTAAATGTAGCTTGGTAGATGCATATATGGAGTTTCTAAAATTCATATTAAAACATTGCAAATAATTAATTTTCAGTTATCAGTCAAAATTCAAAACCAAGTATATTTTATTAAATGGCTGATGTCATTAACATTTCCTTTGACAAAGGGAGAAAAAAATTTTAAAATAACTAACTGTGTTTATTAAGATTTCCAGAATGTGTGTTTTGGTGCAGTTGCTACCAAAGCGAGACTTGATTCCACAGCAGGAAGAGATGCTTTCCCTTTTGCTTTGCAGTTCAGTAATGCTACCGCTTCTGAAGCGATAAATGTCTGATAAAATTCCTCTGAGTGGGTACTAACTGTAACTATTGAAAGTGATGGAGACTTGGATTCTTATTTCAGGTCCAGCAAATACCTGCCTACATGACTTCCTAAAGAAAAGATTGAGAAGTATTCAGGACACTTCTGTAGTCTGATGACCCGGGTAGCCTGCCCCATGGGGCCTGTTTTGTTTCAGACTTGCTGCTCTGAATAGAGTGGACTGCTTAGTTGTGTTTCCCATTTTACAGGGAAGACTTTGTTGTGAAGGGGGAAGGTTTGGAGAGAGGATTATGAATACAAGGAAATTCTTCTGTCTCTTCTGATGAAGCTGTAACCTTTTTCTAAAGCACACATTGAAGCTGAATCTAGAAGCCAGATTACCTGTTTCTAATAAATGATTCATGACCTCAGGCATCCTACAATCTGTTTCTTAACAATTTATACAACAGTAAGAGAAAAAACCCCTATCTCTGTTGAATTTCAGTCTAGGTCTTAATTTCCTTATCTTATGCACTGGAGGCAAAATAGCAAATTAGACCAGATCAATGTCTTTTATCACTATTATTCTGATTGAAGCTATCAAGGAGTCCCTTGGAGTTTTGCCTTGCTACTGTGAGACAGGGCAATGCCAGAGTGTAACTGGTGCTCTGCCTACAGCATTGTGGCAGTGGGGACAGCATGAAATGACAAAAAGCATATGTTCCCTCTACAGCCTATGCAGCTGAGTTTTGGTGGGTGTTATGATGTAATAAATGGGTCTGCAGATGTAATGGGTGCCCTACAGGGACTGAGTCCGGTGAGTTTCAGGAGTTCCCATGAGGAGAGCAGCTGGAGCCTGAAAGCACAGACAGCAACCACTGCAGGGAGTGTCCTTTGCCTAACTGCAAGTTGCTGGGAGGTATCTTTGGGCTGTGTTTTTGAACAGAAGGTCATTCTAAATGTGATGCTATTTTCATGCATTTTTTAAAAACACCTGCAAATGAAGAATTTCTGCAGTCTGACAACTTGAAAACTTAAAAATTATTTCTGGTTTGAAACAGAATAAACTTTTATAGTGTGACATCATTTTCAGAATACCTTGCTCAGAGGTTATCCTAAAAATAGATAATTTTTAAAAATAATATTCAAATGAACAAATTTTTCAGAAAGCATTTTGATGTTTTGGGGAGGGAAGTGACTTTGACAAACAAATATTTTTCAAGAAGTGCAGCTGTGTAATTGTAATGAAAATTTATGGAAAACATGCACTTCAATGATTATTATTTTTCAGAAAATAAATTTTTTGGAAAAAAAACCCAACACAGTATTTCCTGGCATCATTATATATAAAAAAAAGCCCGATCTTGAGAGTTCATTATGTTCATATGTAGATTTTGTTTTATGGTTCTATTTTTATTCTAATGTGTCATATTTGGGAAAAATATTTGGTTAATTAAGAGTATGTTGTAAGGTAATTTTACATCAAGTGGACACTTTATCTATTATAATTTATTGTATATGATGTTTTTTTTGTTCTAAAGCCAGGTAGAAATCAGTATATATCTTACATTTATTTCTTTTTAAAAGAGAGAATGATTGCAATTTGTTGCAGGCATCATAAATGCTTTATATGCAGCAACTCTTGTAAATACTTCCACTTTCTTAGAATTTTTTTCTCTTGTTCTAGAAATTTCACCAACTTATCATTTGCTTGCAAAAATCATGCTGAATTTCACTTGCATTTAAATTTTCTATTATAATTCTGTAAAATAGTGAGGGGGCAGTTTATATTTGCACTTTCAGCTCTGTTTTTATTTGTTTATTTGAAGTACAAATGACTTGTCTATGAAAAAATTTACTACAAGTAGTCACTTACATGTGTACTTAGAAAACAGCTCTGAATCTGTCTTCATACTTAGTGACAATAGTGAAATTTTTTCACAGTAAAGTAGTCCCTTAAAATGAAATAAAAATCTGTACAGAGGTGTCAATTCTGTTAAACAATCATTTTCTTAAACTCCAGCAAGGATTAGTATTTTTTTTTCTGTTCAGAAATTATGAGCTTACTAGATGAATATAATATTTAAGGTTAGTCATGTTCTCAATAGTCTACAAGGAGAAACAGATCAGAAATGTAGTTCCTTGCAAGGTGAGTTGGTCTGTGTGAAGACCTTTATCGATGGATAATAATTTTATAAATGCCATGGAAACACAAGGCATGAAATTATAATTTAATATCATGTCAAAACAAGCTTGAATAATGGAACGATGACATGGGGAGCAAATGTAAGATTGATGACCTTGTAAAGCATCCCAATGAACAGCCTTAAAAGAGCTCTATCTCCTACAGGCCAGAAATACTTCCATGCCACACCACATGCACCCCTAAAACTTACAAACAACAGCTCAGTTCTTTGGTTTGCAAATGAAGAGAGATTGCTGTGGTGTTTTCCCAAGCCAATGGGCAATCTCTGCCCTGGTGACTGTCCCCATTCCCTCTGGCTGCATTTGCCTGCTGCTCTCCCAGTGCCAGCTGCAGCACCGCAGGAAGACGTGGGAGGATGCAGTGTGGGCCTCCTTCAGTGAGCAGAAAGAACTAAACCCAAAACAACCAACGTAAACCAGCTAACAAAAGCACCAGAAAATGACTAAACCCAGGCTTTTAGGATTTGGGGAAACAATGTCCAGCTGAGTACCTCAGGTTTAAAGGCTGTGTGGTCTTTGCTATGGTGCTCCATCTCCAAATGACAGGGTGCTGCGCAAATCAGGGCTTCAGACCCTGGAAGCCTGAAGATGTATTCTAAGCAAGAAATCCCTGCTTTTCTGGAAGACTCTTGAAATATTAAGGCTGACATTTTAAAATGAGGCAACAAGAATTTTGGGGTTGTGTCTGGAGAGTTAAGGAGCTGAGAAATCAAATTTCTCCTCTTTTACAGAAACACTAATCACAAAAATTTTAATTTCTCTCAAATAACAGCTTTAATGTAAAATGTCTGCCTTCCAAAATGTAATGAAGAAATGTTTTGAATCTCCCAGTAACAGTGATCCTAGGTTTGGTTGTTTTCTATAGACATATTTAAACTTTAAATCTGGACAAGAAGCAGGCTTGGAACTACATTTCTAAGCTTCATTCTTTTTTTTCCTCTACAGTCTGGTTTGCAAGTAAGGGAACATCAATGCCAGTGAACCAGCTCTGAGATCAATCTGTCTCACTATTTACTGATAAGGAAAAAAGAGACTTGACAGGACAAATCTGAAGATGGCATTGTATCAGAATAATGTTTCAATTAAATGCTGCTTAGCTTGATGTTTAAAAAAGTTTTCATAGCAGGACTGTAAGATACTAGAATTTAAACACACCTGAAGTTCAAATCTGAGAATTGCTATGCAATTTCAAGTGAAAGAAATTTGTGTTATGTTTCTGCTCTTATAACACACTACGAAAGAATGGTACACTGAATATAATGTTTGACTAAGCTTGATTTTTTTATGCTATTTTTGCTGGTTTAATATTTTAATAGAAAAAAAAAGAGTTTATATTACTGCTGGAACTTTAGTCACATATTAAGCGAGAGTTCTAAATTTTAAATTAACCATCGGTTGCTAGAGTTCCTAATTTCAAAAATTGCAAGCAGTCCATAATAACATCTGCCCCCTCTCAACTGGTATTTCTCAACACATAAAACCTGGGGAGCTAGATTATTATAAAGATATCCTCTCAAGTCGTGGTTCCCTCTAGAGAAGGCTCTTAGCTGATGCATGTAGCAGTGCAACTGTTTGTGCAATACTTTGCAGGTGCTGTTGCTTCACAGGAGGCCTGGTTTTGTGTTGCGGATTCTCGTACTCTTGGGTCTCCGTGCCAAGAAATTGCACAAGCAAATCTGCCACTTCTGTCTGTTGCTTCAGTGCTGTTTAGAAGACTCAACTGGGTATACCTTCCAGTGCCATTTCTGTGAAGAGCAAAATACTTGATGCCAGTAGCTGGTGCTCCAGAGTTCACAGCTGGCATCCCAGGCTTTCGGAAAGGTGATTTTACTTCTGCCATGCCCAGAAAATGGTGCTCTTTGTGGGGCACTCTCAGAAATGTCCACAGATTACATCCGTTTACCCGAAGATTTATTCCTATGCAGATTTCTACTTTTGCAGGGACTTGCCAAATGTTTCTATATTAATTGGTTTGCAAGTCCTTTTTGTTCACTGCATTCTGTGCCTGAAATGGAACCCCATGTTTGCCGGGGTGGTAATAATACTAAAACCAAGGTGTCTTGGTCTGGTTAGGCACTTCATGTTTATTGAAATGAAATTTCCATTTGTAAAAGCAGTACTTGGACATCTTAAGTGCAGATGGTTTATTTTCTTACCTTGCCTTGAGGACTTATCAGTTGTGGTCAGAGGTACCTAATTTAACAACTCACTACGCTTAGAAGTGTATTTCTGAAAAAAAAAAAAAAAGAGAAAAACTAGACAAGATTATTCCTAAGGATCTGTTAATGGGCTAAAAATGAGGACTAGGGCTCAATGAACTAACTGGGAAATAAGAGGTATTGGTATTTGATAGACACTCTTCTCCACAGTAAATTTAAAGAAATGTGCATTAAACATTAAGAAAAATAGAATGTTTTCTTGAAAATAGCATTTTGAAACATGGAAACTGATTCAACTGGAGTGTTCTAAATGTTAGCTAGTTTTAGATAAGTCTTTCTATGTTCTTCTTGATAGGATTAATGCACAAACACAATAATTCCCATTCCAGTCAGACTCTAGTATGAGGAGTGTACAGAGAGATTGTAGCCGTGTAATTCCCATTCACTTCAATGATGGTATTTGCTATGTAACATTATTAAGGGACCAAGAATTTAACTAGACATATTGGCTGATGTGATCTATGCCATGAATGAGATGAAAATTAAACTGAATCACGTTCATTTAACAGCCATAATTTTAGGCTCTAACTCTGTACTTACATATGTCTGATTGTCATGTTGCAGTATACTAAAGGCTCTAAACTATCTTTAATTGCATGAGAAGAACTGGGGATAACTGCTATCCTAGAACAGATACTGTTCCCATAGCCTACTGAGGTTTTTAAGAATGGATATCCTAAAAGAATTTGTGTTTTTCAGAGGCATCAATTACTTTCCTGGATGTGCAAAACCAGAATTCTAAAAGCACGCCAAGAGTTTTACATTCTCAAATTTCTGCTGGGGGGAGTGGGGGAGCAGCTACTTTCTGAATTCTTTATAGTGCCCCATAATTAGTGTTCAACTTTTAGAATCATTTGAGAGCATCACAGAATTTTTTTTGGCAATAGTTTTTTCATGATAATTTAGAACATGTATATCACAAAGGATCCTGTTGCTTTTTGGTGGAAAAAAGAGCACAAAAGTAAGTATTTGTATGTAGTCTTATTTTTTAGGGTTGTGAAGAAAAATGAAAAAATGGAATTTGGCTTCAGTATTTTTCAAAATATTCTAACTCAAATTTTTACTAGTCTGCCACAATAAAATGTAAACAATGCAGACAAGTGCTAGTGATATCATTCGAGTAAGTTTTCTCATGCTCTCAGTCCATTTGGTGAAGACATGGCAGGGTAGATGATTAAGTATTCAGGTTTGCTAACACAGCAGGTACTCTGGATCTTATATTAAGTTTGTGAAAATGACTCATATTTTTGCAGTGAAGCTAGATCAGAGGCACAGATCCAATCCTCTCTCTCTCTCTATATATATATATCTTACATTGCTTACTAGTTATATTAAAATTCTAGGGAGTGTTTTGAGAAATGGTAGTGGTGTTCTCAGTCTAGATACATATTACTGTGTTGTAGGTATTCATTTAGAACAATAACACAAACCTAAGAATGCTTCATGCTGCAGCATGGGAGTTACTGTATACAATTTTTTTTTTATTTAGAATCAACATTTAAAACTCTATGTTTCCTTATGTTTAACACCCCGCTTGAATCGGTTCCCTCTTTCTAATTTTTGCCAATGATAATTTTCATTGAGACACAGGAAGGTTAGAGGGTTTTTGTTTGAAGTGATAACAATTTACATACTTCTGCCACAGTAGTGAGAGAAAGAAGGATCTGTCCTTCAGTCTGCTCATGGTATAGTTACAAAAAAAGAGAAAAGTATAAACACTGAATTCCTGAGCTTGCTGTGAGATGGAAGGTCATTAACAGGGCACTTGAGCAGATTGGTATTACAGTCAATTGAGACGCTGAAACATCCTAAATGGCCTAATGCAGCAACTAAGTGCTTCTTAAATTCCAGAACTTTTACTTGAGCAGAGTATTCATGTCTAAAGTGAATTTCCATTTCCTTTAGTAAATGCTGTTTTTATATAGTCATAGTTGAAGAGGCAACATAGTGTAAACACAGCAGTTTGATTCTATCTCCACAGCAGCACTAAACTAATTTGTCAAGTTATAAACATGAAATCTGAGTCTCTGCTAAAAATATATTTTCCACATTGAATTAATAGAAGTGGCAGGAGTTTGTGTGTTAATATATACATGCACTGTCAATATAGCCCTGTCAGACTAGTCAGCATGCAAATAGGAGTGGCTTTGTCCTTTGGGAAGTCTTACCATTATCCGATCAATTCAGCACTATAGAAAGGGTAAATTAGATTTCACTTAACTTTATGTAAATTTGTCAGGAAATAGGAAAATACATGGTATTTTATTTTATTTATAGCTGGTCTAGTAATAAATTTTCTTTAGATCTAGCTGTACTATAAGTAAACATTAAGATATTGTTTGTAGTTATTTCTGTGTCATTCAAAAGTTGTTAGAACTTTATTTGAGAGACAAAAGAGAAATTGTCCCTGAAATGTGTAAATTCCTATATGAAAGATGATATCTTCATGATTCTTCGTAGTAAATAAGAAGACCTCATGTAGTTTTAATTGTGAAGACTACAGGTGGAAGAAAAGGGCATCTAATCTAGGAAAAGGAAAAAATCAACAAGCCTTTTTAGCCAGTTTTTGTGGACAGATCAGACCAAATGCAGCAGCTGCTGAGTGATAACAATAGCAAAGTCTGAAGTTTTCAGAATGCTAGCACTCTATTTGGCAATACTGGATGTACTGGCATGCTTGCATAGGAATCATATTTCCATCAATTAAAAATATGTTCTTTTAAAAGTTTAAACAGTCTGTGAACCAATACGAAAAAATACCCTAAGGTAGGCCTATGATGTCTAGCAAATGTAATTTGCTGAGTTTTTCTGCAGCTATTTTTCTATTGCTAGCTCATTCCTTTAGCCAAGGTTATAGTTTTTGTAACAGAAGACAAAAGAGAATACATGGCTATGCCCCAGATGCCCCAATTTACTTAATTTAAACACCTTTTGAGATGGGGCTCACTGCAAGGCAGTGATTTGAAGTTGCTGAGAGCAGCATCCCTTTTGCAGACTGTGATAGAGGGCTATCTCAGAGGAGGGATAGCTATCAAACATCCAGGAAAGAGCAGAAAAGCAGGTCTATCGTGGTGTCAGTTCTTTGCCTACTTGTGTGAGTCAGAGAGCTCATTCAGTGTTCCATGAATTACCACTTACATGTGTAAAAGATTCCCATGTTATATTTTGAGCAACAATGCAGACCTTAGTGAATGAGTGCAACTATGATCTGTTCCTTTCCTCCAAGTGAATATTGGAAATTTTTCCTAATTTCAGCAAGCAGATTCTAAACTAGATGGGCTCCCCTTTTGGGTGCTTACCCTCCCAAAGTCTGTTGCTGTTACAGATTTCACAAGGATGGCCTCAACAATTTGAAAGCTGAAAGGCTCTCATGCTTTAAGGACCAAAGCACAAACCCAGTGATGCACTCAGGTGTGTTAAGGCCACTCACAGGCATACCTAGAGGTAGTGCTGTCAGTCAGACTCTGCTCAGATGTATTGCTCTTATCTGAGGCCATATGTTGCACTAATTCTATATAAAGGCCAAGACTAGGGCAGAGTCAGCTGTTGTTAATAGCATTCCCTTTTTGCCTTTCTTTCCAATAGTGCTGCTTCACTTGGGAAAGGCAGAAAAAAGAAGCAAGGAGGAATATCTTGTCTATATAGTGAATCAGCGGAAGGGAAATAAAGAAGAACATTTTGAAACAGTGAGATTTTTAAAAAGGGTGTCAAAGGAAGGTGAAACAGATATCTAAATGTGTACAAAACTCTGTCTTATAACTTTTGAATACTTTTGAAGCTCCTTCATCTTTTGAAATAGAAAAATAAGTTCAATTGCTTTACTGCATATTTTAAGCATGAAATCAATTTATTTAATAGAAGGGTCTTTGATTTCTAAATTTTACTGTACCTGGATAGGTAATTTTGACTACTTGTCTTAGTTATCTGAATGTGAGCACATTCTCCAACTGGTGAGACCAAAATCAAGTTCCAGTCAACTTTGTCTTTTCTTTAATAGCTTGGTATTCTGAGGTATTGAATTCCAAAGATTTTTTCCTAGCTTTCAGTTTTGCTCTCTTATTGGTTTGTTTTGTTAGTGTGTACTACAAATTACAATCTCAGTTTCTCAGACTAACATTGGCCATCATTTTACCTTTCCAGAGTAGTGCTTTCCTTTTCTGGGAAGCTAGAGTCAGCATGTGTTCATATGCACAGCAAGGCTGATGTGCACTGGATTGATGGTGCAAAAATGGATCTGTCATGTCTGCAGCGACTCTACAGCAGAGGTATATCAGATACACAGTGTCCTCAAAACAGGATAAAGTGCTCCCTTACTCTGCTGTTTGAACACCTTAAAATTTGACCAGAGATGCTTGTACCCATGGCAGGAAGCGTAAAGCTGGAATTACTAAAGCAAAATACAAAAAGCAAGTGTGCGGTAAATGACATCTGAAAACCATATGTTCAGACTCAGACTCAGGGCTTGTTTGGGTGTTTTGTTGTGCTTTGTTTTTCTGGTGGTTTTGTTTTTGGTTTTTTTTTGGTTGGTTTGTTTGTTTGTTTGGGGTTTTTTGTCATTTAGACTCTTGTATGGGATTGATTTAATAGACACAAATAAAATCCTATCTAAAGTGTTTGTGATTGTATCTGTGTAAGATTGGTGGCCACTCCTAAAAATAGACATGATTTTTAAAATTTATATATTTTTGGCTGTTCACTAAAAGATGAGGGAGAAAAGACAGATATCATGAGTAGGCAATGTTCTATGTCACAACAGGAAATACTCTTTATTTTGTCTCAGTGGGAAGAAGTCTGTGGAGGAAGAGGAGTTTTTTTGTAAAATACCTCTTAAATCAGCAGCCAAGTCTGAGGATGGTACTGTCATTAGCTGTTTACCAGCATTTTGCAGTTTGTACATCTTGAGTCTAAACTTATATTAAAGTTAGTCTCAAATTACGTTGGTCTGCTGGCATATTATGGCACAAAATTAATTTCTCAGAGGATCTCATTTCAGTTATCAAGTAACATTCTGCTTATCTACTGAACTTTTTAACTTTTGGGTCTCTGCATTTCTTCCCCTACTGTGGTTTTGTTGCCACCTATTACAGCTGTAATAACAGTTTGCTGCTAATAGTTTGTGATTTTCAGTAACAGATGATAGGCCTTGAAGGAACATTGTGTTCTTCCAGTAGTCTCTCTTATGTGCTTTAATTTATATCTCTTACATCTTTTGCTATATGTATTTTTTAAACCAGTAGATACACTGCATGACTTTACTTGAAATTTGATTTGGATAAGCACTTCAGGAATTTAAAAAATGTTTAATAAATAGATAAAAAACATAATTAATAAAATCTTGAATATGTCTGCATGTCAGTAGACGTCTTCCCATTATCCTTAAAATATGGTTTCTGAACCACTAATAAGCTGTCATATGACAAGAAATAGAAAAAAAGCTGGTGCAAAAACTAGTGAATAAAAGTTCAAGATGAATTATGGGAAAACATTTAGTAAGATTATTAAGTGTCTTAACTATGGCCTCTTACAGTTATTCTTAAAAGACAAGTAATTTCTGGATTTCTAGCTCTGCACGGGGGTGGGGGTGGTGAAGAGAAGACTTTAGTTCGTCTGACAACAGCAGTGTTTTCAAACCCTAACAGGAAAATAAGAAAAACTTCTCAAATTACATTAAATCCTATCCCTTGGATGTCCTTTTATGCAACATGGTCAAAAAAGGTACAAAATACAAAGACCAGCCTGCTTTTTGGCCAGGTATGGGGAATTGAAAATGTTTACTACTGAAGTCCATTTGTTACACTTATTACCAATTTTAAAAAATAAAAGGGAAGAAAATTCCCAGTATTATTTAAAAACAATGTATTTTCTTCAAACCCAACTAATTAATTTTCAGTAACTTGCTTGTTATTGCCTGTATGCAGCACAGATGACTCAAAAGAGTGCTTAACTTATATCTGATGAAGGTTTTACTACAGTGTCTTTTCATAAGGAGAGATGAGAAACAGCTGTGGATGGGTAGGAGGGCCTTTTCTGATAGAACCTAGAGACAGTGTTATCAGGAAGCAAGTGGTTGTAAAATCTTTTAGGGCTACTCTGGTTTATTTTTTGAAGAAAACTTTGCTTCTGTTTTGCAGCGGGAAAGAGATAACAAATTTGAGGACTGTCCTGTGACTACATCATTGCTACAAAGTAAATGGACTTTTTTCTGCTGGATGGTAAACTTGTGTTGAGAACAGTCATAGCCAGCAAGAAAAGTCTTGAGATCAAGTCTCGTATCTCATCTGATCTGATCTGATCTCATCTCATCTCTCTCTGCAGAGTGAAATTAGCACATTGTAACCAAGTTTCATCATGGTATAAGTAATCAGTATTAGTTTGAAGTTGCAAAATTTTGCATGTTCATTTTTCTTCTCTAACTGACTTTCTACTCCTTTAAGCCCAGCAAAACAAATGTATGGCTGCCAGCTAGCTGGACTGGGTTAACCAAGCCTGCCATAGATCAAGAAGTGTTTGGACAACTCTCTGAGACACAGGGAGTGATTCTTGGGACTCTTCTGTGCAGGGCCAGGAGCTGGACTGATGATCCCTATGGGTCCTTTCCAACTCAGGATGTTCTGAGTTTAGTCTAGGATTTGATGAGTAGTAAGTGTCTCCTCTTATAGAGCCCACAGTGCAGGATACAGAGATTACACTTCCAGTTTCACAACACATCAAAGCAGGAGTATAATGTTACTTCTCACATGACATTAGATAATGCAACCACTTTAAAAACACCTTAGTGGTTTCATAGAACCAAAAGACTTTTAAAAACACCAGTAAGACAAAACATAAGAGCAACTGTTTAAAATTAATCACCAATCATATCACAATTTTGTTTTATTGGTATTGGAGAGAGTATATTCAAAATTAACTATTCCTGATTAATTTTTGTATTATAAAATTTTACACTGATCTGAATGAAGTACTACTAATGTTCCTATTTAATAAAATCTAGGATGAAAAATATCTCACGAGGGATTGTATAATAGGTCTCAGTCATTCATTGTCTGATTCGATTATCAAAATTAAAAATAAGTTTCAGAATTTGAAAAAATTAACAGAAAAAGAACATTAATAATTTTTTTCCAGGGATGAGGAATTCATAGCCATTAAGTTTATCTCTTTAAGTCACACACACACACACACACACACACACACACACACACACACACACACACACACTCANAAAAAAAAAAAAAAAAAAAAAAAAAAAAAACAAACCCTGAGAATTTTATTTCCTTGTGGATTAAAACGTTATTCATAAAAAAATTGTGAGACACACAATTTGCATGAAAATTATGTGACTGAGACAGAATGAACAATTTAAAACAAATCAGTTGTAATAAATAACTTTTACAGAATCTCAGAATGGTGTAGGTTGGCAGGACCACTCTAGGTCATCTAGTGCAAGGCAGTTCCAGCAGGGCCACCTAGAGCTGGTTGCCCAGGACCACATCTCCATGGCCTTTGAATATCTCCAAGGAGAAAGAACCCACAACTTCCCTGAGCAACCTCAGTCATCCTCAGAGTTAAAAAGTGTTCCCCAATCAGAGGGACTCTCCCTCAGTTTGTGCTCACTGCCTCTTGTTCTGTCACAGGGCACCACTGAAAAGTGCCTGGCTCTGTCTGCTTTGCTCTTTTCAGCCAGGTATTTATAGACATTGATAAGATCCCAAAAGAAATTAGATAAAGTACATGAGAAAAATGATATAGTAATTAAATAGATAAACACATATCAATTTCTTGCTCCATTGAAGATAAATTTATGGACTAATTTAATGTTTTTATTTTCTTCTTCCCAGAATATTCTATTGCTTCTAACACCCTTAAATATCCTTCTCCCAAACTTATAAAATGTGGATTACAGTAATAAATCTAAAGTCAACAAAGCAGGTTTTGTGCTATGTTTTTCAACAGAGCATCAAGAAAAGACACTATGCAATTGATGAGGTAGAATGGTCATGTATCATAAAACCAGTTCATCTGTAATCCTTCTTACCTTAGCACCCCTGGAATGAGACTGAAGTCATTATACTCAGGCTTTTATACACTGGTGAGTACATAGCCTTTCTGAAATCAAGGGTGTCACTTCTGTATTCATTTAGCTCTTTTGTTGGACCTTTAAAAGGTGATTTTAATGGCTCTTTGAAGATTAGAAAGGAATAAATCTGGTAAAAAATGTACATTTTAAAACATTTAAATGGGTCATACTCTGAGCAAACTGTTCCTAAGTGAATTATGAATTTAGCAAATTTTCCTTTCTCCCAAGCCCACGTAGATTCTGTCAGGAATATCCATGAATAGACTTTAAGTAGTTCATTATTTTTAATTTAATTTCAATACTTGCAAGGGTGTCATGTACATATCATCAGACTGCTGCAAATTTACAGGCTGCTTGGAATACAGAATCCTCTCCCATCTCTGAGAGATTAAGACCTTTTTTGTTCTTCAACACTCTGCCTTGGGCCCTGGAAAATCATCATTTTAGGGGTCCATGTGGAAGGAAAGCTCATCTAAAAGTCAAAAACCTTAGTTTGTCTATATTGACTATTTAAAGCCTATCTTAAATATCTATGGGATATCCTGATACACTCAAAAAATCTAACTTCTTTTCTTGGGCTTTTGCTGAAGGACCTCTCTTGACTAGGCTCTCTCCCCCTTTTTTGTTCCACTCTATCCATGTATTTTATTCACTTCAAGGCCTCTGAAGAATTGGTTGGGACTTTTTTTGCCACTGTAGCACAGATTGCAGGCAAAATCAGCTTTTTCTCCTCCTTAAATGGCTCCCAGCTTCTTACAAAACAGATACGAGATCCTAATCTTATCCCTTTACTTATCTGCAATTCTGATCAGTAGTTATTTGTTTCATTCCTAAGGTATCATTCATCCTGTTAGCACTCCTAAAACACAAATGAAAGAAGAATAAAGGTTAAAGAGCTTTCAGGATGGCTGCAAAAGGCAAGCTCTTGCCCACATATAGCTATGCATCAGATTATTAAAGAACTTGCTCTCTGTTGGTATTTGTATTCAGATACAAAACCCTTCCTGAATTTTTACTCAGCAATTACTCAGAGCAGCAAATGCCATCAATGTAAAACTGTGGCTCTCAACTGCAGAACTCATCTAAGTCAGCTGGTGGTCAAAGTAATGTGGTGAGATGGAAAAAGGGGCTACAGGGATTTTACAGGGATTCTCAAGAAAAAAATTCCCTTTCATGTTATTATTTCTCATAATGATTGTGTATTCTCAAAATGTAACAGCTTCTTGAAAGGTAATGTTCTCCCCTTTAGCACCTTTCTTTAAAAACAAAACAAAGAAATGATGGGGGGCAGGGGAAAAAGCCAGCAAGAAGTTGTGAAATCTGTTTTGTGGTGAAGTACATTGTTGGATAAACCCCTGTGCATGTGGTATTGTTACGGTGCCTATTATTTGTTCTGTAGAAACTAGCAGCACTGTATTTACAAAATATATAGTTATGGACTTTGGAACATTTATTTACTTGGATGTCCATAATGGATCTGAATAAACTGCTGTGTAAGCACGCATTCAAGCGTTTTAAAAAAATGCATATTATTTACTTCATTGACCATACACAAAACCATGATGGAAGCACTATTGTTTAGCCAATACTGTTTTGAGGCCATGCCAGACTAATAAGTGAATAGGCATTCATAAGTGTTTCTAAAACATATATCATTTACCTGGTATTAGGAGTGTAGCTTTTCAGAAGTGCTCTAAAGTGTACATTACTAATGTATTTTCCCAATAGTGATTATAGTTAAACACTTGGGATTTTTTTTTATCTTTAAGAAAAAGTACCTCTGAAAGTGCCTTGAAAATTTTTAAAGCTTTACTGTGAATACAAAAATAGGAACTGCTGTATCCAATAAGATGAATGTTGTTGTTATTACTATTAAGAGCAATAGTACAGTGGTGTTTAGAGGCTGCAGGTGATATTAGGGTCCACTCTGGTATGCACTGTGCAAATATGCAGTTGCAGTACTTGCAGTTTCTGAGCTGATCTTTACAATTGCCATTTAGTTAACTGACTTTCCTAGCATAAAAATGTTTAGTATATCTGTTTGCTTATATACACAACAGAAAAGATAATAATTCTTAAACATTTTTAAGAATCTGTTTAACACATGCTAGCTTAATCTCTGATGCAGGTTTTCATTATTAATTTTGAGTAATGTATGTAAAGATGAGCATAATTTCTCCTCAAGAAATTAGTCTTACCCTGAAGAAGAAAAATAATTGCAGTATATTCATATTCTGACATACCAAAATAGCTTCATATTTACTGAAATTAATTAAGTGTTGATCAGATGGTGGCATTTTCTCATGTTTTCTTATCACTAGAACCTTCAATCTAAATGTTTTTTTTTACTCTGGCCGAATGTAGGCATACTGGAATATTGTTGTTTTGGACTTACAAGTGTCTTCAATAAGTAGTTCTTAAGTAGTTCTTCAATAAGTGACTCTAGAAATCCCAACACAAATCTTTTCTTTTTATCTAATCACAATTTTTCCTGTTGTACTTCAGCCTTTGCTTTTATTAGTCACATAGTCACATTAGTCACAAAGAAAATATGTTTTCTTTGGCATTGCACTTCAGAATATAAGAAAAATGATCTATGCCCTCGCAGCTACACCTAAACCATATAATTTATATCCCTTTCAAAATCTCCAACTGGCCATTTTGTTTCAAGAATATTCATAACATTTGTCTGACATTTTCAAGAGAAAATCTTTCACTTTTCTATTTCTCTACTTCTTTGATTCTGTAATTGCCTTCTACAAATGTTACCCTTTTTGCCTAAAGACAGTTGCAAGTACACCAAACTCAAACACATTTCACTTGGTAAGGCTATGTGTGCATTGTATCAGTTCTGTTAGACACAGGCAGCCACCGGTTATCCATTTTAAAGTGATACAGCTTCCTTTTGTGCTCATCACATTTTCTTTAAGAACATCTACCTTTCAGTGTTTGACCCTTATGTCACAATCACAGCAGCAAAACAGCACAAAAAATAATGTCAATGGATTCATAGCCTATTAAGCAGAAAACTTATTTTTGCTTAGCCATGTTTGCTAAAGGTAGAGCTGTAGATGTAGGTAGAACTTTTCTATGAAGCTCCAATTTAGTATTTTCTGTTTCTCCAGGCTTTTGATTCTTGATAGGGAGTGCCTTGAACCAATGATCTGTATTTAGGGTATGCATAAGAGCTGTCATTTTTTGCAAGTACTTTTCTGAGTATATAGACAGTGCCTTTCTTTTGGACTAGTGCTCCTTCAATGTTTAAGCCATTACACAGGTAAAGGTGTGATCACCTTCATGCCACCTCTAATGAGTGCTGCACATTTTTAAAATTTCCTTTCCATTCTTGCATCCCATCCTGGAGAATAAGGAGAACAGGACCTTTGAAAGCACTGACTTCTGACTATTGTCTGCATTTCATATGACTTGTCATTTTTTTGTTTTCTAACAGTTTAGCAGAGGAATGCATTGCTATAGTTTACAATTCATGGAAGACAGTAAAGTATATATAGAAGGATGGCAAATATGGTACTGTTGTTGCTTAAAATTTGTGGATCTTTATTTGAATGTTTTATTAGTCATCACCACAAATTGCTGCATAAACCATAAACTATACAAACAGGCACAGGTATATCAAGTAATTAATTTTCATCCTTACTGTTAAATGACTGTTTATTCATGCCAAACATGGTTTGGTTACTTTGTGCAATTCCAGAATAAAATATCAAGAGACATGTCAGTTACCTTGGATTAATTTACTCTGGATTTCTGCATCAAGTTAGAAAATGTTTAGTTTACAAATATAAAACCAGATATAACTTTGTTTTATACCGACAGTATTTGTATAAGACAGTTACTGATTTATGTATTTACTTTTCCAATAATAAGAACTTTTAAAGGTGAAAAATTGTAACCATAAACCTGCTTGACTGGGCAAATATTTTTTTTCTTAAAGGTTGTTGGTCTAGAAGTAAATTTGTTAATTATCCTTGGGAATGGTGAACTTGCCTTATGGGAGGCTTGAGTGATGGCAGAGAGCTTATTGGGGGTGTCTTGAGAGCCACTTCCTTGACTTCTCCTGTCTCTCTCCAAAGACATCTTGGC
>WBNO01006323.1:34868-50597 GCA_013400575.1 Peucedramus taeniatus
ATAGTCTTATGAAATGAAGTTATAGTACACACAGTATGGTTCCTTAGTGTTTTGTTGCTAAGTAGTGCTTGTGCATGTTTAATCCC
Organism: Peucedramus taeniatus; assembly: GCA_013400575.1. NCBI lineage: Eukaryota > Metazoa > Chordata > Aves > Passeriformes > Fringillidae > Peucedramus > Peucedramus taeniatus. The sequence continues at coordinate 34,955 of WBNO01006323.1, forward strand.
TTCCTTGAAATTTCCAAAATAGAAAATAGACACCTGGAGGGAAGGAAAACTATTCATCTCCGACCTGAAATATGTTTTCTTACATTGCTAAATAAAGGACTACACAAATTCCCTTATTTACACACCCACATTATGCCAACGTACATGTTAACCTTTACAGTTGGCAGAAATTGGGAGACTGGCTGCCAGTTTCTGTTTTGTATAGATTGATGTAATCAAGCATGGCATTGCAGTATGAAATATGTAACAAATGATGTTAGAGTATATCTCACAAACCTGCAGTGAGCATGAAAGGAGTGTTTCAGAAAGACAGCAAAGGGCTAATCTTGCACCTTGCTTTGTCTTATGTACTGGGGAAGAATGTGAACAAGCAATTTTGTTTCTGTAGTGGCACAAGAGTCTGCAAATGAGATCTGCAAATAAATAAAAAAGATTATAGAGGAAGAATCCCTAAAAGGGGGGAAATGAGTTATTTTGATGTCACATATGTAGATGTGTATTATGCCAGTAGAACTAAAGCAAGGATGATGTTCTGCCTCTGCTGGAGACAGTGGGACAAAATACCACTCAAATGTCTTTAATGGGATGCAGTCCTAAAGACAATTTTCCTCAAGACACTTTATATCCATTCTAGTATTCTTGCTACCAGCAAAACAGCTTTACTCCACAGTGCAGATAACTTTTCAGATCTGTCCTTAACACAAGATATTTGAGACAGCCTCTGTTGCTAACCTGCTGTAGTGGTGCTAAATTCCAAAGGAAAAGACTCAGCAATCAGTTTAACAAGGTGCTGGCATAAGCACAGTTTCCAGTGCAAAGTAGAAGGAAAGAGAACAGATAATCTTTGAAAGAACAAAGCTATAGAAAATGGCTTAGAAAGATGGCTTTGCACTACTTAATTTCCTTTTACCATTGGAAAGTATTTTCTTGGTATGGGAGAGGAGCTAAGACAAAAATTTGGAAGAGATGTGCAAATCTACCCAACTGAAAGGAGAAAAAAAGCCAAGATTGATACTTGGGGGAAAAAAAAAAAAGTATTCTCTTTACACTGACATAATGGCTGTATGAGAAGCTTTGGAGACTATCATCTATCAGCTCTAGTAGTCTAAAGTTGTACCATCCAAAATGTTTTCTCAGGAACCAGATTTTCAAATCTGAGGCATTTAGAAAAGTGAGGAAGCTGAGAATCAAGAACATTTGTATTTAAAGATGGTCTAATTTGAAAAATTAGTCTACTTATTCTTTCACATATTTTACTGTTTTCTAACAGTGCAAGAGGAACTTCAATAATGTGTTTCACACAGTGAAGTTTTGTTTCCAGAAAATGTTCTTCCTTGTATGATAACTTACGAGGATATAAAAGTGAACTTTAAATTTAAAGGTCAATTTTCCTCTCACTGTAGTTCAAAATGGCCATTGTGTAAATAGTAAGACTTAAATTTGAGTTTTCTATTGTTACCCATTCAGCTTGTGGCACCATTGCTCTCAGAGGTTTAGGTTTTTAATTTTTTGGCATTTCTAAAATAGCCATGTTCTGTGACTTGTTCTTGTTTCAGGAAAAGACTGATGCTGTTCTCCCCCTAAGCTGTTTAGTGCAGCATGAGCCTGGAGGAGCAAGCAGAAGACAACAAGCTTTTGCAATCCATTTTAGAGAGTAGTTGAAATATATTCCCTGAAATTGGCAGCTATGTGCCGGCCCCTTCCATCTGCAGGCACTGGTACAGTTGGCAGTTTCCACCCTGCAAAATCAATCATGCCCCTTCCAGATTAAAGACCTAAATAATGTTCATGCATTTTAAGAGCATTTTTTAATTTCCTGATATTTATAACAACACTTGGGGAAACTTGACACTGAAATCTGTTTCCCAACTGCATTTGTTTTTCCCTCATGTGTGCACACTGATTCGTTATTGCAAGATTGCTCATCAGTGCTGGGCTTTTTTTGTTTTGGGGTTTTGCTTAGTTTTAAGATGAAGGATTAAAGCACTTATTGTGAAAACAAATGTGTATATATATTTATTTATATATAAGATTAGTTTTAGGAAGCACTGAATCAGTGCTAATGATTTCTTTCAGCTTTCCAATACCATGTTTTCAAAAGTGCCTTAAAATGCTAACTCTAGCTCTTCTTTTGTTACACACAGCGAGTGAAAAATGAAACTGAAGAAGGAGATTTTGTGCTGACCTTAGACCAGACATCTGCCAGAGGAGTCACCTAGTACAAGCTCCAGCCCCACATTCATAGCTGAAAATGCTTTGGAAAGGAAAGTGCTAAATTGGTTCTGGGCCACTGGATGATTTTCCTCATTGTTATGATCTGCTAGGTATACTTTGCATCAGCACTATTGAACAGGATGTTGGGATCTGGTCAGCCTCTTCAAGAGATGAAAAACCTGTATACCTGAAAAAAGCTTGACCTATGTAACCAATTTCAACTAATGGAGAAATTTTAGGTTTCAGATCTTCAGTGGAAGTTCTTCTTGATGCATTGATACTCAGCAAACATGCAACAAATATTTGAGTTAATAGCCTGATTTATGCAATTTCTATAGAAATTAATTTGAAATATCAGTTGCAAGATTACTTACCTGCTATCTTACCTTTTGAGAATAATGTTTATGTTCACTTTGGTCAGATTCCTCTTTGGAGAGAACATGTGGTAACTTTCAGATTGATTATCAATTAAACTGGAATTAAATAACATTTCTTGCATTTATAATTGGCCTTCTTCTGTTGATTTTTGCATATTTTCACCCGAAGTTTAATCCTTAGGCTACTTTTGGTACTTGGCAGCAGTGCCTTATCACCTATGCACTGCATATTTAGTCCCATTCCATGTGGAATAAATTCTCATGTTTCCTTCAATGCCAAGTTCTGTTAAGTGATGGGGCATTTGGTTGCTCAAAATAAGCAACTTCTTTCTAGTTGGATGTGTGGTTCAGGTAAGAAGTAAGTAGAAGTGAAACTGGATGATCTTATGTCTGTGTAGCCAACTTCATTAGCTTAATTTGAAGAAACTTGTTTGATTTCCTTTGTGAGTATTACTTTATCTTTGTGAAACAATGTTAGATGTTGAGGAGATCAGGATTAGATTCCTATTTACCCATGCATTTCGAACAGTCCTGGGACTGTTGCAGAGTAAGCTGCAAAAATGTTTCTGAAGCCCTACTTATTCAGGAATATCTGAGGTGTTAATTTGCCTACTCTAAAATAGGTGTATGCAAATACAGGGAGGATTATATATGTTCCAGATGCACTATACCAACTGTGCATGCACTAGGTTATGTACTTGCCAAACTGAATAATTTTTCTGTAAAGCTGAGAACTCTCCTACAACATGATTCATGCCTTTTGGAAGCCTAAGGGTCGGCAGCTCATGTTTGGACCTGTTTGGTGAGCTGTAATTCTGAAAAATAACGCTGAGTATAAATCTTAGAGGGTTTGAATTGTGTATTCATAAAACCTGCATATGTGATAGCTCTATTACATGATTGTTTAAGAAGCAGTAGATGATGTGCTCCAAGATTGGCTAGGTGAGATTATATTGTCAGGTCATTAAATGGTACAAAGGAACTTTGTTTTCAAGTACACCTAGGTAAAACTTGAATAATGTCATTGGTGAAAGCACAGGTTGTTTTAGTCTGAATTTTGTCTGATTTTTCAGTTAATTTTTAGATTGTTATGATTTATTTGCTGCTCTAGGGTTTGAATGCATGTCCTTACATGGTTGAAAGGTGTCTACTTTGATCTACAGAATACCATTTGCAAAATCACACAACAAAGAATAGGAGAAAATAGTGAAGGATAATTGACAGTATTTGATAATTAGCTTCTCTTTGTTCCATATTTGCTTACACTTTTACTCCTATGACTGTAGAGTACTTCCTGGCCCTGTGTGTACAGACTTAACAAAAATCTTTCATAAATTTGAATTTATGAGGTGAGATTGTGTTCTACTTGTCACAGCTTCAAAAGTGGTTGGTATTAGAGGCATGAGCTACTAGATTTAGTAAATTATTTCTAATTACCAAATTTAGTTATAAAACATGTTTAGAGTCTTAAGTGAGAAGAGACCTGAGCCTTTATCTACCAATTCTCATCTCCCTAGAGGGTAACATAATTTCTACTGGAGTAACACTAAAATTAATTTCTCCAGACAAGCATCACCAGTCAAACATTGAATTTTTGGGTCTAATAATAAATACAGAAATGATCACCGTGTTGGTGAAATCAAATAGAAGTGCTGCAGAAATTGCCTTTTGGTTTGGCTTGGCTTTTTTTTCTTGGGGTAACTTAACTTGACAATATATGGCAGGCTTAATCCATCTTTAGGATCTTTGGTAGCATCTTCAGATTTATTTACCTAGTCCTGCTGCTGATCCTAAGTGGCTGCATCTGGTCAGACCAAAAGTTTTCTCTACCAAGGAACTGTCTTCAACTTGTTAAAGGACCATATTGTTTTTTAATTTTTATGGTCCTTAGTGAGGTTTTGTTTCACCCATTTGTCCAGTTATGTAACTATAACTATAGTTACATACTCATTTATAGGAAATGTAATTATTTTATTACCCTCTTTTAAGAAGAGTTTTGCATGTTTCATTCTTTTTGCACTTAAAGGCTCCCCTTCTATTTATATGTGCCTCAAAGATTACCTTGCAGTGTTGCTGATAAAGATCTTTTTGAGCTTTTAAAAGGCATGCATATAATATTCCCACTTACATGACCTATCTGGGGTTTTTTTCTATTTGTTCTTGAGTCTTTTACTCCTCAAGAAAAATGTTTTCACCTATGGGAAAAAAAAAAAAAAAAAAAAACAAACCACAAAAACAAAAACCAAGCAGTATTGTATTTTCTTTTAAATTATTTAAATTATTTTATGTTTTAAGATCTTTTCAGCCTTCATTTAAAGCTCTCTAATAGACTGGAAGTTTCAACCTAGTACTTACTTCTTAGGCTTTAACACAAGACAACGAAATACAGGAAGCAAGAGGGGCAGGGGTTAGAGAGAATTGGGGCACCAATTTGTAAATGGTCTTATTTCTGACAGAAATGTTGATAGGTCTTTTGCCAGCCTTGAGAGCCAGTTGTTGTGGTGGCTCCAGTTGTCTTGCCTGTGCACTTATGAGTGTCTGTCAGTCACGAAGATGATACATTTCTTTATCACGTGTGTGATTATAAACCATTATTTTGTGAGAGAGGCCCCCTATGCTTTTCCTAGTGTCTCAGCTGCTCTTTATAAAAGTTCTTCTGTCACGGAATTCTTCAGACTTGTACAATAATGTATCAAGGTGGTAAACTCTGACAGCTTCAAAAGCTAGGTTTCATTTCATAAGGGCTTTTAAGCTGTCTTGGATATGTACCTGGCAGACGTTTCAGTCACTGTCTCTCTACTGTTTTCCTCTTGTTTCTTTCTCACATGCCATGAAAATATTTTCCTTTAAGTATTTACATAGTAACAGTTTTCCATGTGATTTTTTTTTTTTGGTTAGAAGCAGCATTTTAATGGGTAATTGAGAAGGAACACTTCCTTTCTCATTAGACACTGAATAATTTGATCTCTGGCTAATGTATTTGAAAAATAATGTTTCAGTGTGTCATGATAATAATAAAGTATATTTTTTCTTCCACAGGGTTACAGTTGTTTACACATTTTACTATCTCTTGAGTAGTATGTTACAAAGTCTTTTTATTGCAGTTTTGTTTGAGAAGAGTTGAGCATGTGAAGGAACTGTCAATCAGCATTTAGTCATACAGTATCTATTTCTGTCCCTGTTCCTCCTAACACAGAGGGCTATTATAGTCTACATTACGGCATAGGTACTTTGGATACAGATATCCTTGAGGGGCAGGATTTATTATGAAAGCAGAGAATCAACATAACATGAGACATAGTTTAAATAGCTAAATTTATTTACAAATTCTGAAAGCTAAGTTAAGCAGGGGTTGCTTTTACACATTGAATTTTTCTGCCTACCAAGATCTTTCTTCTGTTTTATACCTGAATTTCCAAGCAAGGCACTTCAAATGAGACTATTGATAACTTTTATAAATGAAAGTATTCAAGGAAATGTTGATGTTATGTTCTTTGTCTCAAAGGCTCAGTCTTTGCCTGGCTGAGGCTTTGCCTTTCAGCTTAGTTTACATACTCCATCTGGCACAAAGCACTTTAATATTTGTGACGTGGTGTGTACTTTGTGTACTCCAATGATATCTGCAATGACTGGGAACCTATTCCTGAGACAACTCCTCCCCTTCCATCCTTGTAATTACAAATATTAAATTAAGCACCTAATGCATTCTTTTGAAAAAAAATAAGCTGAATAAAAATTAAACTTATAACTCTATTGTTTTACTTGTGTCTTAGTCAGGAAAAAAGGGAATCAAATGTTTAAAAATTGAATATATTAGTATATATATTAATAAAATACTATTATGACATTCGTAGCCTCATATACACATAAATTCGTACATGTGGAGGTTTGTATTGGTTAAACAGTAAACACACTCTCTCAGTGTGAGTTTAGTACCTGACTTTTGGACTCTCAACAAAATACTAAAAAACATAGCAGCAACAACAACAACAAAAATACTGTCACAAATTGTGAATTTGCCTAATAGAAATGTGGGGGAAAAAAAAGTGTATGGAGCTATTAATCACTAACTTCCTTAAAAATATATGAGTTTGAAGAAAATTAATTTATATTTTGAAGTGTGTATAAATGCTGTCTTCTGTTTAAGTAATACATGACTTTAATCTGTTGCTTAATCTATTAGAAATGGAATTACTTTAGCAGAAGTAAGTAAGTTTATTATCAACCACAAAATTAAGCACCATACATTCTGCTATGTATATGTACTATTAGTTATGTTGTATCACAGCAGTCAGAAAGGCAACATTTTTCAGGTTCTCTTTTGGTAGGTAAAGGTACACATTCAATTAAAAAGGCAATATATTACTCATAGGAGAGGAGGTTTAGCCAAGAAAGAATAGCCCTTGTAAAATCTGTCCCTGACTTAACTGCAGATTTACAGCCACCATTTTCCAAAACACTGATGCTGTTTTCTTCCTTCTGTTTCTATGCATCATTGTATAGTTCTACTTACTAAATATTCTATTTAGAACTGTAAATGCAACGATAATACAAAATTTCTAACTGTAATAATGGTGTGCACCAACTTTAAAAATTTTTTTAGTCTGGCTATGTTAGCAGTAATGTGCATATAGAATAGCGTAAACTCAAATTTCTTTTTTTTTCTTTTAAATCTATCTCTTGACAGCATCCCAGACTGCCTGAGAAGCAGAGTGCCATGAATGACCTCAGCCAGGTGCTTGGATTTACTGTTCTAAAAAGCAACCTAAGTCTCCCAGAAATTATAATTTCCCTTGCTTCAGAAGATACTGTATGGGGAGACAGCTTTTTATTACACAGGACTTTTCATGCACTCCTCTGCCAAACCACTGGTAGCAAGGATCCCTTCTCCTGACATCTGAGGCAAGGGTAGTTCATGTGCCACAGAGCTGCTGAGTATTTCAGATTATTAGTTTTGCTCCAGCTATGTCATCCATTTGCTTCTCTGGTGAATGTGGGACTGACATGAGTACTTCTTTTCACAAAAGCCTGTATTTTGCTGCCATTACTGGAGAGACCCACACCTACCACCAAGTATTTGTTCAGGCCATATACAGTGAGGATTCGACTGCCTTGTGGTTAGCTAGGGTTGAATTAGTGGCTTCTGATCTTTGTGGTGCTCCTCAAGTTCCTCTCCAAAGCAAGAAAACGTTTTTGAAAGTCACACCTTTTTCCTTGTTACAGCAGAACATCATTCCCTGCAGTGTGGTGAAGAATGGAGAGAGGGACAAAAACTTTTTTTCATCTTGGAATGCGCACTGGTGAAACAGCTATACAATTTCCAATGGCTTTTTCTGTGTGGAACAGAGGGAAGTTCTTCTCCTCTTCTCTTAACCCTCTTGTCTTTAATGTCTAAGGCAATGGATGACTGTGTTTATTCTACATAGTGAAACTAATCCTCAGGTATAGGGAAACATAACAAATACTACTAAAACAGGATAGGATAAGACTCACAGGGTTCTTTGAGAGCTGTTTCAGAATTGTGACATGACCTTACTTTCTCTACGTTGTATTATGTGTTAGTATTTACTATTATTAGTATTATTATTGGTGCTGTTTTTCAGAGTTATAATATATTTCTATGAATATAAAACTCTAAAGTAGTATATCAAGATGCACTATGCAACATTAATCTATAAAGTTTAGAGTTAAACTGAAAATGTTAAAGGTATAAATCTCATTAAAGGCCTTGCTCACTTCTGTTTATTCTACAAAAAGAAATTACAGTGTATTCACTGTAATTCATCAGCTAATTCTCAGTTACCATAGCAGCTTATGAAAAAAGAATAAGGGATGATAATACTGTATTTCTGTAGTATATACTGAAAATAACAGAAAAGTTTTTTGGGAGTTTTGTTTTCTACTAAATGGCTCTAATAAAATACTAACTATCTGTATGAATACTAAATATTTGTATGAATAGACCAATGACTTAATCAAACATTCTCGGGATTCCTCTCACCTGGGATGTTCCCGAGAGCCCTTTTCACAGCCAGGTGATCGAAGAAAGAGTCAGAGCTGCTTTGCTTTTGTTCTTAAGGTTGTTTATTATTTCTTATCTATAACATGTTCTCCCTGACCAGCTGAGATGCTCTCAGCAGGTCAGACCAAGGCACACTGCCCGCCCCCGGGGCTGTGTTGTCTTTTTATACTATAAACTACGTAGACATTATTTACAGTTAATCCCCAATACCTATCACCTATGTTAGACAGTGAGTTTCTACTCTAAACCAATCCCAAATTGCTAACATCACCAAGAAGATGGAGACGATGAAGAAGGAGGAAGGAGGGCAGTACTCGCCCAGATTCCTCCATCTTGACCCCCCTGAACACTTCTTGACCCCTCTGTACACTTATCATATAAATCGTAACATTCTATTTCTCTACTCAGTAATAAGCTACTCATTTTATTCTACTTTCCCTGGTTTGTAACTCCTCACATACAGTTGGTGACTGTTTCCATGGCTCGAGATCGAGGGCAGAGGGGTCTTGGGCTCTGTGCCAAGCTCCCCGAGCCCCCTGCCCGGGTCTCAGCCCATCCAAAGCAGCAAGAGAGATGTCCTGGTTTCCCACAAAACATAACTTCTAATAAAGGTGAGTTGCTGGTGTGAGTATTCCCACTTAAAAATATTTTACCATTCAGCTTTCTGTACCCATTGCACAGATGAAAATATATTCCTCAGGATAAAAAAAGTTTATAGGATAAAATTTGAAGTGTTTAAACTTTTGTTTGTGGCAATAAGAGCTCTATCATTCTTAAGGTATATTTCAATGTTTTAGTCTGAAGAAAATTCGTTATGGATATTTATATTTTTGACAGCGTGTAAGGGAATATCACACAAACAACAGCTAATACATCACCTGGAGTCAATTTTCAAAAGAGAATGGCTTTGAGTTGGAAATAAAGGCTTTCATCAAATTCTGTTATTGCTTACAACATTTCAGCCACACTTTCTCTCTTCAGGAAGGGAACATACCACAAAACGAATGAAACTTCAACACTTCTTCAAACTGAGAAATGCTTATTTCTCAGTTCAGTGTAGTCCTTTGGTCAGCTCAGAGACAACCTTAGTGTTCAAATGATTGGGACGAGTCTGAAGAAGTGGCTCGACTTTCACTGTAAGTTGCAGAGGTGTATGCAAGTAATTTCCAAAGTCTTGGGTTTCTAAAGTTGACCAGGAAGGTCAACTGCCATTGTTTCCATCAATGTTTCTATAAATGTTTGTGATATATAACAGTCATTTATTTGCATTTGTTGTGGCTGGTGATACCAGTGATCCCAAAGATGGTAGAAATCAACTTCATGCTGGATTTACGTTGGTTTGGAAAGGTCTGGACTGGGTCATGACACTTCTAAGTTTACATTTTTTCCCTGTAAGATTATGTTTAACTTTCCTTTTTGTATTGATACTGAAAAATTGCCTTTGTTTTACAGATGTGGGTCTATATCCAAAATTAAAATTCTCCTGTCACTTTCACAATTCTTCTAACAATGCTGCAAGCCTAGAGAAACTAGCACAGAGCCCTAATTACTCCTGTCTCACACTTCTTTTTGATAACTGGGAAACATTTGCTGTCCTGCCTGTCACTGAAGCCTGTAACCACATTCAATTTGATGTTCCCTTAAACATCATTAATATTTTATGTGACAATATCAGTTGATGCAGTCGTTGATTCTAATCTCTTTTGTTAACCTAACTTTTTGAATGTGCATGTTTTTTCTCCTGTTTTTGCACTACATTTACAAAACCCTCTTTCCTCCTTTGAAGTTCCACTGCCCATGCCCCATTTATTTGTTATACTGCATAGCAAAATATTAAAAATATTTTTGATACTTTTGTATAGTTACTACTCTGTCAAGCCATCTATCTATCTACAACCACTTTATTTTTCATTTGCATGAAACCTTTGGATATTGTCAGCTCCACATGACAGCAGAGCAGCCACTAGTTAAGTTGCAATGATTGACTGCTGCTCGGAAGATCTACTGCAGGTTAATGCTGTTGCCTTGGAGTTTGCATTCATGCCTTGGAGTGATTCCTGCTTTAGTTCCTGACTCTCTCTTCATCATGTTTTTCTTCTTTCAATTATGCCCAATTGATGCATTTGTCTGACTGGAGTGTTGCACTTGTTTGGACTGGCCTTTGGTCTTAAATCTTGGGACTCAGGATCGCCAAACAAACCCTGCATCATCTCATCAAGGATTTTGGGGCTGGTGTTTTTCCTATCAGAGGAGGGTATTCAACAAGAACATAACTCCTGTATGTTACTTACATAATTTATTTTAATGTCCCTCCAGTAAAATAACTTCTTGTAAATTATTTTTATTCTGATTGTTCCTCCTGAACAGAAAAGTCCACTCACACATTTCACTTATAAACAAATAACAGAGTACCTGTATGCTATAGTGAAGCCATGCACTAACAAGTTGGCAGGTATGAACCTATTTTTTTCCTCTCTTCTCCTGTTCCTTGGTTTAGTCTAAACTTAGGAAGACAGCTGGTAGAAATTTACATGTCATTTTCATGTGCACTTCACATAAGGGAAATAACTGTGAAAGGTTATTGAAGGTCTACTTAAACAACTGAGAACATTGTTACAAACTGGTTCTTTGAGCCATCTCTTGTGAGTGGGGAGAAGAGGGTTTGCACAATAAAATAATAAGATGGTTTCCCTGTCGCCTTTGGTCAGTGTACTGTTTAGTGTTTTACATAAAAATGATTTTTAAAAAAGTTGATAAAAATGTCAAATTTACTGCTGCTGAGGATTTCACCTTTACGGATATTTTCTTCACTGTTGGAAAAAAGAATGGATTTGATAATGTGCCTGCATATTGAATGACTAGAAATGTCTTACTGTTTGTCCAAACAGTGAAAATACAGTAGATGATTGAAAATGAAGCTCTTCTCATTGACTTGCTGCATATTTGATTGACTTGCTGGACAACTGTTTGATAGAAGAGGATATAATATATCATCACTCTTACAAGTGGGTCTGAAATTTTGCAAGAATGACAGGTGCTGGCAAAATGGCTTAACTAATCAGACCTGCACAATAAGAGCAACTAAAATGCACTATGCTTTCCAGTTTCAATAGAACAGACTTTTTCCTGAATGAATGTTTGTGGGAATTAATTCACGTCTGGAGTTTTTGTGAGAGACAGAGACCTTGCTGCAATCTCTGAAAAAACAGTAAGCCAAAAAGAAGTGAATGTAAGGTCTGTAAGGGATGTAATGATTCTCAGTGAAAGCAATACTTACGTAGCTTATGGAAATGTGGGCTTAAATAAGCTATGATCAAGAATAGTATGACTCTACGAACCAGATTGCCAGAAGGCAAAACTGAGAGGCAACTGAGATCCATAGAACTGCATCTATGCATTTCCTTATTTTGGGTGTTTTGCTCTTTTTTCCTCATTTGACTGCTTTCCCACTCCTACAAACCAAAGTAAAAAACCACATGATTAAAATAAGTATTTGCCTCAATCCTGGAATATTTTTTTAAAAAGAAATGGCATGTTGTTTTTATTTTTCTGGGGGAAAAAAAGATGCCCAAGGAAACAAATATTTGAAAGTAAATTAGAATTTTAGTTGTCCATCTTCTCTTCTGATCATAATTTTAAAAGCAAGAAAACAGGAATAAGGGCCTGCAGAGATCCTTTGACACTTGTAAAAGATTTTTTAAATTTTCAAAACAGGAAACATTTTTTTTCATAATTATCTTGGGAAAAAAAGTATTTTAATTTTGAGATGTGAAGCTTCTCATAAGCTCTTTAGGAAGCCCTTTTGCTTTGAATAGGTATGACCAGGATGTCTAGGTAAACTATGGATTTGTTGCAAAGAGCTAAATGCTAAAGGGTGAAACATATTGCTTGAGTCAGCATATTCCTCCTTGAGAGCCAGTGCTCAGAACTTTCATAATTTAAAAATGTAAATGTTTGTGTTCCATCCTAAATCCTCATTAAGTAAGGTCTGTGCACTGACTTAAGTTTTCTCATGCTTTCCAGGATCAGTATTCCCTCCCCCATTTCTTTCAGGCCTAAAACACACATTTGGCATTTAGGCACAGAACAGTGCAGCTGGAAGTTTTGCCTGGTTACTATAATGACAAGTTATTGCAGTCCTTCACTTCCAAAGTTTACATTTTCTCAAGAATATTGGCACTGCTAGAAGGAGGATGTTATACTGCAAAAAAAAACAAACCAGGAACCTATTGTGAAATATTTTAACAAAATTCCTTTAGTCACCAGTACCTGAGGGAAGGGTATAATATTCTTTCACTTTGTTTTCTACTGGTTACAGATGGACACAGCTTTCCCCTGCAGGAACTGACCTTGTAACAGTGACATCAATGGAAACATTGTCATTGATATTATTGGGAATTGGATCAGATGCACAGTTTGCACCAGTCATGTGATAGCTGTGGGTAATTATATTTTTCTTATCACATTTAGTACTTTCAAGAGTAAAGTACATGTTAAGATTTCAGTTGTTTCTTACAATGGATGTGGTGAGCCAGTATTGAAATATGATGATCAATAATTTTGTTCCTTTGAGAAAGTCTAGTCAGTGATTTTTTCTGAACTTAATTGGACTAGAAGAAAGCAATCTAGCAGAGCTGATAGCAATCAATGCAGTTAAAAATGAAACTGCATAAAAATGGCTGAATACATTTATGTAAATAGCTGTTCTTTCACAGTCACAATCTTCAAATGGCATGATGCTAGACTTAATAGCTACATACTTTGACAAAACAGTTCAAGCAGCAAACCAAGAAATGCCTTTTTTTGATACGTAAGCTTCGAACAAATCATGGAAATGGTTTCTGAGCTAAAGCAAAACTTATTTCTGGCATCAAGTTTCAGAACAACATCTGGAATCTGGTTCAACATGAACTGCCTAATGTCTGTAGGTACTGAGAAAAAGTTATGCCAGACTTTGGTGCTGGAAGCCAAGTCCTCTTACATAAATTTGAAGAATATTTCAGTCTGATGTAGTGATATTATTAATTTATCTTTAGATAAGGATCTTGACTGTTTTTTCAGCCAATAACTTTTATTGTCAGTAACAAGGTACTAAATCCTTTCATTTTAACATCACCACATGCCTATTGCTCCTTTTGCCTCTGGATAATTACATTGCAATTCTCATTTTCCCACAAGACTTTACTGGTATGTAAACATGAAATATTCTGTGTTACTAGCCAAAAAATGCATTCAAATTCAACTTGTTTTCTGTCCTATTTTTTACCTTGTTATATTTTCATTAATAAGACTTACTGAATGATTGATCCAATTGCCCATGCTACTTGGCCACTTGTTTGAGTTGCACACTAGAGAATTCTGCAATGATATTTTTTCAAATGGGTGCAACCATAGTTTGTTTCTTCCCAGGAAAGATTTGGAAATAAAAATAATAAACTTAATTACTAAGTTATGCTGACATAACTTTTTAAAGAAATAGTTTCTATCACTTTATAAACATAACAGAAAAGGCTAATTTCTCCTTCCATCTTAGAATCTCTTATCACTGCACTGGGAAGGTTCTGTACTTTGGATAACAGTGGCAATGCATTATTTGATGGAGGGGAAGTTGAAAACATTAAGACTGTAAAAGATTTTATTTGTTTGCTGCCATTCTGTTTTCTATCATTGTCCACTTGAAAATAATAAATTCTGGGAGAAGGGGAAGAGTAACATTTCAGTCCTTGTCTGAGAAAACTTTTATTGACCATTGTTCTTCAAGTATCAGAAAAGCATTTACATGAAAAAGATATTTAATTTTTACTGTCCGACAAGTATTTATTAGTATTTTTTAGTCACTCTTCTGGTTTTGGTGATGACTGGTGCAAGGTGCAGTTATGCTCAGATATTTGTGCTCATTTTAGGAATGGTTTCACAGTGGCAAAAAGGAGCTACATTAACACCATTTCTGTTGGGAAATTGAGAATAGTGTAGAGAACACACAGATTAAACTCCATTCTTAAAAGTGAATGAACAAATTCTCCCCACTAGAAGGTGAAAAATAAGTGAGTTTTGATATTATTTTATTATTTTCATATTTGATAAAAATTTTACTATTTTTCTGAAGTAAAATTTTCATAATTCATTATTTATGAGTCTGTATACTTCTGTACACTTTTTAAAATAAATACTTTTACATTTTAGATTAAGATATTGTAACTGTATTTTAATGAAATTTTGCATTACTTAGACTATACTATTTTTGCCAAATGCACTGCTGAACATTTACAAGCATACTGTGAAGTAGTATCCTAACAAAATTATACTTCTCAAAGAAATGAATAAAGTACATTTGAAGATACAATACTTTGTTTTTAATTCTATTTGCTCACTACTGTATTGCATAAAATCATAAAATACAGAAATATGTGATGGAACTTCCAGCCAGTATGAATTACTACATTTTTTACTGTACACATTTTATGATATTTTGTTATTATTGTTGTTTTTTGAAACTTAGCCATTAAAGGCCTTGGTAATAACAGGAAAAATACATTAATGTCTAAATTTCCTTTAGAATACAATTTAGCTTATTTTCTGGTCATGGACAAAGAGTCATGTTCCTTATTTTGTTATATCTTATAACTCATCAATTCAAGGGTTTGATCTTGATCAATTTAATATTACGGATATATAATGTCTCAGTGCAATAATGAATATATGTTGTCATAAGTAATAAAATAAGAGTTTGAAAGATACTTAAGGTTTGTTGGAAGGCAAGATCTAGTCTGCAAGACCATTCTTTTATGTTCTTAATTTTATGATCTTAATTTTTTTAACATTAATGTTAGACACCTGTGATTATAAAATAAAATGCCAGAAACTATTCAGCAGAAAGCCTCAGTGAACATCTCTCTAATTCAAACAAACTGGTTTTCTGATCTTAAGTATGATTACTATGAGCATGAATTAATTTCTCAGAAAACTGGGAGCAAATATGCCCAAAAAATGCAACAAGCTAATGAATAGTCTTGTTCAAGGAATATGGTTG
>WBNO01006323.1:50660-64688 GCA_013400575.1 Peucedramus taeniatus
AAGATAACTGGTTACTTGTACACACATGATAACAGAATGTTTACCATGTTTTGAGAGTCTCTCTGCCATTTGCTAGTGACTGCTCCATCAGAATTGTGTGTAGACAAAATAACTGATTCATTAAAAAATTAACATTGAAAATTTAAGCAAGTGATTAAAATTCATAGAGTTAAACTATCACCAGTGCAAAATGATTCAATTGGAACTACACAGTCACTGTATAAAAGACTGGAAGTATCCTGAATGTTACACTTTACCAAAGGAAAATAATGCCTTCTCTGGAAGTGCAGCTTCAGAGTTCTTAACCAGCTTTTGGCCCATGGTCCCTTCTCTTCCTAAATAGATTTTTTGTTTAAAAACTTTGAATTTTCATGTTAGGAACTCAGTGAAGCCCATTTGCCTTGTGCATGCAAAAGTTCCCTTGTGCAGGGCAGAACATAAAATAGGTAGTTTAGTATCTATGAAATGACACATTGCTCTGTGCAATGTAAACAACAGATGATTGTAAGAAGATAATTGTGATCCATAGTGATGCTGTTCTTACTAGCCAGAGACAAGCATATTCATTAACCTTGAAAAAGCACTGCTAAATGACATCTTGAATTTGTCTGCCAATATGGTCTACAATTATCAAATCAATTGGCTTTACAGAAAATCAGTTCCTATTCTTCTACATGGCTCTTTTCTGTTGGCACTACCTGTGCAATTTTGGTCTTGCCAAATCCTTCTTTGGTAGGGGAGCTCCCTATATTTTATAAAGCCAGTATTTTCAGAAATATGGCTTGGAAACATGGATCTCAAAATAAAGAAAACACTATCACAAAATAAAAACTTAGTTCAATATTCAGATGCGCAATTCCTATCATCAGTTGCTATTTTGCATTGTTTCTGTATATGAAGAATGAAAACTTCATTAAATACCTGGAAAATGATGAGGTTGAACAGAAAGGATTTATCCCTTCTAAACAGAATTGTAAACAATTATAATTGTTTCTTAGAATGATGATTTTGTACTTTCATGACAGGATGTACAGCTCTGCAGCTAATTAAACCTGTTACTATACATGTGCATATATTTATTACAAATTAAATTCTGCATATATTTTAAATATAAACTTATTAATAGACAATGAAAGTGAATACTCTTCACTGTGTCATAGCAATGGATAGTATTGCTGTTACTCAAGGAAATTAGTTGTAATATCAGATAGTCATTACTGAAGTTACATGCTGCTATAAACATTCATCCATGAATGAACTCTTAAATGGTTGTAATATATTTACTTACTCACTCTCTTGTTTGTTTAAAATCCTATTTGATGTACAATATTGAGAAGACAATCATGAAACATATCCTTGTTATTTTAGTCACTGTCATAGGAGAAAGTTCAGCTGGGGTAATAGAATTCTTTTATTTTGTTCTGTAAATGCCAATCTCAGATCAATGACTTTATTTGAGCACTTTTGTTTGAGCATGATTTTTTGTTCCTGATTAATCTTTGAATATCTTTTGAAAAGGCATTTAACACTCATATTGAAATTTTTAGACTTCCCTTGGCTGCTATCAGAAACCTGACTGCCCTCCATGGTGCTCAGTCAGCATTTTCAGATTCAGCACTTTCTGTCATTGATTGATAGAAGACACTTCTTCCCCAGTTACTGAGTCAGACACATCAGGGAGAGACAGACAGGCTGCAAAAGAAAATTTAATCAAGTGGAAGTAATTTGCAACAGATTTTAGTATTGAAATCTACTTACAAAAATACAAAACTTTAAAATACTGTGTAGTTGATAGCAGGTATTTAGCACATAAATTTAAATGAGAGTACCTCTTTTTAAGAATGATCACATGGCCTACAAAACAAAACAGTAAATCACAGGGACTGGATTTATTGTCGTTATATTAAAAAGTACCTTTGGTTTTGCCGTATTGTAGCTAAGGATGCCAACAGTGAATTTAGTACACAGTACACATTCTCCTCTTTGTGCATGGCTTTTAATAAATGAGTTAATGAACTTCATCCAGGTTTTAGCAGAACCATATTTCATTAACCCAGTGGTATAACACAAAAATGTAGGGAAGAACCTGTGATAGAACTCCCTTCTCAATGTAAAGGATGCATTTCATTGAAAAGGTTAGGTCATGGTTTGCACCTAACTCCCTGGGGAAAGGGAGAGGGAAAGAAAAGAGCCAGTGATGACTGCAGCTAAATTATTTGTGACAAGCTACTACAGTTCTGCAAACACCAGCCCTTAACAGGTCATTGAAAAAAAGTTTTTTTGAGGGAAACTCAATGTTAAATTACATTCTAAAACTTAAAAATATTTGAATTTATCCACTGTATTGGTGAGAAAATAGTACTATATTTTTCTCAAACATATGCTTGGAAAAGGAAATTTCCCAATCCTAATACGCACTATTAAATTGTAGAGCGTTCTCATTTCTTAGGCCAAAATATTTTCTCAGGTGTAAGAACAGTGGGTCACATTTTTACAGTCATTGACAAACCTTTCCATGACTTTTGGCATCAAGGAAAGCATTGAGAGAGATCAAGAGTTAAAACCAATTTATTTTTCTGTGAGAATGTGGGAAATACTGAGGTTTTTTCTAATTTAGTAATGTAAGATACTTGAAAGATATTTCTGTTGTTCCATTTTCTCCCTATCTAAGATTAATATGGAATTCAGTACTGTTCTAATTTCCTTAATATTTCTGCTGTAATGCCTTGAGACCACAAGACAAGCAGTGAGTTTTTCGCAAAAAAGTAAAGTCTTGGTTAATGCTTAATTCTCTGTGGATACAGGCTTGTTGGCTGTGTTTAGATCGACAATTGGCTTTAAGATAATACTTTCACTTTTCAAATAGCTCTCAGCAGATATATGCATGTAGATCTGCCAAAGAATCTATATTTGTCTTGTTTTATGTTGGCAATATGACTCCCAATTATTTTTAAAATGTCCATTACAGCGTGTTTCCAAAGGACTTTGAAATATGTTATCTATCTTCAAGGCAGTGTCTTCATAGACATGTTCAATTTAATATTTTGGAAACTGCACAGAGAAAAAAGAAATTAACTCTTTGTGTTCTTCTAAAAACCCATATAGGACTCCTACTAAGAAGAGAGTTGATGCTTGAAGTAAACCAGCAAAGAAGAGTTTGGCATAGTTTTACATGACAGACAAAAAATAGCTTAGACTAAATTGCCAGATTCTTTGTCTTTCAAATACCTAAAGTCTGCCAAATTCAGCATGAATGCAGAGATTTGTCATCACTGAGAAACTTTTCAGGAACAGGATTTAAGATTACAGAGGGTCAGATTCTGTTGATTCTATGTGAATTATTCTCAGTGCTTTCCTGAGTCTATGTGAAATGCTTACTATCCATGTACATTAATGTCAGTGTTCCTAGAACCTGTTCTGACTTAGGTTTTCATAATCTTTCTACACTGGTAGTTTATTTAGATGCAATGCAGTATGTTCATCAACAAGTACAGTCTTGTCACTTAGCCAAGTGTGCTACAAGGTCCTTTGGGCAGCATGGTAGATTTCAAATGTAAAGTTGTTAAAAAAATAAAGCAAGACAGAAAAACCCTCACGGTAATACAAATTCACTCCTTATAAACACATTTGCATTAAAATGCACAGTAAACTCAAACCACAATAGGTGTAAAATGCAACAAAATACTCAACAACAAAATCAATAAAAACAAACAAGCTAAGCAACAAAATGAGTAAACAACAATTACAGCATTTAACAAGCAGGGATAGATAGTCTGAGTTCCTAAGCTTTATTTTAGGCAATGATAATTTGAGTTTTTGTATGCATTCATCTTCCTGCCCCTTCCAATTTTGGGGCAGAATTGTATGTTACATTAAAATTTATCTTGTGAGATAGCACTCACCATGTGAATTTTTAAAAATAAAGTCATGGATAATCTTATTTTGGCTCTTTGAGGTTTTACCTTTCCAAGTAAATGGACCAAAACCATGGCCATCTACTTCATATAGATGGTTTCAGATGATCATTGCTCCAACTTAATCTCTTTTTCAAATCAGCTCATTAACTGCACTGTACCTCCCCCACTGTACCAAATGTAAGATCATTTTTTAATCTTTATTATTTGAAACACAGAAAAGTATAAGGGGTGGTATTTTATGGAATCAGGATATACTGTTGATTTAGATTAAATCTGGTGATGTAAGCCTGGTCTTTCTGAAGTGCCTTAGTACTGAAAACATTCTCATCAATATTACTCACTGGTGTCACAGCATCCTGTCCCTCCACTTGATAAAGCTATATGGTCCTGACAGTTTCTTGACACTGTCTGCTAACAGAGCAGAAGAAAAAGGATAGAGCTGAGTGCAAGAGTCATGGAGAAAAATATCACACAGATGTGCTTCAAGTAGCATAACAGGTTTCATATGTTACTTTATCTTCATGTTTTGTCATTAAATAACTTTGACATGCATAAAGTAAAGTTTGTATGAGTAACTTACATTTATTATTTTTCACCTTTAGTGTCTAATTATACAAACTTGATTAGGCAGACTGGATGGGAAAATATGGATTTATCTTTCAGTTAATAAAAAGAATGGGATAAACTGATAAAAAAAAGTGCAGTGGTTGGTACCAGGAATTGCAGTGGATACTAAATGTAATTTTCTATTTTCTGTATTTAAAAGTTTTGTTCAAAATTCAACTAAATTTATTCTATTCACATCTACATGTTAACGTATTTTCATGGTATTGCATTAAAATAAGTGTTTTATAGCCTTTTGGAAATATTCAGACTGCATCACTTTACCTACAAGGTCTTAAGAAATTACTCATGAAAGGCCATTGGGCATGGGCTGATTATTGATCCCATTGACATGGGACAAAAGGGACATTTATCACTGTGATCAGTGACACTGCTTTCCTATGACATCATACTGAGAATGTTTCTTGTAGGAAAAAAATAAACTGACGAAGAAATTGCTTAGATACCTTTATAATAACTTCTCACTTTATCTTGCACTTTTATTTTCAGTGAGAAATACTTGCTGTTATTTTCATGGTACTTTGTCACAATATTAGTCAATAGTTTTTCATTCTTGTATTTTTTCCATTTTTGTATTTGTTGTTTTTCTTCCTCAAATAGGGACAATGAAGATATAGAAATTGTTACATTTCTTTGATTTTTCACTACACTTCCAGTTTATTATGATCCCTTTGAATTCTAAATTTGACCTTCAGAATTGTTCCAACTCTCCCCAGCTTGCTATTAGAAGTGAACATTGTGTTCTCTTTCTTTGTCAAGTTTGGTAAATAACTACTGAATAAAAACAGCTTGACAATCAGTAGGAATATGGAGTTGTTTATTAACTAGATAAATAGGTTATTTTACATGTATCTGGTATTGTATATCAAGGATGTTTCTGATTTCATATTGCTTTATATGATAGAATCATAGACTGGTTTGTGTTAGAACTTAAATATCTTCTAGTTCCAAATGCCTGCCATGGGCAGGGACATCTTCTGCCAGAGCAGATTGCTCAGAGCCCCATCCAACCTGAGCTTGAACACTCCCAGGGATGGGGCAGCCACAGCTTCTCTGTGAAACCTTCCTTTCTCAGTTTAAAGCCATTCCCCCTTGTCCTATCACAATAAGCCCTTGTGAAAAGTCCCCCTCCAGCTGAAGGTACTGGATAGCTGCTATAAGGTCTGCCTGGTCCCTCCTCTGTCTCTTCCCTGTGATCATTTCAGGGCCCTCCTCTTGACTTTCTCCATCAGGTCCATGTCCTTCATATGCTGGGGGCCACACAAGTCTAAGCAAATATTCAGGATGTGCTATTATGTCACTATCAAGATATGTTTATGACTGCAAACCATGAGGCAGTGAAACAATATTAAAATATTTTCAGAAGTTCAGTGGGAACTTACAAATTATCACAGTATTATGTCCTTGATTTATACAGGTTTTTAAATGTTTGAATAACAAAATAATGCTACAGTTAGCTTTAAATTCTTTTAAAAAGCCTTTTTATTGCTACTTATATGCTCCTTTAAGTAGTGAGCTGTCAAAAGCTCAGCAGTTTGTGTCTTGTCACAAATTTGATATGATTTAGGTAAAAATTGTCATTTTAAGAATTAAGAATGCTTTTATTCTTTATGTGTTTTAAACAACTTTACCTCTAGAACTGCAGATTTGGATTTAAAATGATTTTTATGGAATTGACATTGTAGTTTAGGGAATTTTTGTACATATTTTTCTTGTCATGTAGAGTATATCCCTGTTCAGCAGCAACTAGGATCATGAGCATATAAAATAAAGCAAGATACACAAAAAATCTGTAGAATGTATTAACACTGCTGCTGAGTTTAAGAGTTAAAGTCTAAACTTTCCTCAAGCAGATGTGTTTTGAAGAACTTAACATCTTTATCTGTGAAAAAAATAAAAAAGGATTTACTAAGGGTTAACATAATTTCTTAATATCATAAACACTTATCTGACAACAAGTCCTTTTAAAAGGAAAACAAGTAATTTTAAAAGGTCATATTTCCTGTGAAAATAAACTGTCTCAGTCTTAGAATTGTCTGGTAAGAAAAGACTGACTTGACATCTAAGTCATGTGGGGCATTTGCCTGTCATTTTTTCTCCCTAAATTGCATGGGCAGGCTCAGTAAATAGCAACTCTTTCCTGATATATAATACAGTTCAACCAGTTACTACTTGAAACTTGCTTATTCTTAGAGGAACTTCTAGGTTTTCTCCTAGTTAGGTCAGAAGACAGTAGATGATATTGATAAAGAGATAAAAGGACATGTCCCCTGAATTGCTAACAGGGTCTTTGTTTATCATTGTTTTAGTCAGACTACAGCAATATTTAATGAATCCAACATGAACCCATGCTTAAGCAGATAAAACACTAAGGTGCAACGTGAGAAAGTTCACTTAAAATAAGTTTAACTCATATGTTAGTTGAGTAGGTTAAGATGCCTCTAAAATATGGGTTCAGAAATATTTTAGGAGAAGTTAAAAAAATCCCAGTCCTTTGGCTGGAGACAGTTTATGAGAACTTGAGCTAAAAGATAGTTTTATTCTCAGAGTTGTCAGATTGTCATCATCAGTTCCATTGTTTAAAAATCTAAACAAAACAAACAAAACACCCCTCAAAAATCTTTTGACTAGTGTCACTGTAGTGTCTCCAAAATAAATGCCTTATCTTCTTGTATTTTTTCAAAACGGAATTGCAAATATTATAGAGATATAATTAATTCAATAATGAATGTTCAATAGTTAATATTCATTATTGATTCCAAGTTATAAAGCAAAGATTTGTAGTAATATAGTTACTAATTAGATTCTAATTAATAATTTCAACCTTGTAATGTTCAAAAAATAAGTAGGCAAATCATCACTAACCAACCTACATTTTAGTTATGATTCTAGCCTTCATTATATTCAGTAATAATTCTTGTGTGGCCATAAGCCTCTGCAAATTTGACCTGAGATTTCAGCTGAAATTTTTCAGCTTTATGCATATTTAAACATTTTATTTTAAGAAGAAATTATCCTTGCATTGGATAAAGTTGTAATTATCCATAATCTTTTAAAGTTAATCTAAAATCCTTAAAATAGAACTACTTTAAGTCCAATTTAAAGTAAAGCTTAGATTAATAATCTGCGTTTCATGGAAAAAGAACCTGAAGCACAGCACTGTGTCTATCTCTTGTTTAAGTATATATATTTTTGGAGTGATTAATTGAGGATATATTCTTGGAAGATATGATATTTTATGTGCAGTATTGTATTTTAAATGTTTCAGCTATGGTACAAGAATGAAAGCTTAAAACCACCGTGGAGCTTCCCTTTGCCATCGTAAGCTTACCATCAGGTACCAGAGTAATTTTTTCAAGTCAAAAGGAATTTTTTTCAGAGAAACACAAAATCAGAAAGTGACTGGCATTGGGAGGCACCTCTGAAGATAATCCAGTCAGAAAAAGTCAGGTTCATCTACAGCAGATTGCACAGGAGCGTGTCTAGGCAGGTTTTGAATATCTCCAGAGGAGATTGCACAACCTCACTGGACAGTCTGCTCCAGTGTTCTGTCAGCTGCAAAATCTAGAATTTTTTCCTCATATTCAGATTCTTATGTTTCAGTTTGTGCTCATTGCCTTTTGTCTGTCACTGACATGGGTCTGGTCTGGTCTTCTTGACACCTACCCTTCAGTTATTTGTATGCATTGATAAGTTATTCTCCTTCACCCATTTCAAAGTTTTTTAAAATTTTGGGGCATTTTTGAGTACCTATAAATAGTGAAAAGAAAACCCAAACTGCAGCATTATTCTGCTGATGTCTATTTTATAACTTCTGCCATTACAAAATCTCCATTTTTTCCTTTTCAGTTGTCACACTTCTAAAAACCCCAGATTTATGTTTATTTCTGTCATAAGAATTTATGTTCTGTTGTTAGGATTAGAGTAAGGACACTCATTACACCTTAGTTTCCAGCTGCAAAAAACCCACTGTAATTATCATTGTGTGCAGATCTCTCTGGTCCTCCAAGGGTTTTTCTATAATGTAGTTGAAGTACATTGCATTTAATGAATACCCTAGTCTTTCAGAGTGTCATCTAAGATGGATTTAATGCAAGTTGTAGGCTTTCATTTGGTTATTCAAATAGCTTTCTATGTTGTACTGACATACTGCATTGAACAGTAGAATGGGACTCCTATAAAATGGGATTATTCTGTTGCATTCCTTATGCTAGTTATCACAGTCAAAACCTGGCAAATAAGTTTAGTACATCTGCAATTTTATAACATTATTTAAAATCCCTGTTCTCTTCAGCATGTTTAAGCTTTGGAAACTCTGTGCAATCATATTATTTCATGGAAGAGTAGATATTATTGTGGAAACATACAGCACAGGTCCTTCTGTGTACTGTATTATGTGTGCATCATAGAAAGTTCTAAGTTATCATTTGTGCTTGCTCTAAATATTATATTTCTATAGAGAAAAAAAGTTCCAAATGTAATGTTGCCTAAGGACACCGGAGACATTAAGAGTTATTTTATCACATGAAAATATTTTTAAACTGTGGAAGTTGTACAACAGATTAAAAGGAAAAAAAAAAAAGAAAAAAGGAGAACAAATGCACCTAGGTCTAAAGCTTTGATTCCGAGTCTTCTTTAGAGGGTGTCTAACTTGTACTTTAATTAATTTGTCTTATTTTAAATGAATTTGTTCTCCCTGTATATAAATACTCCTCTGAAGACTTTGTGTAGAATTTTTCTAAATTCTTGATAAATGCTGGTGGGAAAAGATAACATAGCATTTCTCTGATAACATAAGTCTTCTGTACTTAAATAAATCAAGAGGCTTAAATTAAGATAGCACAAGTTACAAAAGCCCATATACTTGTTTTTGTTTATATGGTCTGTATTTGTCATTGTTAACAACTCTGCTTTTTGAAATATACTGGGAACTGGAAATCTTGTGGTCAACAAAGAGATAAAGTCAAGAAATTATAATGACACTTTCAAGGTCTACAGTTCTTGGTGTGGTTCTGAATAATTCTGTATAGATGTGGTTCTAGGCGTGGAGAATAGAGTCCCAACTGGAAAAATGGATACCAGTCTTTGAACTGCTCTGAGCAAGTTAGCAGCAGGCATCTGTCTAGTCCCCTGCTCTGCCTACCTATTCCAAACCTGCTTAGATTTACAGAGGGAAGGTAATGTCATATGGAACTATAATAACTGCTGATCACTGCATCCAATGATCAGTATAGCTGTCATCATCATGAAAAAAATAATTGGTGATGTACATAACAGTGAACTTTTGGCCTGAAAAATTGCAGATCCAATTTGATCTGGTGGTTGGAGTCAAGTGTGGAACTATTCAAATGAAATCATTAAGACATTCTAGAAAGAATTTTCAAAAATTCCCCTGAGAAATTGAGTGGCTGTGGAAGAATTCTTAATGGAAAAATGTTTTAGTGCCTGAAAAATTATAGCTATTTTTCTATAGAATAGAGCTATTTTTGTTGAAAAAATGATCTATCAACTTTCTTATCTGAACTTTCTTTAAATAATTGCCTTAAGAATTCTACTTAAAATTTTTTCTTTGCCTTTAATTATCAAGAAAGGCTGGTAATACTTCAAGAAGAACATTTAGGTATGAGAAAGACCCAAGTATGTGAAAATATACTTAGTCATGCGATATAATGAATATGATGGGTAATTGTGCATGTACACAGCTGGTTTGAGTTGCCTGCACAAAGGCATTGGAAATGGATAGTTGGGTGTTCATGTACACCTCAGATACTTGCAGATCTCTCTCCACTTCCAAAATGGATAAGTTTCAGTTCAGTTATTATAGTAAATAAGCAAACTATTGAATACTTTCTATTATCAAAGTATTGGATTAATTTGGTGAGACTGTATCACAACTGTGCTCACAAAGAAGCAGATAAGCAATTTAATCATTTGTCTAGCAGAACAGCATTTTGTTTATCATGTATATTTTGTCTTCTTAAATTAACTGGTTCTCTCTCTATTAAAGCATTGCAAAGAATGCTTATTTTTTCTTTCTTTTGCAAGAAGTTTTTTGCATCCTTCAGAAAACGGTCAGTTTGTATCAAGAAATATGCATAACTGAGTAGCAGTTCTATGAGTCAGTGTGCTTTCAAAATACTTTAATTCAAAAAATGAAATGTACTAACTTCTGCCTCTTTTTGAAAGAGGCTATGAAAAGATATACAGCATAGCCCTAGCATTTCTTCTAGCATAGCCCTAAAAATTCCTGTGCTTCGTTTTATGTTTTAAATAGTGGTCTATTGAGGATTGTTGAAAGAATGCAGTTTAAATTTACTAATGCCTACCTCGTTGCTGGGGAGAATGGGAAGCCCATGAGGATTTTTTCTGCTGTTATTGGGTTCTCTCAATGGGGCTATACCAAGCAGTTGCAATGCAAAAACATGCAACAACAAAAAAAAAAAAAAAAAAAGTATATATCTGGGGTGTTCTTAGTTATAATTTATGGTTTTATTCTCAATGTGAGTAATCCTAAGTGCATGAAATAAAAAGTTTCCTTATTTTGCACATATCTGCGGAAAAAGAATTGAGCAAATTAGTTTTGTGCAAATCTTGTTCATTCTTTAGTGTCACAGACCATGTTTTCACTGGGTGTTTTGCAAAGTCCATGGTGAGCAGAGCTCCTCATGTATGTCCAGCCCTTCAAGATGCTATTGCAAAATGAGTTATTTAACACAGAGAAGAATTTTGTACATGTTGATTTTTAAGAAGAGTTTATAATCATAGTGCATTTAAGAGGAACAATTCCTAATCTTCCTTGCTTCAACTCAAAAAGCTTTAATTTTGCTTTAAGAAAGGGTCTTCATGTGGAAAAATGCCAGGACAGTTAAAGAGAGTGTATGGGCCTGTTTCACTGAAATGCAATTAAACCTAGGTTGAAGTGAAATAGTAAACTTAGAATTAGTGTTGAGAATAAAGATTAGATGTTGAGTTTAAGTGATACCATTTTATGCAATGTACAGTAATGTTTTGAGTTGTATCTGGAACAGCCCTGACAGATCTTTCCAAACTAAATTTTTGTCTCTTTTATTATTGCATCATTTTGCATCTCATTTTATTGCTTACATTTTCCTGGTTTTGTATTTCTGTTTAACAGAGCTGAGGTTTTACATGCTATGTTATATTTATTAAAAATAATTAAGCATCTAATAAAGACTTTTATAACATCATTATATATTAGATGAGATGAGGTGTTAACATGCAACTCTGAAAGCACTTGAAGTGATTGGTTTGGCTGCCATAGAAAGAAAAAATTTAAATAAAAATGAACAGAGAACAATACCTTTTCTCTGAATATTTGTGTTATTGAGGAAGGAAGCAATGTTCTGTACACATCACTCAGTGGAAGACTTCCAGCACTGAAAAAAGATTTAACTGTATTGCAAAGATATCTCTGCAATGAAGGCAGAATGAGAGGTTTTCTTAAATCTGTCAGTATATTGATTTATTACACACACTCTGCAAAGAGCATAAGAATAGATCCTCAGCTCTAGTGATTTATCAAAGCTCATTGTCATGGGATATCAATCTTCAGAAGCAGCGTAGGAATTCTGGTTTCAATTATTGTTTTCTGAAATTTTTATGCTAATCTCTGACAACTTTTATCTCACTTCTCTCAAATTTGAAGTGGGATCCAAGTCTTCAAATTGGACATTTATCCTTAGCAATGCAGTTCCTATGAAAATGACAAAGGTAAGATTCTGGATCGTATGTTACACCCCAGCTTTCACTGTAAAGGTCAATCAGACCCTTAAGGTGTGTATTGTGCCACAGGATAAGTGAAGCTGCCTCCCTGAGACCCTCTATCAGTTGGAGCCCACTTCATTCTAGTGTGTTAGACAACATGCCTTTGAGAAAACTCATTTTATGAATTACATATGCTTAAATACTTTAGAATAATGGGAGCAAAACCCTGTGTTTCTGTCTGCACAATGAAGGAAATATCTGTCCTGAGCTTCCTGAATGCTTGAGAATCCCTCATGCCCAAGATAAATACTAGTGATCCCATTGAGAGTCCAATTTAGTAAGGTACCTCAACAATACTCAACTATCTGTGTTAGGAGCAGGTTCCACATCAGGTGTACTACCCAGTGCAAAAGTAGCTAAACTGCAGTGGTAAGGCCCTATATTTCATGTACTTGGAGTTACAGTAAAATGTTTCATCACTGCTCTTGCTGGTTTTCCTATGTTACAGTTTTGTGAGCCTTGTTCATATTTATCTAGTCTTTGCATTATGACCTCTTAGGAAAATGTCCAGGCAGAAACCTGACTTATAAAGTGACTAAGTGATGGAAAGGAACAGTGTTCATGACATATCCTTGTTCTAAGAAATTCCATTATTTTCTTGTGGACAGCTTCCTGATCAGCTTAGTTGATTCATTTGAACTTTGTTTTAGTGTCATAAAACCTTCAGTGACCCAGCATTTAATGCAGGGTTTCACATAAGTCAAGATTTCTAAAACTATTTCCCATATGATAATTAGAAATTATTCTGTTGTGATCAGCTGGAGGTGAATGTACCCACCTCAATCTGCCAGGGGGCTTGCTACAGACATTTAAAAACATATTTCCATATATAAAAGTATGAAAATAGACTACTAAAAATTATTACATTATGAATTTATGTAGTATCACTCATCACAAAAGATGCACCATAATGCTTAAGCATATATGTATCTTTTAAGTTTATCACAACTATAATAAAGAATATAATTTAACTCTTCTGTAGTTTCACTTTGGAGTTAGCATAAACTTATAATTAAGCAAGTGCTTAAGCACTTTGCTGGATCTTGGCCTAAGAGCTTAATGATTATTTTACAATATAATGACATGTCCAGCATGAAGGAAAACAAAACCTCTGTCTAT
The DNA here is from genome assembly GCA_013400575.1 of Peucedramus taeniatus. Lineage (NCBI taxonomy): Eukaryota > Metazoa > Chordata > Aves > Passeriformes > Fringillidae > Peucedramus > Peucedramus taeniatus. Next base: position 64,106 of record WBNO01006323.1, read on the forward strand.
AGGACTCATTTGCCATGAAAAAGTCTGTCGGTATGTTGCATGATAATCAGTTCAGTTCAATGTACAGTAAATTGGATCATTATTATTAATTTTCTCATCTCCCAAGCAATTCATGAACCATTTTTAGAATTTCAACAGTTCATGAATCAGACAAAAATGAATTAAATAAGAACCCAGCCCACAATAGGATGATGAGTCAGAGTTCTTTTCTGTATCAGTGTCGACCAAAGTAAATCTGAAATCTAATGAGGATTGGCACCATGGCAGAAAAGGCCATAATGAACATGAAACAATATGTTGAATTTACATGTTAAGACTTTTTGTTGATTTTGGCAATTTCACTGAATATTATATGAAAAATCCATAAACATCTGGATGAGAAGAGTGGGGGTATCACTTTATATTAAAATGACGGAGTTTATATTGGGATACAATACTATAAATGGAAGAGGAAAGTAGTTTCTTGCACAGCTGTTTCCAATTTTGCTAATCTATATTTCAGGCCAAATTCACGATGGAATTAAACCACAAATTTACATTGATGTGTATGTGTCTGAATTAAAGATACAGGGGAAAAACTTTT
>WBNO01006325.1:0-110506 GCA_013400575.1 Peucedramus taeniatus
TCAGCAGCACATCTCTCATATTCTGCTTCTTTGTTCTCTCAAATCCAGTTGGACAAGTTGCAATTTCCTGCTTTTTGGGAGAAGACTGCACCTTTTCAGGCACACATAACTTGGCCTTTGGAGTGTTTCCAACAGATGAAGGAAGCTGACAGCCAGCTCATGGGGACTGAAAAGTCAGTAAACAGGAACCAGTGTGAAAAAACTTGCCTGACAATACTTCTGTCCATCACCATGAGTCTGTGAGGACAGAAACCTAGAAGCTGAAGCTTTCAATGTGGAACTCACCTAAGTCTTTGGCATTTACATTTAGGGCTGCTACAAATGTGACCATCCTGTTTAACTTTCCCAGTATGTTTACTGGGAATTCAAAATCTAGATATCCCTGTATATGGGTTTCCTCATGTGCCTAATTCAATAGAGAAGCTCAGATGGTGCCTAGCAATTCTAACACGACTAATTAAAAACAGGTTCTTTGATCTGAAAGCAGAGTGTTCACTTCCCCACATTCTTGATAAAACACTAATTAGGGCACTCCTCAATAGAAAGCTTTGGACAGAGAAAAATAATATCTCTGCTTGCTATTTACAATAAGTCCCAAGCTACAGTGTCAACCATTTGCAGCTAAAACCAGAAAGGCCATGATGTCATCTGGTAGAACCAGGAAACCTTTCTAACCTTTGGTTCCACATAAAGCTCAAGACCTGCTCTTATAGTAACACTTGCATATCTGGATCTACTAATTGATGTAATTTAAAAAGAAAACCATAATTGTGGGAAAATTGCTATGGTATGCGCCTTCTTCCTAAAATATCTTTTTGTGACTTACCTAAAATGTTTTAACTCTGACAATTTTAATCAAGTCTGTACAAAATATATTGGCTATAGCTCAAATGAGTTCTGTAAAACAAAATATGTTTCAAGCACATGTCTGTTAATGAAGTGTTATCAAAACTCCATTTTAAAGTAAGTAAAGAATTTAATTTTGAGATAATTGTTCAAGGTTTCTTTAAAAAAGAGATTTGTTTCTAGTGAATCAGTATATGAACAATGACCCATCTTTTCAGAATTTTGCATGTTGATTTACACTTCCTTTGTCAGAACTGGTTAAGACAGTTTCATTTGTCTCTTGTGTTAGATGGATATTTCACATATAAAAATATAAGGTTTATTATCACACTGACTGTAAAATTTATTCCCACTGGTGCTTCCACTCACTCCTGTGATTTGAATGGTTTAGCACAAATAGCCTTGATTTCAATTTGACAAACCATTTTGCTCATAATATGTTTGGCAAAGCTATCTGAGTGAATTGAAATAACCTTATTCTCCCTGTCTGACCTGATTCTACAGTCTTAAAGCAGTAAAAAGTAGGAAAAGTGTGTTCAATATTAATATTGTGCTCTCAATGACCTGGGGTAAACATAGTGAGGAGATAGATGTACAAGGAGTTGCTGTTTTTGCATACCCAGTTTCAGAGTAGAACAGAACTTCAGCAACTTTAAAGAAAGCCTTCACAACATCTTTGCAATGCAAGCTTGACTCACAGAACACACTGTGCATTGAAAGACACCCATCTAAAGAATAATGAATAGGCAATCCATCTTTGACAAACATGAACAAATAAAGGGCCCCATAATGCATTTATTTGTAGTGTAACAACTAGACCTAGGGATAAATTCTAACTGCTTGCTTACAAAAAATTTAGTTTACTGAATACATTTTAAAATGGACTATTAATGTCACTACATATGTGTCACCTATAAAAACTTGTTGATTGCAACTATGTCCACTTATTATCTTCAAAAAAAGCTAAAAACAAATATTGTTATAATTTATCCATTTAAATTCTAGCATAGAAAATATTTGCTAATTGTTGCTGCAATTAGTTTAGTCCAATCTTTAAGAGAACTTAGTTGCACACACTTCTTGTGCCTCTTGGGTGGAAGAGAGCAAGTGTTCCACTAAGAAAGGGAAGCTTCTGATGCCTACCAACCTCATCACTAATACACTGCAGCAGTATTTGTTTCTCCTTCATGCACCAAGTAGTTTTGCACTCATGAAGAAAAAAATCATTATTATCACTGAAAGTTAACATGCATTTCTAAACCACACCTAAACCTACAAAATCACAAGGTATAGCTTTAAACATGAGTAAGCCTCTTCTCTGCTCTACAATGCAGACAGTATTTCGAGCCGAAAACTGGGATCTCTAATAGCCAGATCAGCAGAAGTGTTTACGTCCTTGCAGGAGGGCCCAGGAAGAAATTCTCTGACAGCACCAGCAAGTGTGTATTTAGGCTTCAGAAAAAGGGCTTTGAACCCCATTTAGGTAAGAGCAAGAGATGTTAGTCACAACTTAGTCAAAGGCATTTGATAAAGTAGGGTTTTGGCAAGAAAGCAAGGGAGAAAGAAAATTTCTTTTTCTCTCAATCTCTTTTCCTTCTCTAATTTCCATTGGTTCTTTCTGTCTTTCTGCATGATTGGTGTGCTCAGCTATTGTCATTCCCTCCATACTTCTCTTGTTCAGTCAACCACATTCCTAACCATGTAGATAGCACTGACATTTCTGTGGGCCTATTTACCACTGCCTGTGAGACAATGCCCAGAAAGCTTGTATCACTCCTGGATGCTGCAATCTAATAAAGTCCAAACTGGAGCTTTCAAAAACACCTGCTTAGCTGCCATTATAAATGTAGATGTGTCTAGTTGGGTCAGCACCCTGCTGTGGTCCTCAACACTTTCCTACAGCCTAAAGGCGGCACTGTGTTTTCCTACAGCCACAAATGTCTGGATACATGGAGTTAGACCTACAACTTCCTTTGAGGGTGTTGGTTTGAGTTCTCTTCCTCTATTAACTGTTTTAAAGTCTTCTTAGCCCTGGGCAGTGGGCAGCATATTACCTTCTTGAAGAGCCAGAAGGGAATTTCTATGCATGTATTGTTCATAGGGTGTAGAAGCTGCCTACATTTTTTTCTGCTCTTGAACAAAGATTTTGTCCTGTAATGTTCTATATATGGTAAAACTGGCTTACTATATATAATAAACAAGTTGCTGTACTGTTATCTCTTGGTCTTTTTTTTTTCTCTTTAGGATAACTACATGCCTTTATCTTGATATTTTCACTGAGTATATTTTAACTAATTTTGGTATGATGTAGTTGCTAGTGCCAATGGCCCAGTGTGTATTTAACTTGATTTGTTGGTTTGAACTGTAGCAAGCCTAGAGCAGAATGGATATGCTGCATGTATTAACATATAGAACACAACTCTATGGAAAAAGGTAATTCTCTAGTTGGGTTAGGTCTTAGCTGGGATATTACCATGCTGTGAAAAGGAACATCTTTCTACATTTAATAGTTCTGAAAGCCTTTTTTCTTTTCCATTCTGGAATGGAATAACAAAAATGGAAATTGTTATAGAATCATTCTCTGAAAATAGCTGAAGTAATAACATGGAGATGAATTCAAGTTCCATAGCAGAATAAACAAACAAAATCCCCAGGAAGCTAAACTTGACAAACACTAGTAATGTTGCAGTACTTGTTATTACTATTAAAGCTTTCTCTATGTGTTATTACCTGAGCTATGTGATTCACTGTTTAATTAGGCACACACAGAGCAGCAGATTATATTGTGTCTTCCATGAAAACTTAGAAATTTCAAAATATTTTCTGTTCCACATCAAGATAAAAGCTACAACCTTTTGACAATTCTCATTTAGGAAACAGCATACCACCTCAGTGAGCACTCATACTGAGATAAAGGCACAAATCACTTCCCTTATTTAGGCTGACTTATCATCTTTCAACTTAAAGACACACAAAATTGCTCTAGGCATCAGGCTCTGCAATATTCTAGAATGGCAAGTCAGCAGATATGCTCTTTCCTTTCCACTGCTACCCCTGGCTAGGATTTTCTCTTTAAAATGTTTGTTTACATGTAAACATATATATGTATTAAAATTTTGACTAGCTGTAAGAGCATATTTTAAAAGACTTCTTTAAGTTTTGTGTTCTTTTTTTTAGCTAAGGTTGTGTGAGGCAAAGTTTGCTTCAAGAGGGTTTTTTTTGTCAGGGACTGTTGTAGATTACATTCCTTTTGCAGCAATATTAAATTAATTTTTTTGTTGGTTTTGTTGTTATTGGTTTTGTTGCATTCATCTTTCTTACATAGCCATCCTGGTACTTTTAGCTCAGTTTCTTGTACATAAACATTTAGGTTCAATGAGCCACAAGTAGATATTATTTCTAAAGGTCTTGGTTTCACAGTACAAAAACATTTCCACCTTTGGATATAATGATAATAATGAGAGATCAAGTCAATGAGGAAACTTTTTGAACTGCTGCTTTTAAATAGGCTGAGGTTATTTATTTGGGGGTTTTAAAATTAATTTTCTGGTGGTTTTTCTATATTAAACCTTCAGATTAACTGCACAGTATTTTGGAAGATACCTCATTTGTGTACACAGTAAAAAGATGTGTCTTTTTAAGAGCCTCACCAAAAAAACTTGCGTGCAAAGGAAAGTAATCTGTAATTTACCTGTGTAAAACATAACACCTGTGGCAATCTTGCATTCTCCAGTTGCCATACAGAGACACTAAAGCAGATTTCTATTGTATGTCTCACTTGTCACAAGATTAATTTGTATTTGTATTAATTTAAGACACTGAAAAACAGTCTCTCCCCATGTATCTATTTCAGTTGTTTTGATTTGGTGCTGTTTTCCAAGAAAGGAAGAAACACTTCGGGATAACTGGTGAAGAGGAAACCTGAGTAATCTCCACAGAAAAGTCATATGTTCCTGTGTTTATGCAAACAAGCTCATAAAGTATCTGACAGTGAAAAGTCAGAGTAGTTTGCCCCATACAAACCTGTCTTCAACTTCTGCTGACTAAAAATGGCTAAAATAGCAAATAAATCCAAAATCATTCTTCTGAAAATAAAAAATGCTTTATCATCTTTCAGGAGGACCTTTATGATTATCAATCATGGGAAATGAATTTTAAATAAAAAGAGTAAAATACCTATGATATTATTAACATACAGTGGCTACAGGGCCTATTTTCCCAAAACAACCCCACTGTTTTGTTTCAAGCAGTTGCTTGCAAAGTCCAGCTTAGTAATCAGGATAAAAGAGAAGTGCAGGTTTCTGAAAATATCAGTAGCAGTAAGGGCAAGAAAATAATAATAAAAATAATATATATAATGATAATAATAACAACAACAATAATAATCAGCCTGACCAAAAAAAGCCCCACAAAACCCCATTAACAAAAGTATTCAAAACTGGTATGAGATTGATCACATGGGTGAATTCAGAATGATTCTTTAGTATCAAGAGTACATCCATACTGGAAATGCTCCAGAGCACTCGTTTCTCTCATCTATAATCATTTTATCCCTGAATAGTTTTACCAGCTTTAACAGCTGTATTAACAGATTTAACAGATATTAATAGCAGTAGTGGCAAGGCTGTACATTACATTGTTATTTCCTTCTTGGGTCTGGCTGGGATGGACATAACCTTCTTCACAGCAGCCTGTATGGTGCTGTGCTTTGTCTTTTGGGAATTCTGTGACAGTGTTAACATCCCAAAGTTTTAGCTAATGCTGAACCATGTTGCACAGCATCAGGGTTTCCAGTGTTCCCACACACAGCCAAAAGTGAGTAGGTTGAGGGATAGGAAAGATGCTGAGAGTGGACAACACAGCAGACCCACATAGCAGAGTCAAAGTGACCTAAAAGTATTCCATACCATGTGGTGCCACTGTCAGGAAGAAAAGCTCAGGGCAAGGAGGAGGAAAGAAAGATAATTGTGGTGATGGGAGTTTGTCTTCCTGAGCAAGCATTACATGTGCTGAGGCCCTGCTTGCTAGGAACTGGCTGGACATCTGCCTGCTGATGAGGAGTTGTGAACTAATTCCATATTTTGCTTGGCTTATGACCACAGCTTTTGCTTTCCCTATTAACCAGTTATTATCTAGATACACAAGTCCTCTTGCTTTTGTTCATTTTTTGCCCTGTCTTGTGAGAGAGGGAGGTGAGCAAGCAGCTGGGTGGGTGTTTGGTTGGGCTCAAACCACCATAACAGTATTTCCAACTCTTTATACAGAGTCTGAGGGAGTAGAAAAATAGAGCAAACATTTTAATTGCCCCCTGTTTTAGCTGCAAAACATGGATATCCTTTAAGACATATTTTGACCTGAGAAAAATAGAAAGTATTTATCATCACAAGTCACATTACTATGTAATTTTATAATTTGAAAAGATGAGAGACTTACTTGAACATGTCTTTTCTAAAACACCTTTAATTAAAAATACGGTTGGTTTTATGGGTCTTACCAAAATTATTTTTCGCAGCTGATCCAAAACTGAGCCTGGCTTTATGATTATTGTGACTGTAGAATATCAAAGCTGTCCTCAAATCTGGCAGTGTGCATGCACAATTGCATCTGAATTAGGAGTAGGTGAGGGCAGGCTAACCTCCCATCTGGTTCACTGACACCCATGGGTTCAAGGGCAGAGTTGACATCCCGCCCCAAAATTTTCATTGGCATAATATGGCTGCTTCTGTACCTCAGGTAATTGGTTTAAAACTGATTTTGGAATATTTATACATAGGAATTTTGTACTGACCACCAAGCATACCAGTGACAAAATGATTATGAATTAAAAAATAAGAGCAATATTTACTCAGAGTAGACATGCTCAAAGCGTGTCTCACCAGAACAAAATGATTCATTTAGATTCCAGAAAAGATAACGAAATTTCCCCTTTGTTCTACAAGGTAATGGCATATTGTCTGACTTAGTGTTAACAATATGTACACTCACAGTTAATCATTGACTACTGAAATGCAATGAAGAAAGTGGAAGCTGCCACATAAGCAAGGCTGAGTTTTGCTGTGTAGTGATGCCCAGTCAGAAGGCCCTTTTGTTGTAGCAGATGGCAAAAAAGTTTGAACTTGAGCTCAATCGGAGCTCAGTGTCCTTGAGTCCTTTCATTATTAACTACTAGTTGTTTTTGTCTTGCCAAATAATCTTATTACTTACTGTCCATCCATGCTGTACCTGTTTTTTCTGTGTAAGAGAATTATACTGTCAGGAGTGGGGAATTAGAGACACTTAAATTTACCTTTTTGGATGTAGATGTGGGTATTCATTTTCTCAGATTCCAAAACTCAGAGATTAATTTTGTCTCTTGAGCAAAAAGATGTGATTCTCTCTTCATAAGCTGTTCATAAGAATTTTTGGCTTTGATAATCAAATCCATACTTAAGCACCCTGACAGTTTGCCTGGAATTCCTCAGTCTGCCAAAAAAATGTCAAATAGCATTGAGTGGTGAGGGGCTCTGAGATCCATCAACTCATTCCTCTTCTGAACCTGAAGGCAATACTGAGAGAATTGACTCATCATTTGGTATTGTTTGCTCTGTAATGGCATCTATGGTGCTCTGAAAATAGCAAGACAATTTGACCATTTGACTTGTCTTTGTAGATACAAAGGGACCCATAAGTCTGCTTTTGTAGGTTTTTACTCTAATTCAGAACCTTGAGATCTTTTAGAAAGCACAGGTTGTTCTTTACCTTTCAGCACAGGTATCTGAACTGGTGTTCATGTGAATGTTTATTTGAATTGTATTTCACCTGGCACAGTAACTGCTATTCATCCTGAGGTTCTTTTCATCTTTTGTGAACCAAATGGACATTTAGTACTAGTACCAAAGATAATATCAGATACACAGCTGACATGAATCACTCTATGGAGCTGCTCAATTACTTCTCTCAAAATTAAGATCTTAAACTTGTTGGCAGCTTCCTTCTGCTCTATGTCAATATCTACATAAAATAACCTGTTTCCTGCTGCTGTTCCAGGGAGGATCATGTAACCAAATATAATCCCCTCTGAAGCAACTAATTACAAAAGCTTCTTCACCATGGCATGGAGTCTTCCTTTGTTGGTGTCTAGCTATCAAAATGGCACAGAGATTTTTTGACTTATGGGCTCTGATGATGAAGAAGAGTTTAGATAAGCCTGTTAACCTGGATACATTTATCTAGGAATTTCTGTTAACTTGCCCAGAAGCTTCCAAAAGTAGAATATAATAGAAGGAACCACTGCAAAAAGTATTAATTTTTGTGGGTAAATGGAAACTTGTGGTCAGTCTTTGATAGCTAGTTAAAGGCAAAGTATATTTTTTCCCCCTAAAGAATTTAAGTCAGTGTTATACCATAGGAATGCCTATGTACAGCTTTGAATCCTTCTGATGCATAAAGACATATGTGCATAGTGTATGAGGGGAAAAGCAGAGTTCCAGCTTGTCCTGCAAGTTCTCAGTCCGTGCCTGGGGAAGAAAAAGGACCCTCAAAGATACTTCTTCTCCAAGCTGCTTCCTAATCAGGCAAACCAGCCATGAACACTTTATTTATAATTAGTTTTCAGTTAATAAGGCTTTGCTTTCTCCAAATTGTTCAGGGTATCCCTAGAAAAACCAAATAGACAAGCAGGTTTTTATTTTAATCCAGTGTTTGCTATTAGTAACCAGGACTTCATATCCAATTGCTCTATCTTTCCTTTAAGTGACACTAAAGATTCATGTTTAAACGCTTTCACAAGTGTGCTGGTGCACACTGTAGTGATAGCTCCTCATGTCAAAATGATACCTTAGGACCTTCAACAGTTGGCAGTGAAGTTTAAAGATACATCTAAACTGGAAAAAAACATCAGAGATACTTGATAGTTGTAATTATGAATGCTATAACAATGCTGCAACATCTAAGGCATATTGGGCCTGGATATGTGTCCTTCTTTCTTCAGCTTCTGAAGAACTTTGTATTGCTCTGACTGGAACATTTTCCTTCATGAGTAGCTATTTTAAATGTAGCTCCCACTTTTTCATGCTATTTCATTAACAGCAGTAGCTGCACTGCTATCAATACATTCAAGGGGTCCACAGTGACCCATTCACAACACTGAGGAGATGAGCAGCTCACAAATATATCACAAATATTGCTCCTCCTCTGAAGGACCTGTTTTTGTAGCAGAAGGCCACGGCTAGCAGAGTGAAAATATCTAATATAAATAGATCATCTTTATACCAGCTCCTACCCACAGTAACCCTAGCTGCTTTTTATTAGAGGTTTGATCTTAAGGGGACTTTGAGGACACTGTAAGAAGTACTGCTCCTACTGCTTTCACTTTCCAATGGTAATTTCAGCCATTTGGTGTAACAGAGCTGAAAGGGGCTTATCTTAGGTCCAAGTACAATCTGCTTGGTGCTGTGGCTGATGAGGTGACTATACTTCATACTATGACCTTGCATGTTTTAGCTACACTGATGTTGACTGGAGTTCTGGCTTCTTGCATTTCCATATTCTTTAGTCCAGCTTGATGAGCTAACTGTATCCAGGAACAGCAATTAATGTAAAAGGTTTCTTATCTTCAGCTCAGCTGGATTCAATACTGGGTGAACAGAATGATAGATCTAAGGACTTTATTAAGGACTGTGGACTTGCTCTGAGTGTGCATTGTTATTTTGTGGACAAAAATGCCCAAAGGCTTTCAACAACAACAGATGGTCCTAAAGGCACTAGCCACTTGAGGGTGTTTGCAACAGGTAATTGTATGTTGAATAAGGCACAAGTATTTGTTGCTTTCTTTTAATTGCTCATGTCTCTGCTTTATCCACCTCCAAATCATGGCAGCAGGTCAAAAGAGGCACAAGTTCTCAGGGTTTTGTGTGAAGAGTGCTTTGCTACTTGAATGTTTCTTTTGTCTTGTCCTTTTTTTTCTTCATCAAGCCAGCTTGGGAGAGATTACCATTTCAATCTTTTCTGCTCTGCCCTTGGGAGCGTTCTGAGCTCTCCTTTCCTCTTGATGGAGGGGGAACTGTTGAAGTGGGGTAGTGTTTATAAACAGGACATAAATGGAGTTTTTTCTCTCTCCATTTATGCCAGTGGCTATGACCTAGAAGATTCAAGTATGTTTCCTGGGAATATGAAATAATTATATTAAATGTAAGTAAAATTTTTGATACCTTGGACTGTGCGTTTCAGGCTTAATCACATACATTTATTTGACATGTTTGTTATGTCTGCTCCTGTGTGAGCACGAGGAGTCTACATAATTCTTTCACAGTCTGTCACCTCTGTGTGATCTGCGTAAGTTCTGTCAGGAATGTTGACCTTGTGCTGTCCTCATGCATCTGTGTCTGCCCAGGTCCATGGTGACCCTTTGCTTTCACATGAAGAGAAATAAAGTGATAAGGAAATCTATGACATTTTCCTCCTACTTAAAAATGTCCACAAATAATAATAAGAATTTATTTATTTAATAAATAAATTGTAAGCAATTTTTTTCCTAAGATGGTGCAATACATACTGAGGCTAGGAGACTGCATGATGTGTTCCATGGCCATATTTTTTGAGCAGCATTGCTTCTGGATTCCTTTCTAATTATTAAGATGTCAGGAATAGCAAATCCAAAAGGTCTCTTTCCACAGTCATGGAAGCAATGCTTTCTTCCTCCCTTTCCTTCCCTACAACACGACAATGAACTGATCATGGATCTATTAATATATTTGCATCTTTTTTGAATATCTTGAATACTTGTTTCACATTTACTGAGTAGTCCAGTCACTGTAAATTCAACTAAGTCAGAAACAAATTAACTAATACATTTATCTAGAAAACAAACATGTCCAAATTAACATTCCAACCAGTATCCTTTACAACTGGCCCAATATTCAGATGTTTAATTCAGCCCCTTTCTACCTGCTTGTGGCAGGCACCAGGAGCACAGTACCTTCTGCTTTATGGACTCCTATCCAGCACCAAATATGCTTCTCTGCTTCAGACAAACACATGTCTGAGCATCTTGCCAGCCCATTAATGCTCAATGCAACCTTCATTGGACTACAAAATGAGATTTTTGAACACTGTCTGGAAATGATTTTATGAAAAATCTAGCCCAAAATGTCAAAACAGTTTGACAAAAAATATCTTTATAGCTAGAGCTTTCAGAGGAAGCTTATATCTGAACATAAAACCTTATGTTTTCAAGTATCTTGCTATAACAATAATATTAACAGGAAAAAAAATGTTTGCTGTATCTTTTCCATACATTTCTAGAAATTATGAAAAAGCAAACTACCTTTGGGGTTATCCAGTAGAATGAGTGGAGGCTATGGGGGCTGTTTTCAATAGTGTGTTTGCACTACTTTAAAATGTCTAAGGAAGCTTCAGAACAGCTTGCTCAGGTAGTGAAGTCCATCTACTATAGGCTCAGACAGAGGAATTCAGATTCCTCCAGGAAATGGCTTGGCACAGTATTCCTGTGCAGTTCCAGTGTTCCAGGTTCCCAGAGAGCTCCCTAGGGAGAGGTCCCACCCAGCATGACCCTGTGGCTCCATAGCAGGGCTATGTTGCTATGGATGAGTGCAGGAGGCACTGCACTACCTCCTCCAGCGCAGCTTTGGCAGGGTTGAAGCCTCAGATACCACAATCACATACAGCTCTGCTGCTTCAGGACCCAAACCAATATTTGTGTGGAGAGTATCTGAGACATCCAGTCCTCCTGCAGCAGAACTGGCTCCATTTGCCAATGTGACACAGCCAATGCACATTAAGGATGAGCAGGTACATCACTTGTGTGGGTGCTCTTGGAGGCTAGTCAAGGCTCACGAGCTACATTCAACTGTATACTGTCAGTCAGCCCAGATGTTACCTGGGGACTGGATGCACCATTTGATCCCCCTGCTTTTCTCTTACTTTTTCAATTAGCTTTTAATTTTAAATTAGTGAAAGAAATAATTTCAGATGGTATGGGTAAAGCAGTGCCTCCTATTTATAGCCTGTGCTTGGAGGAGCCTATGCTTTTCACCTCTTGAAGAAGCCAGCCTTTCCCTGTGTCCTTCTGGAGCTCAGGTGTACCTAATGATGGACAATTGCATCTGGAGGGGAGGTCCCCGGCTGGCCATTGAGGCATTCACCACACAGGCTACAGTGGGGAAGTTGCCCATAGAAAACCTCTGAGGAAAGCATTTTCAGAGGCACCAGAAGTATGTGAAGTATGTGTAGTTGCGTATTGAGAAGAAACTTTGCCTTGTTAAGGTAATCTTATATCATTAATACTTTTCCTAGGGTAATTGCTTGTGCATATTCTGCTAAACATTAGGAAAAATTGTTTTCACGATGTCCTGGTTTCCTTTTCTGTTTTTCTTTTACTTTCCATCCTCGCTTACTGCATTTTTTTTTTTTAAGCACACTAAAATGGCTAAAATAGCTCATACATTGTTTTGGAACTTGTAGTACTTCTGTTATGTGGCAACTTGCCTTTAAAAAGGGAAGCTTGACTGACCCAGCCTTCGAGGAGCTGGAAAATAAGGACTTCTGCAGTGCAGCATAAAAAAGAGATCCAGACTCAGCCTCGTAAAGAAAAACATCTAAACATTTATGTGATTACCAGGAACAGCGTATTCTCCTGCACCCATGTGCTTCTGGACGCATTCCAAGATATTAATAGCAGTAGTGGCAGGGCTGTACATTATATTGTTATTTCCTCCTTGGAGAGAACAGAATGTTAGACTGTGAGAATATGACATGGAAACTATGTGAGTTGGCTGCCCTCTTCTACTTTATTTACTCCTTCTTAGATCTTTCTGACTTTGGGACTTTTGCAGTCACTTGAAAAGGGATTTGCTTTTTGCTCAGGAAGAAGATGACTGGAACTGCTACTCTGAATCAGATGATGGATATTAACCCTGGTTTCTGTCTCTATCTGTTGGAAACGGAACAGACCTGAGTAGTCAATAAGGTGTCAGACAAAGGCAAGATCTTAAATTTACTTCCCTCTTGAGTTACAGCAGTGATCAATACATGTCAATAGGTAAAATATCTATATGCTTCATTATTTTTCATCTTATTTGTACAGAAATAAACATTACACCTTCCAATAAATGTCCTTTCATTTTATCATCTGTCTCACTGAACATTGACATTTTGTCTTCCGTGGGATTGATCTAGGACTCAGCTAAGAGCAGGCAAAATACTGCAAAGAGACAGGCTTAAGATAAGCCTGGCAGAAAATAGTAATTTAGTTTTTTATTATTGTTAGAGCAAGGACTGTCCGCTTCCTGAAAATCTGCCATTCTCTAAGTGGGGACCCACATGTCTCTTGAATTGCCTTAATCTGGATGGAGTCTAGCTTCATTTTCCAAGATTAGATTTTTAAATTTGTGGTTTTCCCAGCACCCCAGTGAGGAGGTAATGCTCCTGCAAGTTGCGACTTCCTCTTTTCTACACCTTCTTTGCTTTCCCTTGTTTTCCTGCCCTTTGCACCATGCTGGCTCTGGCACTAAAACAATCATCTGCATAGTGTCTTGAAAAGGCAGATCAGGGAATTGATCCAGTTTGAAACTAGCTGTTAAAAGAGTTCAAGCCTGTTTCCTGCTGCTTTTCACCACTCAGCCATACCAGTTTGCACTGGATGGGTGCACTGGGTGGAGGTGAGGAGGGTGAGGGAAGGGAGGAAGATAGACAGAACTGCTTCTACCTGCAGCACTACTGCTTTATGCCATTTAAAGTATTTTTGTAAGTGTGAACTTGGACATTGTCAAGATTGCATTTCTTGGCAGAACTCTTTTTTTCTGGAGAAGACAAAATTTACCAGTTAATGCCTCTAGTCCCTCCAGGTCTAGGTAAAAAAATCCATGTATCTCAGGACAGAGAACCTGAGGATATATATGCTCTCTGTGATTGGTAGCCAGTGTAAGCTTAGAGAATGTGTTAAAACTAAAGTAAAATTACTTCAAAGTAGACTCAATGAGGAAGGGTTAAAGGACATCGACAAACTGTAGATGTATGGTAATAGAAATTTATTTCTACCCCAAACTAAAAGATTGCTCCTCTTGTTTTCTAGATTACAAGAGGAATCTGCAGATTAAGACAATAGTACCTGTTAAATGTTGAAATAACACTGCATTTCAGGAGATATGTATTCAGTAATCCACATAGTACCTTTCAGTTTTCCATGCAATGTTATCTGTTATAAGATGGTGACACTTTGAAGGGCAGATGCTGTCTCACCATAAATTAGCAATGGGGTGGCAGGAAAGGTGCAAATGTTTGATTTTCATTTCTCTGTGATGTAGATAGGGAGCAATCAGCAGCTTCTATTCTCTGAAGACTGTGTGGCTTGTTCACCATAGGACAGATGGTACAAGATAAGTCTTCCCACACCATTTAACAGAAGTTGTTTCCCATGGACAGATTTTGCTATGGATAGAATCAAGTTGTATAGCCCACTGGCAGAACATGTAAGGCACCAAATTTCATGCAGTTGTGTTTACATGCCTTATTGGAGGCGGCGTTTGGCATAACCCAGCCCCTCACCCCCTGACCTGTCATCACCATTCTAGATTTAGAAGTCTAGAAATAATTGCCCATGTTAGTCTAACTGGCTCTATTTTGATTTAGAAACTGAAGATGCTTTTTTTTTGTTCATAGCAGAAAGTACTATGAATGCAAAACTTTTGCTTTCTGAAAGCAATTTTTTCTTATTAATATTTCATTTTCTCTTGGTCTGAAATCACCTTGAGAGTCCTATTCACTATTTGTGTGATAAAACAGTGCTTCTGTGTTTCCTTTAAGATTGTTCTGTTTGAAGCACATTACTTTTCTGCTTGAATGAAAAAATACTTGAAGACAATTGGATCCAAACTCTCCAATGCAGTTTCTCAAGGGATCTTTCTTCAGATTTCTTTGCAAAAGCTGGTCCAAGACCAGAAGTTGAGTTCTGCATTGCTGCTGAAGCGATTCAGATGCCTGGTACTACAGGGCAGTTTTGAAAACAGCAACTGATGTGCGGGTTTAACACCGTATGAGGTCTGTCTCAGAGTGTCAGCAACTATAGAGCTGATGTGCAGGCCCTTGCCAATGCAGCAGAAAAAGAACTCCCTGACTCTGATGTGTTCCAAAACTTGCTGATGAAGGTGCCCATTGAGAAGATCAACCTTAAAAAGCCAGACTTTCTTGGAAGATATTAAAGGAACTAAATTTCCTCATAAATAAAACATCCAGTCATCAAGAAGACTTTGAATTTATGATACAAGTTTTAGTCTTGTGCATGGCATTGTGCAATGAAGCTCATTGCTTTTTTTACTTTCTCCCACTCTTCACTGTGTATGACAGCAAGGAAAATAAGGTGGCATACATGCAGGACTGTAAAGTCACTTAATGAAGTGTATGTGTTTTCAGTTAGTTTGTTTGTTTTGGAGGAACTGTATTTTTATTTTAAGTGAAGTAACGCACTCAAAATAAATTTTAATATCTAATTTCTAATTTAATATCTAATATCTAATTTAATATCTAATATCTATCTACCTTCCAAGATTTTGCTGTGGCACATTCCAGCAAA
Source organism: Peucedramus taeniatus (assembly GCA_013400575.1). NCBI lineage: Eukaryota > Metazoa > Chordata > Aves > Passeriformes > Fringillidae > Peucedramus > Peucedramus taeniatus. The sequence goes on from WBNO01006325.1 coordinate 15,413, forward strand.
TAAAGTGTCACCCTTGCACAATGACCTCATCAGAAAGTTACTTTTGGAATAGCAGCTGCAGCAAGTGTTAATCTGGAGAATTGTCAAGGAAATAAGGGGGACTAACTCACTTTCCTGGAGTGTCATTTAGGATTATATTAAATATTCTAATAATGTGTAGACCCCAGCATTCAGAAGCCGTCACAGGAGTATCAGAGGAATCAGGGTTTGCATAACAACAGGAGGGGATATCCTTTCTATGTTTCCTCTTGTTCTCTTGTTCCCAGCCCTCCCTGTGACTGGAATGTAAATTCTAAACCACTGAACACGGCAGCAAGCCAGCCTGCAGAAGGCAGCTGGCAGGTGGGCAGCAAGTGGTCAAGACAGCAGGAGAACACCAGTACTTGTTATGCCTTAACACTCAGTATAGCTCTTTAGGTATTTCAGAGCACACACAATCTATACAGGACACCATGGCTCAGATGTCCAGACACATGAAGAACGAGCATGCAATCTTGCATCTGCACATCACTCTGCTTTCCTGAAGACTCTGGTTTTGAGTACTTAAAGATCTGTTTAGTCAAGAGAAACCTCAAATTACAAGGTGTTTCTTCTTTTTGCATGCAAATGGAATGTTCATTAAGGACCCTTCCGTGGTGGTTTTGTGGCCAAAGTGACCTTCATCTGTACAGTTTATGCATATGAATTCACCACATTTGACCTTAGATGGTCCTTTGAGGAAAAGGGGATACTGCCTGCCCAGTAACCATTCTGGTGCTCTGCAGAATTAATTGTGTTTATAAAGTAAGATAAAATATTGTGTCTGTGATTAATATTTTTTTTTTAATTAAAAAGAACTTAGAAGCAGCTAAATGGGAAGAAGCCAAAAAACCATATGAAGAAAATAATATCCAAAAAGCCTGGGACATGCTAGAAAACCAGCAATCCAACAGGAACAATAACAAAAAATCAATAGGAAGAAAAAGGACACATACTGAATCCAATTAACTTTGAATTGATTATAGAGAGAAAAACAAAACCAAATTTTAATCCTCTCTCTAATATTTGATCCTGAGAACAGTGCTCTTATTTAAAACATTCTCATAATCAGTTTCCTTTATATTGTGCTTTTTCCTCTGAGAATGCGTATTACACCACATTTGACATTATGTCAGAGCAAAATAAAAATAAAAACAAGAAGCTGGTACAATCAGTTTCAGTTTTGAAAACTAAAGTAACAAAAGCACAATCAAAGAACTGAAAGGGTAATTAGCAACAATGAATACAAGAATGGCAGCTTAAAGCCTCTTTCAGATTTAGCAATATGTCAGAGCAGGGCTAAGGAAGCAGAGACAATGAGAAAAATGTTTCTTCTCAACAGAGTGGGGGATAAATTCAGACCACAGCTAAGGGCCTAACCAATATTTCAGTTAAAATTCTTGAGGTTAGAGTCTAACACTGAGTATAAAGAGGTATTGTTATTTATTCACTTAATTGCTACTTTGCTACCGAACATTTCCAGGTGATCGAGTGGCTCTGGCTGCTGTAAAATTTTACATCAAGAAAAAGGTCCATATACAAACCTAGATCAGACAAGTGGGTAAAAAAGTGAAATATAAGGCAGTGTCCAGACCTTTTAGGACTTTAAATTTCATAAGCAAGATAATTAAAAACAACTAATGACAGACAGCAATTGACTAGCATGATGAAAACATCTGTTCTACCTTTGACTTCTTATGTTACTAGTCTTGAAGATTCATTGACTTTCTAGGGCCAAATGAGGATGATGCCAGTATTGAAAGTAAATATCAAAAAATGGGCGGATTTAGGATGTGCCGTAGTACATCCTAAGTCTCTGTGATATGTAGCAGAGAACTCTGAGAATGCTGTTCTTTTATTTCTTATCAGTTGTGAAGTATCTATTCACATTATATTTCTATTAACTTACTGAGCTGAGGTTAATCTCTTCTCACATCTGAAAGCTAAAAGTTGAGTATAATCTAAGCTTGTTGTCCAATTTCATTTGGTTGTGAACAGAAAACATTGGATGCCTAAGGTCCATATGCAAGAAGGTGAAATAAATTGTCCTTTAAATGTGCTTGCTTCTCAGCCAGTGTAAAAAGTTTGAAGTGTTCCTCTCCCTGTTAGACAGCTAAACTTAAGTAAGAGGAATCGCAGCTTGACATCCAAATCTACAAAGGCATCTGTTGGTGTAAGCAGTATTACATTGAGAGATTTGGCTTCAAAATGCTACAGTTCATAAACTCAGTAGCTTTGGACACTGTGATAAAACATGCAAATCCATGAGCATTTCTTGCAAGACACATTCCTGAAATAGCTCCTCTCTCAGGTTTATTTCTTTTTTTTTCCTCCATCCTCTCACTCAAATAAGGCTTCATCATGATAACATATGCATGTAAAGGCAAAAATAATCAATGAACCTCTGTAGTCACGAGGGAAAGAGTGAGGAAATCACCTTCATTATGAAAAAAATAATAATTTTGGGCACCAGAAAAACATTCTTACTTGTTAGAAGGGTGGAACTATAGAAAAGGAATCTGGAGTTGTAGCACTGTATAACATACTAGTTGTGTGTAACAGCAGGTCCTGCTCTACTCTGCACTGGTGTGGCCTTAGTCTTTATATTTTGTGCAGTTTTGGGCTGAGGTCCCTTGGTTTGTTCAGCCTGCAGGAGACAGGGGAGACCTCGTTGTGGTCTTCAATATCCTCATGAGGAAAGTGGAGGACAGGTACCAATCTCTTCACTCTCATGGCCAGTGACAGGACTTGAGGAAATGGCATGAAGTGGAATTAGGAAAGGTTTAGGTTGGATTTCAGCAAAAGGTGTTTCACTTAGAGGGTGGTTGGGCATTGGAACAGGCTCCCCAGAGAAATGGTCACAGCACCAAGCCTGACAGAGTTCAAGAAGTGCTTGGAAAATCCCCTCAGGCACATGGTGTTATACTGGGTGTTGTCCTGTGAAGGGCCAGGATTTGACTTGGACGATCTTTGTAGGTGCCTTCCAGTTAGGCTTGTTCTATGATTCTGTGATTCCATGATTCTATGACCTGTCAGTGAAGACCTGCAGAGAGTAAATCTTATTGTACCTGACTCAGTTCATGAAAAGATGATTTGGCTTGCTGACTTCCAACATCCTATTTCTTACAATATTATGAAAGGTCTTTGCATTTGAAAGAGCTCTGAGCTTACATAGGACATACTACAAGGTCCAGCCATATTTTACAATTCTCTGTCAGTACTGCAGAATGAGACTGTCTTATTTCCATCTGCCAAGGCTTGAGCAGGGCTGTGCATGAACTGAGGTGTTACTCAATGTATTTGGAAAACTTTAAACTGAAATATTGAAATGGAATTTAGCAAAATTTGAACAGCTGAGCAGGATCACAGCTTTAGCCTTGGGTGTCTGTGTGTTCTGTGCAAGTCCCAGTTTTGGTAAGTCCCTTTGGCTCTGCCGAAGCTGTGGGATGTGAAAGTGCCTGCCAGCTTCTTCATCCCTGAAACTGAATCTAGTCACATACCATCTGCCTTTCCTCCTCAGGATGTGGTCTTCAGCCAAAGCATATTAAGACATACAAGAAGACAGTGACAGCAAGTTTCAACAAATCCCCTAAATGAATGGGGGGTTCAGGACTGGGTGAACTAGGGTATCATCAAGGACATGCAGCATAGAATAAAGATCCCTCAGGACATACGAGTAGAGACAATATATTCATTGTTCCTGTGCAAGCCAGTAGTGGATATCCAAAGAGGGATATTCTGCCCATAGGCATGATCTCTCTGAATCTTGCACAGGCAGCTGCCCAAAATTAAATATGCAAGTAAGTAAAGCTTCTGAGGAGAAGAAATGTTTTCTAATCAATTTCCATTAGATAGAAAGATCTTATGGATAAGTAGGTGGTAAGCTTTTCTGCCAGTGAATTAATACATAGATGTCATGACCATCAATTTTGTCAGAAATGTATGTGTGGTCTGGAAGACTTTTTACAAATTGGCAGTGACTGGTCAGGCTGACAACAGGTGTATCTATTTGAATCTGTTCTGACCTTTGGTTCATGGCATATGCTCATGTCATGTCACATTACCTCATCTTATCACAAAAGCTAAATGTCATACAGTGTCACATCTTAAACTAAGGCAGCTCATCAGCTCCACTGGTGTCACATCATGTACAATGTAACAAAAGCACAGTAAATACAACATCCTGCATATTATTTTAGCAGTTATCAGTCACATAAGAAGTTGAAAGCAATATTAATGTAAATGGAAAGATACAGCATAATCTCTTTGGAAACTTTTGGGGCTTATTTACTGTTATTCCCATAAATAATTTTGCTGTGTGTTAACAAATCTTTTTAACAATTCTTCTCAATACTCAGAACTGCATGCCCTTGGAAATCTGCTGCTTAGGACTCCCTAAATTACTATGTTTAAGGTGAAAGTTGCACCAGAGGGCAACTGGCTAATAAACCTGTCCTCATCTTCTGCTTGTGGGATTGCCCTTCTTATCACGCTCCTACTTTTGTCAGCCTATGACTCAAAGCCTCGTAACTTAATCAAGCTTGTGTTTATAAGGCTTATGTCATCTGAGTAGGAAACAGAAGCAATCCTTTGTAACTTAGGGCACCAGTCACATGCTTCCAAAAATACCTGACTGTGGAGCTTGATTGCCAATACATTGTTTTGGTGAATGGCTGACAAAAAACTGTGAGTGATACAAAGGTTTGGATAAATTATCATCAGCCTATGAGAAGCTCATAAACGGGGAAAGAAGTTAGACAAAGGTTACACTCATGTTACAAACTCGTTAAGTAAACTCTCCAAGTCTACACAGCCCATGAAATGCTAGTGTGTCACATAAGGTTGCATGCGGTCAAACCAGTAAAGGTTTAATCCTCTAAGGACAGGTAGTTGCATGCAGCTGCAAAATGACACCTGGTGGCCTTTTGGGAGAGTGGCTGTCATGCTTTCTCAAGGGCATAGTGGTGGGCAGGTGCAGTTGCTTTCAGAAGATCTGCTTCTGGGGATTGATAAGTTGTGAAGATCTGGACATAGCAGGTTTCAAAGTAAATGCTTGTGATTGTTCATCTAACTACTCACACCTAGCTACCTGTGAGTACAGGCAAATGCCATTAAAACGACCATGATTTTGTCAGGCCACATGACACAGCTTCATTTCTTTCTCTCCTTCTCCTCCCACTCCATGCTGTGCATGTAAGGAAGGAAGCAACATGCAGGATTGTGCCTTACGTGCCGGGCTGAGTGCAAGGATGTTCCCTTTTCTTGTTCCTTCTATGCTCATGCTTGCCAATCGTCTCACACAGATAATCATAGACTCATCAAGGTTGGGAAGGACCTCCAAGACCATTGAGTCCAGCCTTTGACCAAACACAGCCTTGCCAACTAACTACAGCACAGAGTGCCATGTGCTGATGTCTCTTGAACACTCCCAGGGATGGTGGCTCTACCACTTCCCTGGGCAGCCTGGCTAGGTCTGACCATCTTGTGATGGGGTGATAGGGACTTTGGAAACAGTGGGGAGCACTAGACTTGCACACAGCTTACCTGTTTCAAAAGTCTGGGTGTCAGCCAGTCATTTGTCAGCCTGGCACCAAAGAGAAATAGGCAATGAGAGATGGGATTCAACAAGGGAATGAGGATTTTTGAGGTACCAACCTTTAAGAACCAGCTCCCTTACATATCAGATCCTTCTGTGGGAAATGCTGAGCATCTGTAGGCTCCTCAGTAGCCCAAGAAACAAAAAGTATTTGTCAGTTTTCAAAGACTCCTTGGAGATACTCAATTTCGTTCAAGACTACTGCTTCCCCATCACTCCCTCCTTTTGCTTTCCTGTTCCTCCTTCAGTTGAAATGTCTGATACTTACTAACTAAATCATTAACTGAATCAAGCATTTTAATAGGCTAAGTAATTATAACCCATGGTCATAATAAATGAAATGGAGAGGGGGAGTTTCAATTAAGAAATATTTTCCCACCCCTGTGTTGCATATGACCTTCAATGTATAGGCAATATTTCTCACTCATTCTGCCACCCTGAGGGAACTGCTTCCCTTTATATATATTAAAAAAAATTGTTAATGGTGCACTTGTAATCACATGGCTGCATTTGAACTAATCTCATTCCAGACTTTCCCTGGAGGGTTTAATTATTCTGGTTTGTGCAGAATTACACCCAGTTTTAATTCTGTGTTTCTGACTGCAGCTGCTGGTTCATTTGAGCATCTATTCTCCAAACCAAGTGCACAAAGAAATGTGATGCAACAATCAAACAAACAGCTTAATGAACAACTGTAAGCGGAACCTGTCAAACAGCAGCTATATCCATGTACCTTTCTGCAGAACAGCAGATCATAATTCTGAGCTATCCCTTCAATGTGGGAAAAAAGCATGGTGTCAGTTATTTTCATTATGCAGATTAATTAAGCATTTTCTTTTTTGTCACAGGTATTTAAAAAAATCAAAAATTGAAAAGAAGTTTCTTCCCTGATATCCTCCCATTAAAGGTCTGGGTCAACAACTGACATCTGTTATCTTTCTATAAATGCAGAGATGATACCTGGATTCCAGCGGAGCAGTTCATGATTTATACCAACTTCAATGAGACCTAATTTGGCCTTCTAAATATGTAATTGTTCTTAGCAAAAAAAAAAATTAAATAAAAAAAAAAAAAAAAAAAAAAAAAAAAAAAAAAAAAAAAAAAAAAAAAAAAAAAAAAAAAAAAAATTAATCCCTCAGAGCAGTCAGTGATTGTGGCATTTTAACAGTAACAGCCAGCATGATGGAGTGTTTTCAGTGCTTACTGACAGATGGTCATTGTGTTACAAAACAGCATCCAATAAATGATGATCATATCCACATGAGAGGTGGAAAATAGTTCTCTATTGTCAATCCTTTTTTGCTGCACATAATGAAGCAGAAATGTTTCTTCAATTCCATTTTATTCTGATACTGAAAGTAAATAAAAAACTTCAATTTGAATGAAAAGTGATAAGAATTTTTAAGCAGAAATGTTTCAAGTTGTTTTTATTTGTTTGCTTACCTATTTCTTTGCATCTAATAAAATTTTTGCTTAATGTTATTCAATGCTTATTTCATAGTATACATTTCCCTTCAGATGCCATTGAAGCTTCTTATGAAAAATCACAAGTAAGCTCAAAGTGAAGATATTGTTTCATACTTGCAAGATGATGGGTTTGAAACTTATTCCTCATAACAACATGATAAGCATGAGTGCACAGTACTCTGTATGGATGGGAAAGAGGTTTCATTCCAATCACAATGCTTCAGAACATAACGTGTACTAAGAGTTTATGTAAATCACAGAACTGTGAATTTACTAATGATGTTACAGAAGTTATGACTCTTATACTGTAAAAGAATCTGAAGCATCAAGTGTGTTCAATAGGTACCTCAAACATATTACTACATGTCTAGTACACTAGGAACACAGTGCATGTAGAACATGTAGCACATAGAAGTATGACTATTTCTGACTGGGTTGGAGGTGAGAGTCAAATGAGGGGAGCAAGTTGTCTTGCATCAGATTGTTGAAGAACAAAAGGAGTATTTTTCAAAAGCACTGAGACTGACTTACTGAACAATGCGGACTTCAATTTTTGAGAATAAATTGTTGATCAGTAGTTATCCTGATTTGCACTGCAAAAAGTCTCAATGATCCAATTGAGCAGAAGTAGAATGATAAGGCAGAACTATAAAAAATATTGCACAGCTATTTGTTTTCATGTTACCTGTTCAGGAGTTCTAAAAGTAGCTAAACTGTTTTTGTTGTTTTTTTTTTTTTGTCTTGAAAAGAGGAGGTAAAGCTAAAAATATGGAATGAATATATTTATGAAGCAAGAAGGATTCCTGTCAGCTCTTAGAACCAAGCTATCCTTCAGTAGTAATTTTCAGCCATGTCTTGTACAATGAAAGCAAAAATACTTTTGACTTCCAAATCTTTATCTGTGCGGGACCTGATTGCTCACCTCTTCACATTTTCACTTTGACTACATCTTTGAGGTTTTAAACTGGATTATTTTACTGACTCTTACTTCGTAATTGGGGAAAAAGTAAAACTTCCAAAACCACAAGCATCATGCCTACAAAAGTTTTCATGGCACGCTTTGCATAAAGTTCACTACTATGGAGGTCAATGATCAGATTGAAATCAGAAACTTCTACGACTCTAAATGACCCCTTCCAAGGGCAAGTGCTCTTGGGTCATAACCTGTGGGTTTTATATCCCTCTATGTGTTTACATGTGTTTGAATTAGGAATTGTCTGAACTAGGTTCTGCAATTAGGAACAAGGAGCTGTGCTTTTATTAGAAGCCATAATGAGTTCTCAGAGCTAGCCACTTGACCCCGACAAGGTATGGGAAAGATTTTCTATGGTGGTTCCCACTTGTTTCTGATAATGAAGTAGCCTCTTCAAGACCAACTAATCTCAGTAAAGGTAAGAGACATTCTCATATCTATTAAGAAACTATTTATAATTCAGAAGAACATTTATGAAAGCAGCAGCATGTCTTTTGTCTTCTATATACAGGACAACATTCAATGCTTAAACTAAGTGAGAATTTTGCAACAACTTGTTGTCAGTTTGAAATCCTGTGGGGAAAGGAGTTCATGGCATCATCACCTGCTAGAGAGCTATCACAGCTCACCCATAGCTAGCAACCTCTTTAACCTTGAAAGCTGAATGATTACAGAGATTTACCTTATTATATTGGAAAGGTGGTACCTTAGAATCCCACAATGGTTTGGTGTGGAAGATCATTTAATTCCATCCCTCCTGTCATGGGTAGGGAAACCTTCCACTAGACAAGGGAGCACAAATACCCTATCCAATGTGGCCTTGAATACTTCCAGGGATGAGGCATCCACAATATCTCTGGGAAAACTGTTCCAATGTCTCAACAACCCTCACAGTAGGTATTTTCCTATTTTCCTATCTAATTTAAACCTGCCCTCTGTAAGTTTAAAACCATTATCCCTTGTCACTATAGCCTTTATAAATGTCCTTCAGCTCTCTTGTAGCCCCCTTTAGGTACTGGAAGGTGCTATAAGGTCACCCTGGGGTGACCTTTTCTCCAGGCTGAACAAACCCAGCTGTCTCAGCCTGTTCACATAGGAGGAGCTCCAGCCATTTGACCATCTTCCTCTGGACTCACTCCAGCAGGTCCATGTCCTTCCTGTGCTGGGGACCCTGGAGCTGGCTGCAGCACTGCAGGTGGAGACACAAGAGCAGAGTAGAGGGGGAGGAGCACTTCCATCGATCTGCTGCCCACACTGCTTTGGATGCAGCCCAGAACAGGGTTGGCTTTCTGGGCTTTGAGTGCACATTGCTGGGTCATACTGAGTTTCTTGTCAACCAACATCCCCAAGTCCTTCTCCTCAGGGCTGCTCTCAATCTTCACATGCTTTCAAGTCAAGGCTGCAACAAAGCAAAATGGATCTTGTAATAGCAGTATCTGGATAAAAAGATGACTCCTGGCTCTTGGCAGTTTCAAGAACTTTTTACTAAGTTCTTTTCCAGCCCAAAGAATTCTATTATTCTAAGATTCTTCGTCATCATTTAAGTCATTGTTTTTAAGTTAATTGTATGAAAAAATGTACGAAAAAAACCAGCAACAAGGAGAGAGATAAAATCACTAGCTTCCTAATTTTCAGCTGTCCTGATCTTGTAAAACTACTTTCCTGTCCAGTGGTACCTTTGATATGTTCTCTGATTGTACCCAAGCAGAGCTAAATCTTGCTTTATCTTCTTACAGAACTCTCACCCACTATTATTTCCATGCATGAAAAGCAGAGGGAGACATAAAAGTATTATTTCTCCAAATAAAAGGATTTGGAGCTATCATGGACTGTGCAGGGAAAGGAAAACATTTCTAACATGTGAAGACATATACTGGAATAGAATTTGCAGAGCTTTTGTCAAGTTTGAATTGAGAATTCCAGTGATCCTATAAGGGCTTTATTTGTAGCAACACCTAAGGATAACATCTTAAGTTTACAGACAGCAAAAGACACATGCACACACACATTCACAAAGTGTATCTCCATGCAATACCACACTTATGACAATACAATTTGTTTCATGCCAAGTGCTGTGTGCCATAGATCGCTGTCTCAGCACAGTACTCACAAACTCCACCAGACTACACTCAGTTCCTAGACATGGTCTTCCAAAACTGATTTTTGCTCTCTCCAGAGAGCTTTGATTCTTGAAGCCCTGTCATGTCTCAGACTGTGGGCATGCTTTTCTCCAGAGGGCTAAATGAGCATCTCTTATATTCCCATACAGTGGGAGAACCTTTGGCAATTTTTCATTATAATTCTGAATTCTGACCCAGCAACCTTATAAGTTTATTTGAGTTTGGTGCCATCCTTAGTTTTAAACAAGTTCTTCTATTCAAAAAACAAATATTTGGAAAAGAAGTGGGTCTTGGATGACTCTTAAGAAGAGATCCAATGTGGAATATCTCCTTCCTGCCAGTTTGCCAGTGATTATTTTGTTCAAACTTATTTTCAGTCATCTCTTTATCTACTTTATTATGGACCAAGGTTGCTGTCTATGAGAGCAGCCTACAATCTAACTAATGAGATATGATTCAGGTAGGTGGACTTCATATTTGGTAACAAATTAGCTGGACCACCAGGTTCAAAGTGCTTTACAATAGCATAAAATCCAGCTGTCAGCCACATAGTAGCTTTCCTTCAGGGTTAACACTGAGGAAAATAGTATCTTTATTAATGAGCTGTAAAATCAATACATTTGTGCATAATACACAGCAAATTCTGTGTATGCAGCAAGATGAAGAGGAGTCAATCCTTCAGTTCATCTCTGGAGGACAGGGCTGATGTGTCAGTGGATGCTGGCAGCCTGAAGGAATGGGCTGGCAGAACATTAACATTGTTAAAAAACAAATTCAAATTTTGGATCTCCTATGTAAAAGAACAGGTTGGAGGGCTGATTGGACAGGAAGCAGCTTTACCATGGGAGCAAGAAGTTTCAACAGCCTGCCTTGGCAGTAAAGGAATCCAACCTTATCACCCTCCCCAAGTCCCTGAAAGGAAGTTGTAGCAAGCTGTGGGCTGGTCTCTTCTCACAAGTAACAAGCTGTGTTAGGATGAGAGGAAATGGCCTCAAGATGTGCCACGGAGGTTTAGAATGGAGATATTTAACAGACTTGTAGATGTGACATTTAGGGACATGGTTTAGTGATGGACTTGGCAGTATTTGGTGTACTGTCAGACTCAATGTCAGAGGTCTTTTCCAACCTAAACAAATACATGATTCTCCTTTTCTCCCCTGAATACAGTGTCTCTTTCATGATGAGAAATTTGGAGTCAGATGGAGTCAGGAATTGGAAGCCCAGAACAGCCAATATGGAAACTCAGTTTAGTCCTGCCTACCTCTCCTGAAATAAGGCACCTAAAAGGCAGGTCTTGTGTAATTTCCTTATAGGAACTGAATCCTCACTTGATCTGGCCTTTTATTTCTCTACTGGGATTACATAAAATAATAGATAAATACATTATTTTTTTTTTCTCACCTCAGAGAAGCTGAGTTCTGGGTGTTTGTCTCCCCCAGGAGACAAAAGATGCACTCTTTGCAGTCTGCATGATGTCTGACTTTGGTAACTACTCATGCCTGGTGAAAACTCAGGGCTTACATAGGACAAAAGGCAGAAGGAAGTCTTTAAACTTTGAGAGCTACTTTTGGGACATTGTCTAGATCATTAGATGATATAGCATCTACCATGTTACTTATGCTAATTCTAAAGCTCAAGGAGCCCCAGTCTCAGCATGAACATAGAAGATATGTTTCAAATACACTAATTTCCATATTGTCTTTTTTTACTTTTTCCCTTTTCTAACTGCTAAATTCATATTACAGACATGGCAGCTACGTTAGTAAAAGCTAGACATGAACAAATACTTTCAGTAATCACGTTACTAAAATATAAATTTAGATGACCAGAGAAATAATTTCTTTTTAAGATATTTTTAACTGCATTGACTGATTATGACTAGATTCATTAGGCAAGAATTTAGACCAAATCTATATTCAGGCTAGTGGTCAGAACCATGAGGAAAGCCATGATATCTGGAAAATTCCAAAGCATTTACCCAGACTTACCCATCCACCAAAGAATGTTTTCCTTAGTCCTGTCAAATTAAGCAACTCCTTGCCTATCTGATTTGTAAGGCTCTGACCACTCTCTTAGGGAGGTTCTGCACTAAAATCAGCTAGAGATTATTTTAATAATAAAAAAAAAACAACACGTAGAATTGTCTTCCCAAAAGGATACATAATCAGGTCTCCCAATTTTTGAAGTAATTTCCTGACCACCAAGTTGTACTATGTTGTAAGACAGAGGAGCCATAGCTGCATAAAAATTAATTTAATAGCTGTGGCTATTTCATTGCCAAAACTTTCTAGCTTAGTAGTTCGGTCACACTTGGACAGTGAGAAAGTTACATTGCAATACTCATTTTTGGAAACATATAAGTGATTTATATTAAGCTTTAATTAGAAAGAGTCTGCAACACATTTCTCCCCTTTGTCTGAGAGTATATGACAGATTCAGCACTTTTCTTTCTGAGCTCTAATGAGTATCAGGAGACAGGTGACTACATATCCAGGTAGACTGAGAAGGGGCTAAAGCCCAAATAAAACACAGTGAGGGCACAAGCATTAGCTAATAACTACCACATGAACATTGCTGTGACAGCAATGTACCTGCGCTTGTCAAATTTTCCCTGTTGATAGTTCAAAAGACCTCAGCAATTCTCCTGCATCTCAAAACAAATATCCATTAGTGTGTTTTTTTCAGAGAAGAATGGAATTATGAAAATGTATGTTTGTGAAGAGTTGAAATTATGTATAAATTGACTGTATCCAATATATAATTTCAGCTAGAAAAGGTGAAAAACACGTTGAAATACTGAAATACTCAATTTCTGTATTTTAAAGGATTTTTTTTTTCAAAATATAATCATAAAGGTTATGCTGTAAATTCATTTAACAACATTTTCTTTTTTATCATAAAAGTCTGATTGAAAATTAAGCTGACAGGAAAGGAAATAGGAAAGTGCTAAGAGGGGACTTAATTCACATATATGAGAACCAAACCAAGCTAATTAAGGTTGAAATAAATATGTCTAACTAATTCAAGAGGAGATTGTTTTGTTTACTGTAATAAATCAAAAATCCTCAATAAGTCAAATCATGACTTGACCGAACTTTTGCCTATGACACTTCACAACAAAATGCATGATTTGACCAGATCCAGGATACATTCATGGGTTGGTGACAAGGCCAAACCACAGTGGGGAGAACAGACAGTCTTTGCTAATGATCTAATTGTCACAGCCACAGTATAAGCCAGCACTGGGATTTATTTATTTCTTCTCAAAAGGAAAGTCCTGAGTATACAGAGAACAGCAGAACTGGAGGAAAAGCATTTTCTTCTATTTTGTTCACCTATTGTCAAATAGTTATGCTCAGGTGGTGGTTTCTTTTTAAAAATTATATATTTAAAACACAAAGCCATGAAATGTTTAACACCATTCTGGAGAACTGTTTTGTACAGAGTTTAGTTACATTTATTATTTAACAAGTGAATGGCAAAACTTACTTAAAGTTCCTCCGAGCATTTCAGATATTAGCAAGCTTTATAGAGATAAGAATAACAGGATTACTAGGGATGCTAATACTATACAGCAGAATTAAAAGCTACAACTAATATGGCTATTACTATCACTTTAGAACTATGCTACAATCTATTATGCTTTCTTAGCAAGTTAATGAAATTCTTTGTCCCACACACAAAGGATCTGCAGTATAATAAAGTTATTAATGAAAGTAATTAAACCTGTTAGAATAAAAAAGAATCACTGGCAAAAAAAAGTAAATGCAATTCACTTACTCAACAATCATACTATTGTTTTGTAAACAATACAAATTTTTAAAAGGCTTATCACTTCATGCTGTACACAGATCTTTTGAAAAATATCGGTGCATGTATTTCTTTGAACATCTAAATCAGTTTTTAAAAACAAAGTTTTGCTTAAAAACTGCAACAGGAATGTAACTACAGCAACTAAAAAACACCAAGTGCTATTTCAGGAGTAACAAGTAAGGTATACAAGCTTTAAAAAATTTCTCCTGCATATAGACGCTGTTTTTCTTTTATTGTGACTTAATATGGTTTCAAAATTTCCTTGGCTTTAAGACCAATGACTTTTTAAAGTGTAAAATGTATCTGATTCCTCTTACCTTATGCTGAAGGACAGATTGATTTGTTAGGCATTTAGGCTTTTTCACATATTAAAAATTAAGCAATAAGGCACAATGTGGAGGAGTGATTATCTGATGATAATCCCAGCATCCTGAAATTGCTTTATTGCAAATATAAATATTTTTAGATTTTTCACTGGATATTAAGGGCATTAGCATGCCCATAGAGTTTAATCTTCCCCTTCAGAATATTGAATTCATAAGGCTTTTTTTATTTCTAAGCTATTTTTTAATGTGCAAGACAGGACTTCATGTACTCAAGAAATACTGTAATTGGCTGGTGCATACTCCACTGGGGAGATTAATTTACAAGCACTGTACAGTTCTGCTAAAACTACTTCTCAACCTTTCAAAATGTCAATAGTATATTTTCCCAGCCCTGTAAACACATTTTGATACACAATATAAACTTTAATGGTAGTTTTAAGACACCTCTGGGGGTATGGTTATTTAAGCAATAAGACACAGTGGGGTGTGAATTATAGTATAATAATTCCCTACCAACTGCATTGTTAGGCACAAGGCCAAAGGCCAAGAGACCAATGAACACACTAGGTGTGAATTATGACTTCATAAGTCACACTCTGGAGTGTCTTACTGCCATTAGAGAAATATGTAAAATGTTTTAAAGCAAGTACTTTATTCGTATAGTACTGTATTTTAATGGAATATAATGAAAAATCTTTCCAAGTAAAAAGTTAGCCATTATGTAACTAGGAATTAAAAAAAAAAATGAAACAAACAAACAAACAAAAAAAAAGTCTTCTAAGTTTATAATATTGCACTGTGGTGACATGCTTTAAAGAACAGCCCCAGAAAATATACGTCTTACCCAAGTTTGCAAAAAATAGCATGAAGGCCTTCTGCACAGGGGATTATAATCTGCTTTGCTCATTGTCTGTAGAATCAGATTGCCAGAATCAGGGGTGTACTGGCTTCTCCCATGTTACTGCATTGCTGAAACTGCTAGAAAATCTACACACCTTTTTTTCCATGCTTGTCCATACTGCTGTAACAGGGCACAATGTGGACTTTGAACAAGCAGCAAAAAAGTTTCTTAAGACCTCATTTGAACTCCTGCAGTTGAGTTCCTGAGCTCCTGAGGCTGTTCACAGTTTTAACACAACTTTTAGTAAGGACTGCAAGTAGGATAATGTATATTTATACTGTTTCCCATTTTAAACTCCATTTGACAAATGCCTTTTCTCCCCTCTGGGTACTCCCTCATTCCAAGTGCAGCAATGACAACAGTGTCATCTGGAGATACACAAGCTCACCTTACAAATAGCTGAGTGACTGGGAGCAAGTTCACTGCAGCAGCAGGGATTTTGGCATGATCTAAACTGGCTTCTCAGTCAGTTTTTACAGCTTGTCTTAAACTTCCAGGCTGCTGTGGATTGATTGCTACCAGTGGCCGAGCCAGCTAGAGAGCATTAGGGTTAGCAATATGATAGAGTTTATGGGAGGGCTGCTTGCCAGGCCCATTTGGGGAGTGATAAGCCTCAGGGCATGTCTGCACATCTCAGTGCACTGAGGTGCTCAGCCCTGCTAGGCTGGCTGGGTAGAGGTTGCTGTGGCTATGGATAGGGATGCTGTGCCATGTAGGGATAACAACCTGCATCCTGGAAGCAAAATAGCTGCAAGGTTAGGTTAATTAGCTCTTCTGCATCCAGTTCTGGAGCTCTTTCATTTTGGTCCTTGATTATTGGAGCAAAAAGCCAGAAACCTCAGTTCTTCCAGGCACAGCCTCATTCTGACATAATTGTGTAGCTGTTTTCTGCATAACCTTACTCACAAGGGTTACTTGCTCCTCCTGGATAAAGTCATTGTCTGTGGCCATTTACATCAGTCAAAGGTAAGATTTGGAGTCTAGAGTTCCTCATTCACCATGAAATAGAAATGGATAATCATACAGAGTTCTTTTCTGAAGCTAACAGTGGTAACAAAGTAAAATTTTGAGCTAACTTGGTGTCTCCCCTTCCATGTCCACTCAAAATGTCTGTTTTAATCTCCAGCAAGAGAAGGTTCTGCCTACAGCTTGATGATACTCATGGGAACAATTTGAGTTTTGCTGCTTCCCTGTATAAACAATCAAACAAGCATATGATTGCTTTTGCTATTCAGCCTGATTGAAACTTCTGTCAAACATGATGGAAAAACCTACGCCTCTATGGATTTTTTCCTTTTCCAACAACTTCCAACCAAGAGAGTGCGCCAATTTAGACCTGGCTTATATTTGAAAATATTTGTTTTATATCCACTTGCAAAACTGGAAACACTTTTTCTTGCATCTCAATAGGAATGGGACAAACAACCGAGAAAAGGGTTCCACACTGGTTCCATAGTCCAAGAACTCAAAAAAAATAGCCCCGGAAAAGTACCTTTAAATATATATAAATTACACCTTTTAGTGGCAAAGCAGTATTTTGAAGACTGCTGGGCAATAACTAACAAGTTCCCAGCAGCATGTTTTCCATAAATTAACATTACTGCTCAGAACTCATCTACACTAACTAGAATGCTGCAATTTCTGAGACCATTTCATTACATGAAATTTGAGGTATAAATGCATCACTGTGCTACCGTAATAAGGACATAATACTTTGATATTATACCCATCTCTGCAAAGCCTTCTGGCCTGTAACAGTAAATCACAGACCTATTTTCATACCTCATTACCATTATGTATCTTTCCACTGACACCTGACCTTATGCATAATCAGTTATGAATTTCAAACTACACTTATAATCTAAATGAATGCCTCATTATTTTACATAACCCAGAATGAAATAAGATTTGAGATGTAATTTCAAATTCACAGTTCACACATTCAGAAATGCAGGTCCATCAAAAAAGAAGTAATGGTCTCTAATTCATGACTGTGAACAGCACCAAATCACTCCTGCAGATAGGAGCTTTGCAAGAATTTCAGGATTGGATTTTAGAAAGGATATTGCCAGTTCTGAAAAAAATAACACAGTGTTGAAACTGTTTGGTATGTCGTTAAAGATAATCTATAAAAAAAAAATGCAAGTACTGAATTTATTACCTGTATTTTGAAGAAAGAACGACAGCACCAATTGCATGAAGTTAAAAAACACCAGAAATAAACATGTAAATAATCTCCATGGAACACAGACATCTACAAAGAAATATATATATATATATATATGTATACATCTAAGATAATAAACCCATTCATTAGGGAACAAGAAACATATTTTTTTACTGTATAAAACAGCTGTACAGTGTGCACACAGACATTTCTGATCTCTCCAAAATGTCCGTCAGTCACTTCTCCCTATCATCATTTGCTTAACATATTTTCTTCATTGTCCATGGGAGAACTCTAAGTGACTATTTTGTACTCTTAAACTAAGTACTTATAGTGCAGTTTGTCTCCATATATATATACACATGCATACATATATATACTTGCTGGTGCACACATATATGTATACATGTATATATATGAAAAGAACAAACACACACATGTACACACACAGATGTGACAGATCTAAACAACTCCTCCATCCTGTGCTATTGAATTAGTGCTTGTAAAAAATCCCTGCACGTTTTGTGAAGGGAAGAAAATTTGATGATTGTGCAGATTGAAGTCATTAGATGGTTCCATTCCTAACAGTCTGCAAACACACATCTGAGTCATATGGTGGTATCCCATATGCCTGAAGAGAGTCTGTTGCAGGAGGTATCTTCTACCTTCTTCAGCAGCGTCGGCTTCTTACAAGGGGGTGGAGGTGGGGCTGAGATTCTTTGCTCAGTATTGTGCAATATTTGCTGCCAGTCTTCTCTCTCTTCACACAGCTTTCTCCTCCAATCTAGAAGCTCTTGTAGAGCCACACTCTCATTCTCAGAAAGTCGAAGCTGATGAATAACCTGTGAGAAGAAAATAATGATAAAAGGAACAATAATAATCATAATAAAGGTTTATAAAGAAAACAGATCAAATAAGCCTGTTAATAATTTGAAGCAAACTTGTTCTCCAAAAAGGTTTTAAACTCTTTACACTGGAAATAAAGAACATCAGTGATTTAGAATTGCCTTATTGCAATCTCATGGCTGAAAGTCAGAGTCTGAAGTCACAATGTCTGAAGCTGTATGAAGCAACGGCCAAAAATGAAACAAACAGAAAAAACTCCCCTGTGTCATCAAAGGGTACAAGAACACAGTTCTCTAAAACACACAAAGCAGACTGCCTATAGCTGTTGCAGGACTAGCAAGGATTTTCCTCTAAATGTAAATACCCAAATAGCCATAACCAAGAAACCATAACCTTTGTTGCATCTTAGAATTACTAAAGCTACTTGTCAGAGACAGGAGCCAGTCCCTGTCTTCCTCCAGAGTATACATGAACAACTTTAACTGTAGCTTCAGTTGCCCTGAATCTATTTATAAATTGATTCTGAAATAGTCACTGTTCTGTACTAGATTCAAAATCCACCTAGAAGAAACTGTTCCCTTCCCTTTAACTCTTCTTTTGCAGTGAATATTTATTTTGTTCAAGTCAGTTTGAAGTCCTCATGGCAGCTCAAGTCCACAGAGCAGTGAAGTCCATCTCATTATCCCTTAAGACTTGACACCTATGCAGTACAGCAGCCCCTAGAGCAAGTACTGAGATCTATTGGCTTGGGAGCATTCTGTAGCAGGAGAGGCTTAACTAGAAAATATGAAACAAGCCCATCATGACATCTAATAGTCCACAACCCTTATCCTGTTACTTTCTTTCTTAAGAACCCCACAGGAGCACCTGTAAGAGGCACCTATGGCATGACTAAAATGCCCACATTTCACCTCACACAATGACCTCACACTAAGGCTTCAGTGGTTCTTGTCATAATGAGGGAGGGCTGCATGCTAGTCATGAAAAAGGGAATGATGCACAGTGCTCATGAGACACCCCACACATGATTAGTTCCAGTTGCAAGGAAAGTTGAGTGACATGAAGGGCATTTTTGTCACTGATAGATAATGGAGTCCCTGGGGCAGAAGGAATACCTGTGGGCTATTCCTGTGACTCCTGCTCTTCCTTCATGGAATAGCAAGTGGCTGGGTACAGAGGCTAACCAGGCTTTACACTGCTGTTTCAAATGTGTCCTGTGCAAGTCAGACCTTTCACATGCACATGGTGTCAGAGAAGAAATGAGCCCTTACATGGATGTGCCTGAATATGTACAGAGAATTTGCTTAATTTCTGGTTGGTTGATACTTCAAAGAGAAATGCATTAATCTATAATATGTCTTAATAACAGGTATAATAAAAAACAGTTTAAAGTTCTGATTTTTTCTAAAAAGAAGAAAAAGGAAAATGTTTTAAAGACTTAATTAAAGTGTATCTCAATTGCATATCACCATAAAATTTAAAACCTCTTTGCTTTTATATTTACACAAAATGCAACAGGTCATCTCAGCAACTCAGATGAAAATGAAATGTTTCACATATATTGCTAGAGGGACATCAGAGACAAAACATACTACCTTGTCTTTTTTTCAGTGGTTTACAGAAGATTAGAAGACAAAAGTTTGCACTTGGAAACAACTTATCAAGAAAGACAGGTCAGGTGGTTTTATCCTATAGAACAACTGGATAGTTTGTGAATTACCAAGGCTTACCCACTCCTGGCCATTTTCTGTAGCTTTTTGTGGGTTTAAATTATGGGCATAATCCATTTTAGAACACACATAGATTGGAATACAGTCTTCCAAATTTGGACACCTTGTTTGTACCTAAATTTTAGATGTTTCATGAATCTGCACTAGGCATACTTCTCAGAGAGGTGCTGGAACACACAAGAACCAAGCGTTGTTAGACTGTCATTGCAAGAGTTTCACATGAAAGAGTTTCATGGATAATTAACCAAAGACATGACTGAACACTAGAGGATAAATATAGTTATAAAAAAATAGATATTTTGAAACTGTGTAATTGGATGTGCTCTGGTGACAAAAGTTTGATAGCATGACTAATGAAGTCTGGAAGACTTTTCAGATTGAGAGATGGACAGAGTATTTGAAAAGAGACAGTGCTAGTGCCATTCCAAGGAACATAAAGGCACGTAGGTGCAGGTGAGAAGTGAGTACATTTTGCCTGGACATGGAATTGACAAATTCATCCTGTTTATAGCTTATAGACATTGAAGAAGCTTTATTATACTGGCCCTGATTATGCAAGCTGTAAATTGATATTAGGCTATCAGTTAGAGCTCATTTTCCATTGCATAGTGGACAAAAGTTGGTCCAGTTCACAAATAAATGTACATATTTTATTACATTTTCTAAAACAAGGATGGAAAAATATCTCAAACATTTATTCACTGTGAAACTGATCTGGTAAATAAACTGGCAAACAGCCTGGATGAAGGACATGAGATGAAACTGCAGTCAAAATGAAATGGGGGAAAATGCATAAGAAGTGGCAGAGCTCTAAATGAACCAATTAATTTAATTAGATCTATTTGAATAACATGATATCTTTTCTCTTTTCAATTTATGATTAGACGTGTGACGAGTTAAATATCTATTATACATATTCATTATAGAAAAGGTTGGCTGAATAATTTTACATGAAGCACAACTTAAAACATTAAGCTATGCTTCTTCATTATTATTCTATATCCTGAGCAGGTATTTTGTGAAGGGTGATGATGTGTGCAGGAATTAATTAATTTAAGACTACTGATCTTTTTAATGGACACTAAGTAAACAACTTCCACCACCTGTATCAGCAACAACAACTGCAGACCAGGATTTTTGTATTCAAAGTCAATGGTCTGTCAGACACGGTAAACACAGCATTTGGGCTAGACCCACAAAACATACAATATTTGAATACTTGGCATTTAACAGCTCTGCCATTGGGTGGAAACACCATCCCTGTGCTTAGTATCCACAGTTCTTTATGAGCAAACAAGAAAAGCTGAAGTGTCAAAGTCACACACAAAAGAAGAACTTGTGGAGTTACCACAGCTCTTAGCTGGAAACTGCAATGGATTAAAGGATTTAAACTAGATCCATATTTTCCACTGCGAAATATGGCAAGATAGACAAAATAAATTTGTAACAAGCAGCCCAGGGAGGAGCTTTCAGGATTCATTCTTTCCACTTCATAGCCCAAACTCTCAGGCCGTAAAAGTAAATTCCCTCCTCCTGGCATCAGGGATTTTGGTTGGTGACAGAATACAAATGACTCCATTTCATCACAAGATGTATGGAAGGACTTTCATCATTCTCTAGAAGTTAGAGCATATTGGGAAATTAGAAAATGTGGATTCAGCTTCTCTGTGTCAGTCCTAGCTGAGATGAAAATCATTTTCCTCTTTGCATTGGGAGCTAGACAGGAGCTGATAACACTCCAGTGTTTTGGCTGCTGCTGAGCAGCGCTGGCACAGCCTCAGCACTGTCTCCAACATTCCCACCTGACCAGTAGTCTGGGGATGGGCAACATTTTGGGAGGGGACACAACTAGGCCAGCCTACTCAAAATGACCAAAAGGATATTCCATACCACATGAGATCTGCACATCTACAAGAAAAAGGATGGGGAAGGGGGAACATTCGTTGTTTACCAAGTTTGCCTTCCAGGAACAACCTCCACATACGCTGAAGCCCTGCTTCTCAGGAAGCAGCCAGACATTGCTTGCTGATCAGAGGTAGAGAATAAAAACTTTTTGTTTTCTTTTCTTTGCTGCTTGCCCATGCACAACCTTCATTTTTGCTTTAGTAAACTGCCTGTATCTCTTGACCCAAAAATTTTTTTCCATCTTGTTTTTTCCCCCTGTCCTGTTGCAGTGGGGAGTGATAGAGCAGCTTGGTGGGCACTTGGTGTTCAGCCAGGGTCAAGCCACCACAGTTCTTTCAGGTTAAGGAAGAGAGCAAATTCCCAGATGTTGAGAGGACACTTTAACTACAAGGGGTGGACTCAGTGCAAAGCAGAAGGACTCTGACTCTGTGCTTTGTGCTATCAGATTAGTGTGCTAAAGTAAATCCTTCAAAGAGAGTCCCTTACGGTTTTAATGCACATAAAACCACTGGAGATGGAGCCCTTTGGTTACATGCTGGAAGTCATGAAAGTCCTGGAGCACAATTTTGCCTATACACATTTGAGTAGTGCATAGTCATTGGAGAATGAGGCTGTGAACTGCCTTTTGGATTTAGGCTTCTAATTTCTGCCTAGATTTCACTTTACAGCCTAAAGAAGACATATTGGATGTCAACTTTGTCTTAGAGTCAGGATGAGTTGCTATAAGGTAAGTCAATAAATTATTTTAATTACAGTCTATTTCATATTCAAGTTAAAAATTCAGCGAGTTTTTAATTATAGAAAGTAAAAGATTTCATATTTTAAATAATTTGTGACAAAAAGTATGCCAGATAAAGTGATTAACTCACGTATTTAAAATTAATTTTGAGTTATTTAGAGATTTAGCTCTAGAATCTCAAGGAATTCATTCTGCATTAAAAGATCAAACACTATAACTTTACAGAGGATGTTTTGTAGCATTCAGAAGCAAAGAACTTACATTCTCTGTTTGTGTGTCAAATGCAACAGAGACTTAATCATCAGCCTGTGACTAAAGGGCTCATTACACAGTCCAACAGAGATTTATTATTGATAGATTCTTTTTAGTATTTCACCTCAGTTTGCTCCCTCACTGATGAAATCTAGGGCTTACCTTTTAAATAGTAAATGTATACTATTCTAGTATTTTTTCATTTGTGAGTGTATTGTTTTTACTAATATTCATCAGAAATGAAGTATTAAATTACATATAATAATTACATATTTTTTAAAACATACAAATAATTTTCTTTGGAAAAAATGTAGTGCTTCATGTTTTATTACAGTTCTGTTTTTAGTTGCTTTAAGTTTTAGTAAGATTTCCTGCTTATAGACATATAAGCACAACAGAAAATCACTGAGCAATTTAAAAACATGCAAAGCATATAAACCTCTGTTCCTGAGACATTTGCATTTTGTGGCTAGTTCATATTTTTTATTTGGAGAAGTAATGTCAGCTGTTTTCTTCAATAGATTTATCAATGTCGGTGCTTTAAAGTAACTGTCAGTAAATGCTCACAGTTAATTATTACATCATTAATTTTTTCTTCCATTAGTGAAATTGAGGTCCCATCATGGACTCCGTGGGAAGACTGAGTTCAGAAGAGCAATGATTTTACCTTTCTAAACTTTTATTAGGATCTAAAGTGAATTATGTGATAAATGTACTATGTCGGTGATAAATTATCATCATTTTAGAAATGAAACTGCCTCTACAAAACCCCTGTTTACAATCTCTTCCAGTTTGTAGGCTGCCTAAATATGAAAGCCAAATAAATTTCAGCCATCAGGTGACTCAAAAGCAGTTCACAGATCCCAGTGGATCTTCTGTGGATCCCCAGTTTTAAAGACAATAATGATATGGATGTTCTCACTTCTTGTTTCAAATTTAGACACCATTTCATTCAGTAATTCTGAAAATAATTCTTACTCAATGAAATTTTTAGCAAGAACAACATATTTTGATTCAACTCGTGTGCAACTCTCACAAAAATGTTTTTAATTTTAATGGCTTTATTTTTTTTTTTAATCTAACAAGCCCCTACACTGCATCTTTCCAAACATGCATGTCACAACTTTAATTCCAAACTACAGAACAAGCACACTGAAACCTCTCCAAAAATTCTAACCCTTCAGATTAGGGATAACAGATATGTTTTGGAGTTTTTTTTTATGTTAAAAAAAAAGCAGAAAACAGGAAAGGATTGCTTTTCTACCAACTACTGAATCAAGGAAAATTAAAAATCTGTTTGTCTACATGTTATTTACCAATATAATATTAATTTAAATATATAAGGGGAAAGCAATGAGACAAGGGTATGTTAAGAAACCTAGGTAAGCATCCAACATAAATCAAATCAATGTGTAAATTTGTATTTGACTGGTAAACCTACACTGGCCATGAACGACCCCAGCACAGAGCAGAGAGCAGCTATGATAAATGAGCTTACATGCTTCAAAATTCCACTTAAAGTCCTCAAATAGAAACATAGCACTGGCATTTGAACTGATTCATGTAATTGTCAAGTGAGTGCTGAGACAGGCATATTTTTTTTTTTTGCAGTAGCAGACCCACTGAATGTATAACTTGATGTGTGATATAGAAAAATAAAGAGATTTTAGTTAATTTTTCTTTTAAACTGCTGCTGATTTTTCTTTGTGTTGGAGCAACTTTACAATGTCCAAAAAATAAAGCTCTGGATGGATGTCAAATGGGTTCATTGGAAAGGAAAAAATGGCAAAGACAGGTACTCTGTCTGGTGCAAATCTAGAATTTCTCTGGAGGAGGTTTTCCAGCAAAACATTACTGAGATCCGTAACTGAAAATGAAATGCATTTGCTTTTTTCTAAAGAGGAAGATACTTTTATCTCTCTCAGTTAAAATTTCTAATTAAATCAAAAGAATAAACTTTGTTTAGAAGAAATGTTGTTATATAGATGACATACCAAAGGAAGTAAAAACTTGGCTGACCTACAAAAATTTGGGATTATATTAAAATTAACTTTGTACTTAAAATAAAATTTAAAAGGGATAATGCTTATTAACAAAAATGCATTGCCACATGATTCAGGCAGAAACGTTTTCTCTTCTGAAGACATTTATGCTATCTGTTAGATATTTTTTTCAAGGGATAGATTCAATTTTCTTCCAAACATCAGTTGAGAAATGATGCTGGAAGGGGGATAGTCTCGTGTCAAAGATCATGCACACACAGGTATCTTTGATTACCCAGTCCAGCCCCCTGCTATCACATGGCACTTGGAAAGCTCTCAAACTCGTCCTAAAAAATTAACTCCACTGTTTGCCTTAGTTTCAGTTTCTGAAAAGATTTTCCAGAAGAATTAATGAGAGAAAAATGTACTAAGGATAATTATCTACTAAATGAACTCTGCCTCTGGAAGCCCTTCCTCACAGACCACTGAAAACTGAGAGTTCATGCTTGCAAAATCTCTGATCTCCAATCTCTGACTTCACTCTGGGTAGCAGAGGCTTCTTGTTCTTATTAGAAAGAGTATCTTGGGCTACACACACCTATACTGTGCCTCAGGCAGGGTATTTTACATTCATCATCTAACTGCAATTCTGTTTCAGGTGGAAGTTGTCTGATTTTCTGCCATACTGTTGTGGTTTCCTGGAGGGATTTTTTGTTTGTTTTAGTTTGGTTTTTTGGTTGTTGTTGCTGTTGTTGTTTGTTTGTTTGTTTGGTTGGTTTTTTCTTTTGTTTTCATTTTATTTGAGGAGGAGGAAAGTGGTTGTTTGGTTTGGGGTGACTTTTTATTATTATTATTTTTTGAAGTAATAGATATTAGTCACAAAAGCAGGACGTGTCTTCCATAATTTTTAATCTTTTAATGAAGTAGTTATATCAATATTATCAAATATATATCAATAGTTATATCACAGTATTTCCAATTAATTATGTTAGCCATATTCCATACAGACTGGAAGTATCTCAGCAATCAAACAACAATAATGTATCTTTGTGAAAAAAAATCAGAACACAAATCCTGAGTGCAAGTGTAATTTGCAATCTGGTAGAAAATATTAGCACAAGGTAGGCAATGTTCAATAATATATGACATTGTATGACATCAGGTACACTGATTACCTGAGCTGGGAATAGAGTTGGACAAGTCTATACAATCAAAACAGGAGTGTACTTTCTTTATTTGGATCTAGTGGCTTTCAATTTTAGTTTTTTTTTCTTTTTTTGTTTTTTTTTTTGGCTGAGTATTTTTCAACTCTAGATTTCTGATGCCAGCTAAAAGATGACACATTCCTAGAGTGACTAAAACATCGACCATCAACAAATATTGAATTTGGTTTTTTTTTCTCTAACATAATATTTATCTCCAGATAAATAGATTATGCAATGATCTCTAAAATCCCCCAGACATCCTCCTAATTTGCCTCTGATGCTTGAGAAAAAGAATGTGTTCAGAGAGAAACTGTGTCTTTCTCAAGATGAGTTCTGAAAACAAGTAATTTATCACAGAGGTTTCTGGAACAGCTCACCTAACAATGCTAATACTGCTTTGCACCTAATCTAACAAAAAATATCTGACAAACTAAGTCATGTTGCTACTTAATTGATCTCTGCCTTTTTATGACATTAATGGACATATTTTATTTGACTAGATAGAGACTATGTTTGCCATAATGCTTTCAAAGTAATTACAAAAACAATCAACTTATATTGGCTGTAGTTGGGTATCCTTTGTTGTATAAAAACACTGCACTTATGGTCAAACAACATTAGAAGAAAAAATCATTTAATTTATGGTCTGTTAGCAATCTAAATCTCTGCTATCTGCATGCAGCAGTGTGTGACAGCAAGAGAATGAAGGGCAGAGGAGCTAATTTATTCCCTCTCACACCCAGCACTTCTAAGTGCAAAGTACAGTCACTCTCCACAAGTGCTGCCAGTGGGGTGGTGGACCACACTCCCCTTGAGCTCAAATATGAAGCAGCCTTTTAGGGTGAGCCACTGGCCATTGTGGCAGCCCAAGAGGGATAATGACACCCTTTAGCCAAACACCAGAGCTTAGGGAGAGCATGGGGATACTTTGTTTTGTTCTCTTCTCTTCTACAATCTCATTTACCAGGGGCAAATGCAGTGAGGACGAAGCACTGGAGACAGAAAAGGGGCCTGGAATGTGTAGGGAACTGGATGTGAAATCCACTGGTTCAGAGAGGAGGATCTGCACTTTCACCTGTGGAGGTCAGAGCAGTCAGCTCTGGGATACACCTCCTTAGCAGAGGGGCATCAGCCCTCCAAGAGCCCTTCAATATCAACACAAGATAATGTATTTACTGATGAATTTATACTCTGCTTTACCTCATACCATTTAATCTATAAGGCACATGCTTTTGACTGTAAGTCTTCTAAAAATAAAGCCACAACGAGTTACAGTAGGACCTGATTTTTGTTGCCGAGTGTGACATTACAAAGAATATTCTTTGTGCTACTGTCAAAGCAATGAACAAAACACAGTGCAGGGGGATATACTGATTCAGATCAATGGTAAGTATATTCTATGTCTTCTCTTGGATGTTACATGTTTACAAAGGTGTTAATGTTTTTTTAATTACACCACACCTGTTTAATTGCCACTTTTTGCTTCAAAGATGATCAAAGATTACTTCCAGCTAATGTGCAAACATGATGGACAATAACAATGAATGTTAGAGCCCAGTGTTTAGAACTGTGACAAAGGGGGGGGGATAGCAACACATTGCAACACATTCTTGACTACTCATTTTTTTAAACTCTTGAACAGTCAACAAAAGAAGTGATTGGCAACAAATATTAATTCAAGTAGGAACAAAGAAGACCCTTGAAACCATAATGAATATGCAGTTCTTTCTGAGGGAAGAGACTGCTGAAAGCAATGAGATTTCATGAAATAAGAGCTATGGCTTAAGCTGTAATGAAACAATAAATACATACTTCAAGAATATGAAAAGATACTTCCAATTTAACATTGTCAGATGTTGGCTCCTATATTACTGCAATCTGCCAATCTGCACCATGGGGTTTAAACAAAATAAAAGAGATAAGACTGTGGATTTTCTAATATAAGCATATGTGAAAAAGTAACCATGATTTTTTATCTCACCTCTTTGAACACATGGCAGATAAAACATATTTCAGAAGTGGGTAACCAAAATCCTACATCAGGGTATGTCATATGTCTGATATTACTTAACCTACTAGGATGACAAGCTGCTTGTTTATTTGTGTCTTGTTCTGTCCATAGGATTGAATGCATGTGACATTATCTGATTACAAATAAGCAAATATTCAGCCATTAAAACCTAAACTGGAAAGAGGCTTTGTATCTATCAGCAGAAAATTTTATACCTTTCTTCTGGGACAACTGAATCATCAGTAGACTATGGTTAAGACCTAACTTGCACAAAATGCAACCCTACAAATGTAGGCAATCATTACACAATTCTTTTTATTTTATTGTACATAAAAGATCACATTGATATGTGCATAGATATGAATATCATAGCTGGAACCTCGCATAGACTTTCTACATTTTTCCTCCTTAGTCCCTCTCTTTTTACTGCATCACCCTCTGCTCTGTTCTTTGTTTTTCCCTCCTGTTCTTATCTTCCTTTTAGGTTTTTTTCATCACTTCTTCAGTTTGATTCCTTCTCTCTGGCTCTTCTATATTTTGTCTTTACAAATCCCTTATTTCATTTCATTATTTACCTTCTCTCTCAGTTATTTTATTCTTTTTCCAGACTTACTTCTTAGAATCATCCATTATCTGTGCCTGGTTTACTCCCCACTCCCGCCCCCCACACATGCTTATTACCACTCTAGTCTTGAATCTGTCCCTCACTTCCCATCTGTTCATTATCTTCAGGTTGTCCATCTCATCCTGTTACAGACAGATCATGTTACTTCTTGCTGCCCACATAAGAAAAAAAGGAATCTTTTAGCTGGCTGGATTTTCTTGATTCCACTATATCTTTCTCACACCACTTCCCACTTCATAGTGAATGGTAATAACAACTTTAAAATGTCATTGAAAAAAACCCTCAAACTCAAACCACCAAAAAACCTCACGGTCCTGGATCTGTGAAAAAAAGACAGGGCCACTTAGTTTTTGTGTGAGGTACAAATATAGAGGTTTGCTCTTATTGACTCTATTTCATCTTGCTGCCATTGCTGATGTTAGAAAGAATTTATAAATTTCAATGGTCTTTATGCCCTTTTAAACATAGACACTCATAGCAGCTGTTGAGAAGAGAGGAATCACTAAAAACAGTCTGGAGAGAGCCCATTGGACTGGTTAAGGAACTGAGAAATACTTTGTGTAAAAGAAAAAGAGCACAGGAGCAATATTTTATACAGCTTTTTTATTTTAGAGAAGGTTTTGTGTTTTAGACCCTGCTAAGCAATTTCAGCATTTGTGGAGTAGCCAGTATGCTTTGGGTTCACTTCCTAGAGTGTGACTGAATAGAAATTACTCCTAGTCATATCAGAATTTCCTACCTAAGCAAGTTTATGGCAAAAAAATAACCAGAGGAAATATCTCTTTCGTTTTGGTGAGGTTTTTTGCTTCTGGAAGAAAATTATGGCATAAGAATTTGAGACTACGGATCCAGGCACACTTGGAACTGCTAATTTGTTTAGACAAATCACTGAAGCAATTTGAAACAGTAATTATTTAAATAATTTTAAATATGTAATTTAAAATCAAGCTTGGAAAATGAAGATTCATATTTTTCTGCTGTTTGGGGAGCAAGAGGCTACCATAACACTTTCTGTACAAGTTGAGTTAGAGGCATAACTGCCAAGAGTAAAGTTTTCTTGTAAGGGTAGATCAGGATAGTGCTTCTTGCTGGGTTGGGAAGGAGAAAATGTGTGGCTCTGATAGCAAATAGTTTCCAGATCTACTGTCTGAACAAACTAAAGCACATGAAACGTTTCAATAATTGGTTTCACCCCCAAATTCATGGTTCAACTTTCATCTTCACAGAGAATGAAGATGAAGTTACAGTTACCTATATCAGATGCTAGGTTCTTTATGTTTTTATGTTATATTTTGCAACCTATTGATTAAAAAAAACACTTGGAAATCTATAGCTGTAAAGCCACAAAACAATATAAAGAAAAAAGTAGTAGTTTAAAAGCCCCATAGTTTGTTGTTCTTTTGACATGCAAGACTCATTTCTTTTGATGTATGTTCTTTCATTCCTGAGGAGACAAAAAGTAAACTTCAATACTCTTCTACTTTTTCTAAAATAATAAAGTAGAATTTTATTCCATAACTTCCCAATGAAAAATATTTTGTTAGCATTTGAATTTTTCAATTTTTTTACTTACTCATTCAGTAAAAATCGCCCTTTATGTAAGCACTGCCCCAGAAAATTAGCATTTATGACCAACAGTCATAAATGTTCAACGGTGAACCTTTTTCTTCTATTTTTTTCAGCAGACTTCATTTCAGGATGATCATCTGGATGATGTTTTATGCTTGGTAACTGCTTTCAAAAAAGTTTGTTAAAAGATTGCTCCATATGCTGTGTCTTGACAGACACTGACCTGAAGAATTATCTCTGGAGTGTGTAGATGTGCAGCGTGAAGGATGTGCCAGGCAGTGATGCAGGTAATTAGCACCTGATGTGACAACACAATGGCACCATAGCCACAATGTCTCAACTTAATGGAATGTATATTCACCTTGAGCTCCTGTGACACAAATGAAATGAACTAACCCTTACTGTCACTTCAGTAAGGAACTAGCAGGGAGTTATTTAAAAAACCCATAAATGTTGGAAGCCCCTGAAAGCTGGTGAACGAGTTTCCTTTAGCTGAAGTGACAGTGTCTGCCAAGATATCCAAAGACCTAAATTTTTCTCCTTAGAGCAATTAGTCAATCATGGACCTGTGAAAAAATATGTCCCACTTCATACAGCTGTGCAAGAATTATTTTAAGTGATAAGGTTACTACAGTGAAGCCTGGCAAAGATTTTTACAATCAGCTTGTAAGCTGTTAGAGTCACTAGCAGCATGCTAAGAAATGTCAACAGTAATTAAACCCAGTCATTTTCAAGTATATGCCATGCTTTGGCAATGGTGAGAAATGCTTTTCACAGTAAGAATTCTCAGCCCTGTGAGCATAGATTTTTTTAAAGATTTTTTTTTTCCCCTTTTTGTTAGAAGAACATTTTTCTCTTTTTCTTTTGGCAAGACCATTTTGGAAGATGTTTATTCATTAAAGGAATTGTATCAAAAATCGCAGAACTACAGGTTTCTTCTCTCAACTTATCACAGTTTTTACTGAGCTTGAATTTAAGGATTGTCCCTGTGTGTAATTCCGAGTATACTGCATGGAATTTATTTAAAAAATTTTTGAAACACTTTGGCAAAATATCTGAAAATTTACTGAAAAGTGGCATTTCAAAATACTGAAACGAAATTGTGTTCAGGTTTTGGCAAGCACTTTTGGAAAAATAAAAAGCACAAATTTGCAAATGGTTAACAACTTGCTTCTAAAATAAAACATTTAAATCTTCCTTCCATTTAGAAAGAATTGAAGAAGAGGACAGGGGCTTGCCTATATCAAGTTCATTTAACTTTTTGTACTGTACTGATGTAGTAATTTAAACATGACTGTCTTGACCCAGGTAAGCTTACTAGCAACAGAGGTGTGAGGTGCTTCAGGACAAAAGATTCTCACTGTGGGAGGTTTGTAACTGGAGCAGTGTCAGAGACTTGGACTTTTCGTTTGCTAGAAAGGTCTCTTTGGCCACTCTCATACGTAATAAGTAATTGGTTGATGTAATAAAAATGTAACTGAGAATTGAAAAACATCCTCCTCCAGATACTCATCTGGAGACAGAAGAAAGTGTTTTTTTCACAATAGGGTCAAAGTCCATTTTTGACAGTCTGAGAGGTATAGAGAGCTGTGGTGTGCAAGATGGAAATATTCCTATCTATGTTCCAGTAAGCTCTAGCTGGCCTTACTCAAGGGATAAGTGTAGTGCTGAGTGCTGTCTTGGCACAATTTTACAGCTCAGAATAGGCTCTGTAGTTATGTGCTTCTGACAGTAAGGCAGAAAAACAAAAAGTGAAGGCTTCTGTACTGGTTTGCTCACATATTTATCCAGTTGAAACTTATTGTTTTTCAAAGTTACCTTCATACTGAGTATGATGTCAAAGGTTGAATCTTGCTCCTGCTGGAGTCAAAGGCCAAATATTCATTCAACTTGGCTAGGGCCAGTGTTTTGTTGTTATGAAATGTCAGCTGTCCCCCACAGACAACAAGTGATAAAGCACTTCTCTTACCTTCTGGTAAAATAGTTTGGAAATGGTAAAATTGGTTAATGAGAGGTTTCTGTTGAGAAAAGTCCTCTTAGCTCCAACTTGTTTCCTATTTGGACAATATTTAGCTTTACTGTAAACTTCTTACAATCATCTCAAATAAAATAAAAATTGTTTGGGACTACCCTTTTAGAAAAGTGCACTGAAAACATAATGACAACAGGAGAATACACTAATGCCATTTACATGAAGTAATATAGTAACAAAATTTTTGAATGCACTGCCAGAATTGGCTACTTAGGAAGTAAAGTGGTTCACATCAGATACAAAAGGTTGAAGAAAGAATTAAGAAAACATCTTATGAAAAAGTTTATCCCTTTTTGTTCATTTAATTCTATGTTGAGGTTTTTAAATTACTTTAACTCACTAGAAATATTAAGAGAACCAATGCAAGCTTCACGTTACCTTAGTACCTGCTGCTGTTTTAACTGATAGATATTTTGATTTCATTACTTATTGGTATTTGTACAAAAATTGTGAAGAGCATTTTTTAAGTCTTCATTGCTTTTAAATAAAAAAAGTATTATATAATTATACATTTAATTCTACTAGGTTCATGCAAGTATTTCTGGTATGAATGAATCAGTATCTTGAGAGAGATAACATCTTGGTCCTCTCAGGGTTAAAAGACATATTTCCTGCCTGGAAATAGCATCCTCACAACGAGCAACAATATGTTTTATAAACTTTGAACTCACTATAAGAACCTTTCAGGATGATTATTCTTCCAGAAAAAAAAAAAAAAAAAAGGTAGAAAACTCATTATTGTCTTTAGCTCAATACCAACCTGTTAAAGAAGTCTGCATTTTTCAACGTCGATACCCAAATTTGAATCAAGAGATAGCTTTCAACATATGCCTACTATGATCTTTTTCTCTTTTAGTGGTTTAGCAGGCCATCAATGAAATATTTACCTGACTAGTGTGGCTCTCCCTGTGCCTTTGAATCGATGAGCCTGCTGTAGTGCTGGCAGACAGTCTGGAAAAGTCATTTTCCTCTGGTAATCCTAAAGCAGAAGAATACTAAATTATAATCTGAGATTTATGCACTGGCTGATTTCAAAATAAGGTTCAAAAGACCTTGATATGTTTTTACTGAAAAGAAACAACAAAACCCAAACCACAAGTTTCCTGAATATTTACATGGGAATCCATGCTTACTGAAACAGAGCAATTCTTATTTGCCATGTAGGGATAGTATTGACAAGAGGGAGCAATTGTAACTAAAGAGCCTGCAAATAACACTTTACCCTGGCCAGGGATCCCTCCTGCAATGCAGAAATCCCTAGCTCCTCTTCCCCTGGCTTGTTTTCATGGCAGAAGCAATGCAAAGGGAAGAAAATCCACACCTGCAGCATTCTCCTCTCAAATTAACATCTCTGTGTCACACAGGAAGTCAATATTCGGTCCAGGATCCAAAACTTCATCCCCTCAGTATAAAATGTTTTTTGTAAGTCTTATAACTATTGTGCACTCTCAATGTGGGAATTAGCTGTCCAAAATTTAGCTGTGTGAAAACCAGTCATCCAGTGTGAAACAGCCAGGTAGTCTCCTTCTGCAGTCAAGAGAAACAAACACCTCCGCTAAGTGATCCTACAGTGAGGCTCACAGCTTGTGCTTCCCCATCACTTCTGCAGCAGTGGGAATACCACTCACATAGCACTACAGAGGGTCTGAAAGGTGGGATGGGGGGAAGCAGAGGCAGAAGCAGAAACACAGGGAGTCTACAATGGGCATCATTAAGCACCTCACAGACCAGAATCACAGACACCATGGTAGGTCTGTGTATAGGGTCTAGCAGAGCTGGAGATCATTTTTCCCACAGCAGCCCTCATAATGCAGTGCTTGTGGTGGGTTGACCCTGGATGGATACCAAGTGCCCACCCAAGCAGCTCCATCACTGCCCTCCTCAGCTGGACAGAGAAGAGAAAATATAACAAAAGGCTTGTGGGTCGAGATAAGGACAGGAGAGATCACTCACTGGGTACTGTCATGGGAAAAACAGACTCAGCGTGGGGAAATGAACTGAATTTATCTATTATCAATCAAAATCAGAATCGGAAAATGAGAATTAAAACAAAGCTTAAAACCCCTTAAAGCCCCTCTATCCTCCTTTTAGTTTCCCGCTTATGACGGTCCCTTCCCACAACTTTGTAGCTAGGGACAGCAGTCTTTTAATTTTCCTTGTTCTTCTGAATAAAGCTCATGTAAAGTATTCATAAATATGGATCTTTTTCTGCAGCATCTGGACTTCCTCTGAACACACAGACAGTGAAGAAGGTGAATCCCTGGTTTAAAGCTCAGGAACCAGATCAAATCTGAGAGAGTCCAGCATTTCAATTCTTTACTGCTTGCTGCAAAGGGAATCTGACCCTGTTCTCTCAGTAATTGGAACTATGTGTTGTTTTGAGGTGGGATTATCACTTTTTGAAGCTGGGAAATGATATATTAGGTATGTACAGGGGAAAGGTGTGACATCCAAGGTCTCTAGTGTACTGCTAGTCTTGTAAATTATATGTCAGTTACCACTATTGCTTTCTTATGTACATTAAATTCTCTGTACTCCTACAAAAAATTCTCCTTTTGGAAGATCACATGTTTTTGGTTGACTAAAATGCTTGAAATAAATTTCCCTCTAAAAAATCCCAGTTTTTGTGAATGCAAAACAACCCATTTTTTCAAATAATTTCCTGAACTAAAATTTATTTACATGGATTCAGTTTGGATCCCTCTCAAACAAAGTAGTAAAAAAATTTAAAAAATTAATGCAAAATACCTTTGAAAAGTAGGTGCTATTCATTTGATTCCAATAAAAGGTAGAATGTAAAACATTTTCATAATTCTAGACCACCACAAATGAATAAAAATTCTTTCCTAAGCCAAACAAGAAGTTCTGAAAAAATATTGATTTTGTACTATGTTAATACACTTTAGGATTGACTGCTCAGGACAGCCTTGAACTAAGAATCAGGTTATCAATGATTTTCTGTTTATTTCTGTAAAAAGCACTTTGATAATTGGCCTTATCAAATAAGTAAATTTTCCATGTACAGCAACAGCACATAGTCACTGGAATGGCAAGGAGAGGCTTGGTAGAGCTTGTGGAGTGGTTGATTATGTCCCAAGAGCTTTACTTTACATACACCTAAGTAAGTATTAGGATCCTACAGTTGTGCTTTGAGGAAGACCTTGTTTAATTCAGTCCAAGGTTGAAAGCATCAGTTTAGCTGGGCCAGAGGCAAAATTACAAGAACCTAAGTTAATCAGGGTTGCTGTCTGGAGTACAAACTGCATCATCTGGATTGGCTTCCCTGCAACTACTCTCAAGTTAACAAAGGTAAGTTGAATTTAGCAATTTAGCTTCTTTTTTTTTTTGGCTTAAAATTAAGTTTGCTATACATTATTGCTTCAATTATACGTAGCACTGTTTTGGGTGATGTAGGATCACAACTTTCAGCACTGAAATGTAAAGGTTATTTCAGGCTTTCTGATTACTTTGTGTATTTGGCAAAAAGCTCTTTCTTTCAGACTAAGAACTCTGCTAAGTGTGGAAGATTTGTGGTTAAGCCACTGTTTGATAGCACAGAGATGCAGAAAGGTGCTACTCGTTTTATCAAAAGTTAAGTAAAAAATAAGAGCAATTATATTCTTTATACAAAATGAAAAACCAACTTCTATTAAAAATCTGAACTCAGAAAAGTGTTATTTCCTTAGGAATAATGCTTTTAGAACCTTGAAAGATAATCTGTCACTGCTCTTGTACCATTTTGTACTGCAATGATAAACAATTATTTCATTCACTAGTAAGGCACCTACAGCAAAGGGAGATCCTGATTTTCTGTTTTCTGTCCCTGATTTGTATTGATTATCGGATCAGAATCTCAAATCTCAGTCCTCCATTCCTTAGGTTGCTTACGGACTTGGAGCTGAAGGAATTACAAATTCCTCAACAGAAGGCTGTTTTATGTTCTTCACATTCAGCTTTTATTGGAGAGTGGCTTATCAGTTCACACATACAAAGTTAAGCCAGCTCCAGAAAGAGATATTTCACAACTCAGAAGGTTCCAGCCTGACTATACCTTACAAAGCTCATTCAAGGAAATACATCAGCAATTTTATGTTAGAAGAGTTTTGGGATTAAAAACTACTTACCATTTGATACTGAATTTCCATTTTCAGCAGTCACAGAACTGGACAATGTATTAGATGACTGAGTTCCATGGTTATTTGCATTTTTATCCTGTGTTTCTGATCCAAGATCTGATGTATTTGGATCTTCCCTGCTCCTTAAATTCAGATTAGTTTCAGCACCTGATAGAAACAGAAAAAATGATTGTCAATTTCCTTTTAACTAGTGGCTTTCACATGTAAGTAGATGAAAACTAAACTAACCCAGAGAGACCAAGTTACTTTACTAGATTAATCAAATTAATCATTAAATGCACAAGTCCAGTTATAAAAATGAAAGGTTTAAATCAGTGATTTTTTTCCTTTTTTCTTTTGGTTGGTTGGATTTTATTTTTTTTTACTGCTCCACTTGAAGCTTTTTAAAGTTTTAAAGTTTAGGGGAGTGAAAGGCATTGCAAAATTTGATTTGTATTGCTTCTTCCCACACAAATATCAGTGGATATAGTTCACCAAGTGTTTGTATTGTCTCTATTTTAGATTCTATTTCACATGAACTTACATAGCACTGTCATCACTGCAATGCTTTTCATCACTGCAGAAAATGATGCTAGCAGCAGATATAATGTGGTCTTATCCTTTTCTTTTACCACCTACCACAAGAAACAAACTGGCTTTTGAGATTAAGCCATAGTAGCAATATTCCTCCCAGCAGATCCTCCCCGTGGCCATTGTTTACCAGCCTCAGGGCTCTCCAGCCATCAGTTGTCATTTTCTATAAAGTGCCAGGTTTTCAAGTAGAGCCTTTTAGTTAAATTTCTTCAAGACATCAAGAGGAGGTCTGATCCTGTAGGAGTTCCAAAGCTTTTTAGCATTTGTTCAAAGAGAAGGGCAAAACAAAGCCCTTATCTTCTCCTCCCTCTGACTGATTGCACATCCAGGAAAATCAGAACAGCTCACAGCAAAGTGCCCGGAGCTGCCTCTGAGCTTGCCTGGCTCTGTCAGCCCAGTGCTCCACAAGAAACAGGCTCAAGTCATCAGCTGTGCCCTGGTGGTGCTCCCCACTGGAGCTCAGGGGCCAGGGATACCTTCAGAGCTGGAAGATGAGATGGATGGGGATAGTAGCAGGGTCCCCACTGCAGTACCTGTATCCCTGGCTATCCCCACTCCACTCCAGTGTGACAGGGCTGATGAAATGCTGCTTTTCTATGGTTTGTGGGGTTTTTTTTTTTTTTTTTTTTTTTTTGGTTGGTTGGTGGGTTTTCTGTTTCTTTGGTTTTTAGGGTTTTTTTTTGTGTGTGTTGAACATATATATGTATTCTTTCCTTGCCATAGTCAGGTTTGACTCATAGAAGACAAAGCTGAATGTGGTGCTTTCTCCATTTCAGTCTTCCTAACTATTTCCCCTCCCTCTGAGGCCTGGCCTTAGCTGCAGGGCTGATGTATTATGACTGACCCTGGTGCAGAGGTCCTCCTGTAAGACTCTAAAATGAAAATGTTCCTTCTATGACAACTCTGAAAGTTATTCCTCGATTTTTGTTCTCATCATGACAGCAAGAACCAATGGAGGTCAAAGAATAGCTATTAAAACCAACATTACAGCATTCATCCATACTTCCAAAAACATCCCCAGCTTTCCCAAAGATATGATATTTTCTTATAAATCTCAAGCACATGAAAATTTTTCAAGGGGAAGGAAAAGCATTTTTTTTCACCAGGTAATAGATACTAAACCTGAAGATTTTTCAGTCTGATGTTGACCGTTGTGTCAATTTTTCCTTTTTTATGACTGAACTAAAAAATATCTATCTGCTTTGGAAAGTACCAACATTAAAAACTTAGTTAATAAAATGAAAATTATAAATCCATTCTGGTTACCTCAAAATACTTCATTTAATTGAAAAGGTCTTTCCTATTTTTGTTTAGCTTTTAGTTATCTAACACTGAATTGTTCTTAATATTTCCTTGTCAAAAAAATCTGTCTTGAAAAATCAAAAAAGTTTATTTTCAAACTGTCACATAAAACATTTCCATGTTTATTTGATTTTTGTCCCTTGCTCCCTTGCCCTTATTCCTTGATCATTATATTTTGTCAGATCTGAACGGATTGTTTCAGTGACACTTTTTCATAAAATGAATCTTTAGGCAAATGTGCTTTGTATTGAAAAAAATAGGCCAGCTCTACCCACAATAACTGACTTGGGAGAGGCTGAGATGGAAAATGCATACGGTACAATTATAAGAGCATGCCTGATTTAGCTTTTGTACAAGCAAGTTGACTGCAAAATGCATCTTTGCAGCTCATTTTAAATTTGTCTGAAAAGGAAATGTCACTTTTAGATGTTACTAGTCAGTGCACTTGCCTATAGATCATAATCCACCTACATAATTATTGTGCCACTTTTTACATAAAGCTTCTTGGGGAAGTGGCTGGGATCCTTACTTTTCTTGATATTATAAAGATTTACTGATTTGCCTGATGTGTAATTCATTTGAGAATGAATAAGCAGAAAGAATTTTTCTTGCATTGCTGTTTGCAGAAGTCTTTTGTTTCATAGGTACATTGATATCTTTTCAGGGCATTAATGAAGGGTCTTGGAAAAAAATATATATTTTCTTCTTTGTATCTGTAAAATGAAATACTACAAAGAATTGTGGATAGCTACTATGAAGCTAGAATATAATACTAAATTGGCAGAAATAATAGTGGAATATATGCAGCATATCTTTGGGGACAGCTATCTAGACAGAAATTTTTTATCCCATTTGCTGTATTCAATCATTTTAAGAAATGCAGCCCTTTAGTTTCTGAACAGAAAGCTATATAGAGAAAATATATTTCATAGTGCCTTATTTAGCTGATCTTGGGGGTGGGAAAGAACCCTATATTTTATTTCAAAATAATCTGGGTTATATAAAGGTACTTGAACTAATTTCCTATATATAGGAATCTTCAGTTCCTCATTGCAGGAGATTGTGTGAATCTATAGAGCAAGTTTAACTGCATACATCAGCAAACTTCAACCAGATGTCAGGAGAGTGCCCCTGAAATCAGCTCTGCCCCACACTGGAGAAGCTCCCCCTGCCCCAGCCTCTGCTCACAGGACCATGCTCCAGCCCTGAGCATGTACTGTGTCCAGTTCTGGCTCCTCAAAACAAGATAAACAAGCTACTGGAGAGGGTCCAGTGGAGAGGGTCAGAAAGATGATGAGGGGTTTGGAGCATGTCTCTTATGAGGAGAGAGTGGGGGAGCCGGGCCTGTTTAGTCTAGAGAAGAGAAGATTGAGAGGGAATCTCATCA
This sequence comes from Peucedramus taeniatus, assembly GCA_013400575.1. Classification (NCBI taxonomy): domain Eukaryota; kingdom Metazoa; phylum Chordata; class Aves; order Passeriformes; family Fringillidae; genus Peucedramus; species Peucedramus taeniatus. The sequence continues at coordinate 55,088 of WBNO01006325.1, forward strand.
ATATAAATATTGACATATAAATATCTCAATGGCGGGTGTCAAGAGGATGGTGCCAGGATTTTTTTGGTGGTGCTCAGTGACAGGACAAGGAGCAGTGGCCATAAACTAAAACACAAGAAATTTCACCTTCCACCTTCTGAGGAAGAACTTCTTTACATTGAGAATGGCAGAACACTGGAACAGGCTGCCCAGGGGGTTTGTGGATTCTCCATCTCTGGAGACATTCGAAACCCACCTGGATATGTTCCTGGGTAATCTGTTGTAGGTGACCCTGCTTTGGCAGGGGGTTGGACTGGGTGATCTCCAAAGGTCAATTCCCATCCTAACAATTCTGTGATTCTGTGACTGCTGGAGTAAACTTGCTCCAGGTTATCAGCATCTTTCTGCAGTGGGAGGCACAAACTGGCCACAGTACCCAGATATGGTCTAACAATGAGTGCTGGGTGGAGGAATGACTGACACAGCCCTGGATGCAGTTGGCTGACTCTGCTGCCAAGGCTCACTGCCAGCTCCTGTCCAGCTCCTAGGGCCCCCAGCACCCTTTTCCCAGGGCTGCTCCTCAGACAGCCTGATCCCTATATCATTGTACAAGGTAACACTTTTCAAGGTGAAGCACTTTGCATTTGCTTTTTCATTAAACATGCCAGAAGGTCCTGACTTTATCTTCTGTGCAGGGGTTATCCCACTCTGTCCCGCCTCCATACTATTCAAAGTATCCCTGAGCATAACAGAGATGTCTCCTGACATTTTATCATAATGTTTCTATTTAAAATTCCTATTGATTGCTAATTTATCTGTCAAGTACTGGTCGGAAATGCACTTTCTCCTCATGTTTTCTTAGTCACCTAACATAGAAGTTTGAACTTTTCTCCACATTAATGTTGACATGCTCCTGCTGCCATCAAACCTTGCAGACACAAGTATGCAGTACTCTCTCATCCTTTATCAACTTTCTAAAACTATCCGAAATATTTAAGACACAGGAAAAAAACCCTTCTGGTTCCTACATTTGAACAGCTTCACCAACATGATGAATCATAGCTTTTTGTTCAGATTTGTGAGATTTCTGCTGTTCTCACTAGATGAATGGATTATTTACCAGGTTTCAATGTTATTTTTTTAAAGTAATGACATCTTCAACAGTCTTCAGCTGCTAAAAATGTTATTTGAAGAGTCATCCATGCCTACTTGCAAGAGACTAACTACAGAGAGGTAGCAGCTGTAGGAGCATGGTGGAAGTTCATAATTATAAGAGGAATACAAGCTTTAGGTGAAAATCTAGAGTCTGCAAAACTGAACAGTATTTGCATTATTATTTCAGTAAACTGACTTTGCCAAAAAGGTATCTCTGACTCAGTAAAGTCCTACTCTGGCTAATCTTGAAGTTAATGAGGATGTATGGACTAAAAGGATGTATGCATGTTTGGATTGAGGGCATCATTTGTCCCTCAGCTGTAGCATAGTTACTAGCTGGGATCAATCACATGTACAGTGCTTTTAATCAGAGGACGACAAAGTCTAACAGTTATTTCCTTTCAAGCAAGCTCCCTATTCCAACAAATCCACAATTAATTACATCAGCATTACGTGAAAAGTGCAAGAGGAACAGTATGCAAAAGAGGCAGCTCATGAAACCCACAGTTGCTTGTTATTAGTGTTCTTGTAAGAGACTGAGTTTAAAACTCAAAGTCATAAGGCACAGGATGGACAGAATTGCACTTATCTTGTACAAAAAAATTTAGAGTATGGCAATTAATGTATTTGCTTTTTCCCTGCCTCCCCATTTGTTAGCCACTATCTTACTTTTAAAAGAAACCAAAACACTTAAAGTTTACATGCTAGAACTTTCTTGTTGAAAGATTGACTTAAACTCTTGATTGAGCTATTACTTCCAAATATCCTATTATAAATTTTTTTTTTCTCAAACAGAAAATGTATGATCTTAAGCATTATAGTTATTTCATAAGTAGTGTTTAGGCTGAACTAATGCTTTATCACCAAATTAGAAAATGGGCCAGTATTAGCTCTATTCATATGACAGAGTAAAGTACAAAACTGAAATATTGAGAGACTATTGGTTTTCTAAGGAAATCATGTACTTAGGCTATTTTATAAAGTCTAAAGACAAAATATAAATTGATGACTAATATCAGAATTTAGGTGGAATCATCATAGACTTATTGTACAGCAAGATATGAAAACCAGTATGTTATTAAAGGCCTAGCAGTAACTCACCTGACAGGGCTGTATTTTACTTTTCTGTCAAATCCCTTGTTTTGCTCTCCTTTCTTTAAACATAGGTATATCCACAATGTATATGGATACATATGTCTCCATATGTTCTTTTTCAAATACTTCTCCTTTTAACATTTAGTGCTCATTTACAGTATAACTGAAAACTCATTAATAACAGCAGAAGGCTCCACTGCTTTCAGAAGGTTTTGGATCCCATTCATGCTTACCTTGAATGCTTTGTGCAGCACTGCTTGCTTTGTCTATCCTGGTTATTCAAATGTGATCACAACTGTTCTCTGGCCCTGAGGCAAATGGTAAGAGACCCATATCAGTACTTCTACACTTTCCTTGCCCTCCACAGCAGAGAGGAATCCAAATAATCTACTGGGAATAGTCCCTGGAGCTGTGTCTTTTCCTGAACAATGCCCAGATCTGTCTGGAAGGGAGCCAGCCTGCCAGGTCCCAAACAATGCTGGGGATTGCTCTGCACTTCAGCTGTGCACAGGAGTGAGCAGCCATTCCAAGGACATCCCCTGAAACTGGCTCACTGAATAAAACAGATACAGTCCTTCACTTTGACAGTACTATCAATGATCAAAAATCAGTGGTCAATATTAATCTATCTCAGAAAAAAAGACGAAAAAATATGGAAGAAAAACTACCTCAAATCACATGGGGTTGGTAAAGCACTGAACTGTTGTACAGCTTCTACTGAAGGCATAGTAAAGGTTTCATTGTGACTGTACAGGGAGAGCAGATTCTCCCTAGTTCTGCTCTGGTATAAATGAAGTCATGCATTCCTCTCAGTATGATTTGACACGACCATTCTTTCAAAGGCATACACTTCTTTTCCTTAATTGAACAGAGAGCTAATGATGAGTTTCCAGCTGAGGAAATTCAGTGTCACAAGCTAGGCAGGACATATCTCAGTCCTAAAGCTGAAACGATCTCAGTATAAAATCAAACATTATTTCCTCATTCATGGAAAACATGACTTTCTGCATCTAATTATCAATACACAGTTCTAGGTATCAAGATCCACAGTTATACATTCTGTATCAGCAACTATGAAAACAGGAAAACACATAAATTCTGGCAGATAAATTCATGTAGTACAGGAGGAGAAGCTTTCTGTACCTGTGCTACCATGGAATGTAAAAGCTAAATAGCTCAGTTTCCTTAAAATCTACAGCTGGTATCCAGCAAAATGTAAATTTCAAATCAAGCAGCTAGTCATTAAACATGTTAATAAGAGAAAACTGATGGATCCTATTAACCAGCATCTGAAAGTCAAGACATTGCAGGCAGAAGGGATTTCTGATCTGTGCTCCCACTCTTTCTTCAGAAAGTTAGGAATACACTGAATCCTAAAGGCTGACCCTGGATATTTTTTTACATTTACTGTAACAAGTGGATGTTGTGAAATGAGGGGAAAAAAATAAAATACGGTGATTTCAGAAAATTTGCAGATTTTTTTTTTTATGCAGGAAAGGGAGAGGAAATTTAAATAAGAACAGGCCATTTTATTTTGGCTCAAATGTTTACTCATGTGTTTTGTTGTACCTTTTCAATTACACTGGTTGTTTCCTGTTTTTCTCTGACTTACTGTTGAGACATCCTTTGTCTGTGGCATTTGCTAGCTACCCTCAGCATAGGTTGTCTTGGGTGTCCTTTTGCTGGATAAATGCATATTGCTTCAGAGTAATTCAGTTTACTCATACAAAGTCACACTGTGACCCTCTGTAACACGACTGTTTACTTTGCCTGCTGAGAGCTGGAGGCAAACAGCTGCATCTTATTTGCTGAAAGAAATGGAGCAGGCTGAAAACTGTCAAGACAGGATTCCCCCAGCCTATTAGCATGTGCTGCCTGTCTCACCCTTTTAGCTGTGCTGCTGGCTGCCACTGCCATCAGAGGCAATAATTATTCATTGGTTATTTCACCTCACAAAGCCTACCCTTACAGCAGCAATTGTCTAGGATTCTCCCCCGACCAGTGATGCTCCTAGGATAGTAGCAGTGAATTTGTACTGTCACTTCCAGCATCCTTTCTCTCTGAGCTGTGTAAGTGGAGCTATCAGATGGTGTTACAAGCTACTCCAGAACCCACAATCTTTGGTGGAAAAAGCAAATACAGAAATGGGCCACTTATTTTGTCTGGGAAGCTGCATTTCTGGAAGCTTTGTCTAAACACTGGAAAGCAAAGAGAGGAGACACAGGCCATGAAGAATATCAAGCAACAAAACTCACTGTGCTTGAGGAAAGAGCTCCTCTGAAGAATTTTGTTTTAATCTGATACCAATCAGCCAAATTTCAGAGCATGAGGCTGGTAGTACGAAGGAGGCTGCAGAAGCAGCTGCAGGAATTCCTAGGTCTGGTTCAGCCTTTAAGAGCCATCAGCTCAATTATAATTTTGTAAGTCACAACTTACAGAAAATACAGAACAAGAAGGTTTCTTCTGCTTTCTTCTCTGATGGATTTGTGCTGGTAGAAAGACAATGCTCTCATTTTACATTTATTTCAGTGTCAGCTACAAACCTTTCCCTATTTCCTAGAAGCAATGTCAGGGACATCCCTGGATCAGGTAAACTCTCAGAGTTGGTGTGGGAGAGACAACATGAGTGCCTTTTTTCCCTGTCTGGAGGATTGTTTGAATTAGTTTTTTTTTCCAACATGACACTAAGAATACCATTCTTAAGTGGAGAAAACAAGCCTTCTCAAGCAATGGTAAAGGATGAAGAATATCTGGACAGGCTGCCATCTCTCCTGCCTGATAGTATCTGAGCAAGAACCTGGAACATCTTTTCAGTGCAGCAAGTGAGCTGGACTCCTGTCAGTGTATGTGTTTCCGAGACTGGGGATTTCATTCATCACATCTTCTCTAGGAAGTAATCTCTGCAGGCCTTTCTGAGGTCCATAACAAACCACACAAGGCAGTAAGGAGGGGAGCACTGCTTGGGACAATATACTGCCTTAGAAGAAACATTTATTCCCTCCATGTCCCCATGTTCCCCACTTTTTCAAGTCTAATATGGAAAAGAAGTAGTTGATTTTACTCTGTTAATAGTTTTATTTACTGCTAGGTGTGTTGATTGGCTGACCAAAGAGTCTACTCTTTGTATTTGTGTGTTTAAAAACCTGCTGGTGTGTTGGAAAAGGAGGAGGCAATTTGCTGAGAAACACAGCTTCCTTTTTTAAACTGTTTTCTTCAACTTTTGTGTGGATACAGCAGTTCTTGAACATTTAAGTCTGTTTACATTTCTGTGTGGTATCTCAGTTACAGAACAGCCTTTACTGCTGGGCTTTAGCTGCTGTTGAAAGAAACTATGTGATGAAACACTGCCTCAACCTTCCTCCCCCTCAAACACAGTTAGTTTCAAATATTGTAAAAATAAACCTACAAAACCACAAACAAGCAAACAAACAAGCAGACAGGGGTTTGCTACTTCCAGAAGTATCACATCAGTTCTATTTACTTCTCCCAGAATGCTTCTACACATATTTTTCAGGATATCTCATCCCAGCTCTGGCAATGACTGCAATGCAGAAGTCTTGGCATAAGTGACTGCACTGAGCAGATAAATTGTTTGAGCAGATCCTGAGGAGCAATCCAAGGAAAATTTTTGGTTCACCTGTACTGCAATCCTGCCCACCAAACTGGGACAGCTGTTCTGGAAAACTTCTCAGACAACATTCATATTTTGCTTTCCAAGTGAGCTTCTAAGACAAAAAATGAATTTAGAGATCTATTTAGTTTTTTTAAAGTTCATTTTGAAAGGATAGAGTGATGGTCAATGAAACTGTCATTAAAGGAAGAGCATATGGCTATCTCAGATGCATGTGATAAACTTCCATACTGTGCACAAATACAGATAATCAGTGGCTAAAAACTGTCACTAAATGCTACTAGTATGTCAGGATTGTTCTGCAACCAGCCCCTAAGGAAAAAGCTAGGAGAAATAATGAAATGCAGAACTTCAGGCCTAATTTAATACTTTTTTTTGTTTAAAAAAAATTCACCAAACAAAGAATAAAACTAATTTTCAGGCCTTTCATTTTAAAAGAGAAAGAAAACTCAAGCCAAAAGAGCACTGAACTTAAGGTTTCTGTATTTTCCCATTCACTAATGGTGCCAGGAAGAAGGCAGATGTCCCTAACTCCTGTAAATGCTGCTCCTACCTCCAGTACTCCACTTCAAAGCACTTGAGTACTCTCTCACATCAGAGTATAGCAGTGTGGAGTGGCCATGAGGGTCAGGGTACCCTCATGTTTATGATCAAATCTTTTTATCAGTCTCTTTTAAATTGTCTTCTCTTGCTTCTCCATCCAGTCCCACAAAATTCCAGTGCTGGTACTGGAACATAATCCACACACCCAGGTCTGTAGAGTGACAGAGTTTCACGATGAGCTGCATGAGTCCTGCCAATAATTTTGGGTCATCACTGAGGGGCTGCAGTTTATGCACAGCTCTTGCATACCTGAGCCAAGGAGTTTAGAGGTAGCTTGGCTTGTTTATAAGACAGTCATACCCCTAAATGCCAACCCAACCAATGTTGAAATGACTACTCTTGAAGTTATCTAGGTCTAAAAAAAGGTCAACACATTTAGTTGTTAACATTTTCAGTAAGAAGCATCTTATTAAAGGCAGAGCATTTCAGTACTTTACAAACATTTTTGAAATACTGGACATGAAAGAATGTTTACTTCTGCACAGAATTTTGGAATGCTTGATTTTCATTTCAGCCTAAAACAAATATAAATGCCACAATCTTGACATTTTCTGTGAAATGGAATTATTATTCTCTATTGAGGTTCTTCACAAAAGATAATTTAATGCTGAGATGGATGTAAAGAAGTTAAAAACATCTGAAGAGATTTCTCACTCAAGCTGAGAATTTAATTAGAGACCTTCACTAAAATGTGTGTCCATATTTCATTCTTCATTATGTTTCAAATGCTGGAATTCCTGTAAAATGAAGTGACATGACATTTACTGCCAAATACCCATATATTTCTTTGGTATCAGGAACATAAGTGTGGTAAAAATAATTTTTTTTTCTCTTAGATATGGCCAATTTCTCACAATTGGTTTACAATTAATGATGTAGTGGTTCCTAAACAAAGTAATTTGTGGTTCTGCATTGTGAATTACAAATAAACTTCTTACTATTTTAAGAAGCCCATAACACTGTTAGTAAAGATACAGCTTTCTGAACCATTACTGAATTTGGAACCATGATGTCACATCAGATGTTGAAGAAAAGACATTGCTATGAAAATAAAAATCCTGTAAATGTCTACCTGAATGATCCAAGTCACAATTAAAAGTGGGATATTATTAAAAACTTTGGGTTTGAAATGCACTAAGCTGAACCAGTATGGTGTAGTTATTGTACTCAAGTATCAGACAGGATGAAGGGGACTCAAAGTAAAACCAGCTTAATGGAGAGGATGCAAAACAGTCATTAATTTAAAGAAATGCTTGCAGTTCTCAGAAATGGGCCATATAAAAGGAACAGAAAAGTCAGTGCAATTACTTTTCCTCAGCACTCCTCCTTTTCAGCAGTGACTTGGTAGGAATATGAGAGGCTGCAGTGGGTCAGACCAAGGTGCCACCTACTCTAGGATCCCTTCCTAGTAGTCATAGATACAGTGTAAGGTCGTTGGAAGTCAAAATTGCAGTGATATTTTCCTCTGTGATCTTGGGGCTGCATAATCTCCTTCAACCTCTATTTCATTGATAGAGCTTTTGGAGTTGTAAGCAGGAGTGATAAAGATCTGATTTTATTTTCTATACAAGTGCTTAAAATGCAAAATAAATATGAATTGTTATGACAATACTCTTTTTTTTTCACCTGAAAATTAGACTTGATTTGTTCTTCTAATAATCTTTGGTTTAAAATTATTTATGGTAATCACACACAAAGCCTCTTTCACAAGTTGGAACTGATAACCAAAGCAAATTCCATATTATGTGGTTTTAGGCTGTAGCAGCAAACAGTAAAGTTAACCAGAAATTGAAATGCTTTTGTGAAAAAAAAAGTCAAAATGGAAACCCAGAACAGACTTCAGCAGTAAAATATACTGGTTTTCAGACATTCTGAAATGGAAAATTATTCTTGGTACATTGTGTTTATCCAGAAACAACAGGTCTCTTCTGTGATACATTATCCAGATAATGGCAGAGTTCTAGATCAGGAGAAGACTGCAGATTAAGGTGGTATCATTCAGGCCGTACAGGCTGTATAGATATTCTGAAAATAGGAATTGAGTGTACTTTCTCTAGACTCTTCTAACCTTTTTCTGCTGCAATAATAGAAACCACAGTTATTTACTCAGAAAAATCCCATAGCATGGGTTGAATGGCAACTGTACCGCCAGCAGTTCTGTCTGCTCCTGTGTAATTTTCTGTATAGGGCATCTGTGGCATTTTTGTAATGAGTCGCATTGAACTCTTACTAGCAGTGCTTCCTCCCACTTCTCTGCACCTACAGCAAGAGATTCAGATTGAGAGTTGCAAGTAGTCTGTAGTGAAAGGTTGTCAGTGATGCTAAACTGGCAAGAGCTGCTGACTCCCTTGAGGGCAGAGAGGTCCTGCAGAGAGGTGGACAATCTACAATTCTATGAAGTTCATCAAGTGTTGTATTCTGCACCACGGATGGAGCAACCCTGGAGGTATGGACAGACTGGGGAATGAGAGGCTGGAGGGCAGTGCCACAGAAAGGGCCCTGGGGATCCTGGTCAATGGCAAGTTGAACATGAACCAGCAGAGCCCTGGCAGCCAGGAGGGCCAACCCTGTCCTGGGGGGCATCAGGGACAGCATCACCAGCCAGGCAAGGGAAGGCATTGTGTATCAGGAAACAGTTTCTCACCCAGGGGGTGGTTGGGCACTGGAACAGGCTCCCCAGGGAAGTGATCACAGCACCAAGCCTGTTTTCACTTCGAGTGTTTGGACAACAGTCTCAGGCACATGGTGTGATTCTTGGAGTGTCCTGCAGAGTGCCTGGAATCAGACTTGATGATCCTGGAAGGTCCCTTCCAACTCTACATATTCTATCAGAGGTTGATGACTCTCCTGTGTTTAGAGATCTGATCTGAAAATTAGTCACAGAAAGTCACCCTCACTCCCTATTAATTAAGGCAATTATGTAAAAAGATATTAATCTCTTTCTGAGAAGTTTGCTGAAGCTTAATTAACTAAGTTTTAATGATTTGAGAATTTTAAAGATGTAGAAGTTTGATGCCTTATACAATCATTCCTCCGGCATTTACAGGTAAAAGATAAAAGTTGAAAACACAGCTTTTTGTATTACTCATGGTTTGTAAGTGGTTAGCTTTTGCCACAAAGAAAGTAGACCTATTTCATTGTACAAATAAGAAGGAGATGGAGATATGATTATTATCTTTATTAAGTTGTTTAAGACAAAAAGCTGAGTCGCTTAGAGGGCAAAAGCCTGGGATTTCATCACAGAACCACAAGCAAGGATTTAATTTCAATTCACAGTTGAGACATTAGCTGCACAATAGCCTGCTCTACCTGATGATAAGGGAAAATTATTTACTAGCTATCTAAGGGATTACTGCCTTTGACAGGACAGTAAGTATGTTTTCCGACACATACATTACATTTTGTTGTTCTCCAAGTTTGAGCCAATCTCAATAGAGGGTATTTGGCAAGCTTTAGTCCCAAGGAACATCTAAATATCTGTATTATTTGTCAGTTGTAAGTATCTCCCTGTGACTTTCAATGCTTAAGCTGGAGAATGTGGAATAAGACACTATGTGAAGCCACTTGCTTCACATATAATACTGAAAATATGTCACTTAGGAAGTAAGTGAAGAAAGGATTCACATAGTGAGTGGATGTCAAGGATACTGGACAAACAATAACAGTATTGATGACAACATATTGTTAACAATCTAAAGTTTCCACACATTTGCTGTTGTTACCAAACCTTTTAGAGAGGAATAGGTCACTGAAGGATGGGTAGACTTGAATATACATATTTACTTGTACTGAAACACTAACAATATTTCACAAAACTTGATGCCTATACATTGGTGATGTATATAAAGGAAATGTCTTCCTAATTTTACCTCTTAGGCACCTAGATGCAGGGTTGCAAACTTGTGTATTTCCTTTTGCTCAGACACAGAAGTTAAGTATCTATGTCAATTTTTTCTCAACAAGTGGGAAAAGAGAAAAAAATTGTGCCTCCATCTCAATAGACTAATGGTAAGAAATTCACCCAGGTTAAGGTAAAATCATACCTCCTTGGAAGGAGCATACTTTGCCACTTCAAAATCCACATTAATACTCACTCTGCCAATCTAAGCATGGGTGATTGGTTTGGATTTATTCTACCTTTTGTTCTGAAGGTGAAATTATTCCCCTTTGCATGGAATAATTTAGTATCAGCTGTACCAATTAAGAGAAATAACATCACGACCTAGCAAAATCTGAGTATCATTCCTCCACACTGAGGAATAGAAAATTCTGTCCTTGCTCATAAATATTTAATATGAAATGCTTAAACATATGATTGTCTCTTCCTTATATAAGGATTGTCTTATATGTTGAATAGCAAAAAATATTTGGATATCCTGCTAAGGAGTGCTGTTTTGTGATTAAAGGATTGAATTCGGTTTCATGAGGTCTACTTTCAAATTTCACGTCTTGTCTATTTGAGAAGGGACTCTGCACATGACCATTCAATTTCATCTGTCTTGCAAACTAAAGTTTTCACTTCCAGAAATCAGAGAGAACAGAAAAGATTTGTGTGTGTTTGTATTATCACTTATCTGCACTCGTCTCATTTTATATGGAGTAAAAACAAATCCCTGTGTAACAATACAGCTGCAGTTTCAATGACAACTCTTCCCAACCTCCGAGAAACCACCTTATCTAGGTTCTCACCTGTTATAGCTTTGTTTATTTGAACTATAAGCTCTGCAGAGCAAAAAACTTCTCTTGTTACATATGAAGTATTTTGCATGAAATTGCATTCTATATGATCCTGATCATTGTTTGAACCAGCAGGGGCTAGTGTTGTATTAAAAAAAAAGGCCAGGCTCAACTGAGAAAAGAAAGTTTTTGCCATTTGATGTTTTTTGTTGTTGCCCTTCTGAAAGACAATGCTCTCAGTTCAATTCACAATAACTCTTCAGCACATCAGAAAACCACAAATGTCTTCTACTGTAATTCTGGATGAGATTTTCTCACAAAGAGGTCAGGAGACAAAAGGACATAAGTGTTCTCAGGCCTTGAAATTACTCCTCCAGGCGAGAGGGAGGCATGCTGGGGGATCTGTCTCTATTGCTCTTATATTGGCAAGGAAGCTTTCATCTCTAAGGCGGATGATTCCCACAGGTAACTCTCCACGACTTCAGAATGGCCCACAATTTTACTTCCTAGTTTTAGTTAAGATTGTCAATAGTTTATAACTTCTGAAAATAAAGGAAACTGCACATTATAGGGTTCTGTTCTAGGCCATGTCTTCAACTTTCATGAAATTCTATAGTTGCCTTTTTTTTCACCATATCATTGCCAATAAATAAAACACTACGAATGATAAAAAGAAAGGAAGAAGTCTTCTAGGAACTTAACATGTATTAGGCAAGAGGTGATAAAAATATTGGAAGTAGCACATGACAACTTCTAGTTTTACACAACTTGTAGGGAGTCAGCTCTGATGACTGCCATCTTATTACTTTGCATGAAAGGTTGAATAAATTTTTTTCCAGCTGTTACCGTAGAAAATAGATGAACTTTTAAAGTACATAAAAAAGGCTAATTGTAAAAGCACACACACATATATTCACTTGTATTTCTTAGCTACTTTCAATCCATCTACTTATCATTGAACTATTCGTGTGTAACTGCACTTAGTATACAGAAGCTTCCTAGCTCATAAAATATTGATTCAGGTTTTTTATCGTATATCTTTCTTGAACTTTGATCTTTCATACTTAGTGCTCCCTTGATGAAATATTTAAAAGTACATTTTCCATGTTAAAGGTAAATTTAGATTTTTTTTATGGTACCCTCTGTTAATGCACTAGCTTCAACGCACATGAGACCCAAGCTGAACTCTATCATGGTCACGTTTAGTTGATCATTCCATTTGCAAAAATCTTCCATTCCAAAGCAACTTTTATTTTAAGGTAAAGGTTTGATCTTTTTTTACCTGGTTGGAGTGGTTTACAACACTTTCTCACCAGGTACATAGAGAGAGACTTGAGAAGATACATCCAAAGAACTAACTTTAATAGTTACTTCCCAGCAGATAAAAATGTATAAACTATATGATAAACCAACACTCCCCACTTAAAAAACCAACCAACCAAATAAACAAAATCAACCACAATACCGTCAAAAAACCCACAGAAAACATTCTGCATATATTTATAGACAATGAATCTTATTGAGTAATTTGTTAATTTGCTTGTCAAAGCAAGCAAAACTACTGTAATAACTCCTTTACCAATTTAATCAATTTGAATACTTAGCATAAGAAAAAACCATTCTCTTGAGGTTGAGAACTGATGAAGTCTCAGTTCATAGCTCATTCAACATACAGGATTGAATTCAGCATACAAGACAAGCAAGGTCCAGCTAAAGCTTTTTCAGGGTCTGGAGGACTCACAAGGGTTCTGTCCACCATAGTTTCTCTGATAGCTAAATGTTTCTTGTCTCCACCTAGACACTAACTTTCACAAAGCTTGTAGAAACTCAGTTAATTTTGAGACCTTTATCTCCTTTTTGTATTTGGTTGAAAGCAATTGTGGCTGAAGGCTGACAAGGATCTTAGGAACAGAGACACAGGGTGGCAGACAGACATACATGTATACAGAGCAAGAACAAGCACCTGCTTCTGTTATAGTAGAGCTGTGTAAATCAGGATATGATACTAAAATCAGTGGAGCAGTAGGTACTGAAGAAAATGGACAATGAATAATAAGAGAATCCATCCTGTTCTCTACAGGATTGTTTTGTATTCCAAAAGTACGACTCGGGCTTCTTCCCAAAGAGGTGGCACATCAATAGGCCAATGGAAGCTCATCCTCACCAAGGCATGTAGCATGGGCGACAAACAGGAGGAGCTGGAAACTGTGCAGCTGGAAAACTATGATTAGTTGAAATCACGGAAAGTGTTAGTTTTGCAGCTGCACTCAATGATCTTAATGTTCTTTTCAAACCTAAGTAATTCTATGATTATGTATTGCTTATTTTGAATATGCTGCACACAGTTCTTGATTAAGACAAGCTGTTTGGATAGATAGAAGTGAAGAAGCAGAGAAAACAGTCTAGAGATTTTCTTATTCTGAATTTTAAATTCATAAAATTTTGTGTTTAGGAGATATTACTATGGGGAGAAATTTCCATATAAATTGTACTAAATATTTTCAATAGGAAAGTTTTTTTTAGTCAGAAAAGTAATGGAGTAAAGTAATCCAAAAGTATTGGAGTCAGTTTCGTTATTGACATGCAGAACCAGGATTTAGTTTAATTTTTTAAAATACTGTTCACTGCATGACTCTCTGTCCAAGAATTATTTAGAGGAATAATAAAGACTATATCCCCAAATACAGAATTTAATGGAAATGAAAGGATCAAACTTTAAAAGACAGTCTTCAAAGTAAAGCACATCTACCAGCCACCTAGACATATATTTAATTCAAAGTATTTTTATAGTTTGATAACATAAAACTAATTTTTCACACAATGTAACATCTGTGTTTATTTTACTGAGACAGCTGGAATGTTAAAAGAACATATAAACTTGTGTCATACAAACATTTTGGTAAAAGAAAAGTTGATATCTCAGATAAAACCTGAAGACATATAGTTTTTATATGTCATTTATATTCTATATATGTTTCTTATGACTACAACAAACCTTTAAAAAAACCCCCAAACCAATCAAGGTTTTTCATTCTGCATTTTTGCTCACTTTATCAGTTTCCAAGGTAAGAAAGTTTTGATGCAGAAAAAATACACAATACAGAAGCACAGAGAACTGTCTTACCTTCTGGTTCCCTGATCTTACGTCCCGCTGCAGATTTTCGTAGCACACTCCTTCCTGAGTTGAACAAGCTAGTTAACTCATCAAGGGGACTGGTCAATGACCTTGAGTTTGTAGGGCTGTATGGAAATGAAGATGATGAATTTGAGTTCAATTTCCTGTGATCTGCTCTTGCCACCTTTGGGGAGTAAGACAGTTTGGAGAATGGAGAAGACGAGCATCCAAGCTGAGCAGGATTGGTTCTCTGAGGTACTTTTGACAGATCTGAATTTGTACCTGTTTTCCCTGCATTAATCAGAAAACTAGCACATGTCTCTGGAGGAGATGCAAAATGTGTGGAAGCCCGGTAGGAAGCAGGAGGTGGTACAGGAGGAGGGGGTGGTGGCAGTGGAAGAGGTGGTGTGGAAGGAGGAGTCACTTTGGTGGAAACACTGAACACAATCAAGCCTGGAGATACTGGTCTTTCATTCTCCCCTTTCTGGCCTTTGGAGTACTGGGGTGATAATGGACTTGAGCCTTCTGACTGCACAGGGTATTTTAGGTTGGTTTCCAAAACAGGAAGCTTTTTGACCTCTAGTGGTGTCAAAGGTGATTCATCAGAAGCAGGTGAACACGTGACAGGGGTTGGAGGGAATACAAGAAGTGGTGGTCTGTGGGGGAGCAAGTTAGGGAAAGGGGCTGGAATGTCACATGAGTCTTTATAGATCAAAGCTGCTTGACTGTTTCCATCCAATGTTCCATCTTCAATGTTAACATTTTTTTTCCTTTCAAACAGCAGAGGAGGAGATCCAGTCACTACTGGAATTATTCCATTACCATTGCTTCCTTCTTCTGGTAGAAAATACTTCATTTCCTCATATACAGACTCTCCTTGTTCTGGACTCTCTGCTTCAGCAGAACTGCTTTTCACTGCATTCCCTACCATTTCAATATAGACAGGCTCATTTTCCTCCTCTTCTTGTGACATAAAGAGATTCAGCACGCCGTGTTGTGGTCCATCAGTAGGAGCTGCTCTCTGAACTGTCACAGTGTCATAGACACCTGGTTTAACCACTGTGCTTGCTTTTTTTACATCCCCAGGCTTTTGGCCAGGTATTTCTTCATAAGAGCCACTAAGTTTTGTATTTGGACTTCGCTTTGGTTTTCTGGGAGGTATTTTTTTCATGGTACTATAGTCATCACTGTGTGGTCTTGGACGGGTCAGTACTAGGAAAGTGAAAAAGGTCTGTGTTATTACCAAGTAAAAGTCAGCTTTTTCTTACACTGGTCTACTACTTGAAGCCGTCAAATGTTGCCCATTCAGTTCCACAATGAGCAGCAGTCACAAACACAGGACTCCAAGCAAAAACATAAATATTTCTAGGAATAAAATGCAGAATTTTCAGCTACCCAAGCACAGGTCTTTGCTACTTGGGCATATAATCTATTTTGGTAATTCACTGAAAGATGAGAACTCACACCTGAGGAAGTATATTCTGTATCCAAATATGCACTGCAAGGTCTGTAACATGGAAATACGTGCTTGTTTCTCCTGTTGCTCCAAAGGAGAGGGGCATGCTTTCAACTAGGAGTCAGCACAGTGCTACTTTGACACATATGTGAGTGCCAGTAACTGAAATAGCCCTCTTCTATATAACATCTCTAAATCTATAATTATAGGATGATATTATGCCCCTCTCTTCTTTGGTGCTGCAGGTGTGGAAATAATTTATAACTTTAGGGAATCCCATAGCCTTAGGGCAAATCCCCAAGTGAGTATACATTTAACTAAACTACATGTCTCTTCATAGCCTCCAGGCATGTATGGAGTGAAGAGACTAGATACCTAGATGATTGGCCTTTTAAGATGAAAATTAGATGCTATAAATCAGTGCTAGTTTTGGACAAAAACTCAGGAAACTGACACAATTCTTGGAAAATGAGTATATGGCAGAGAAACGTGCCCTATTGTTTCATTCTTATGAGCTACAAAACTGTTTTGTGAGTATATGTAAGCATTATTGTTAAGAACACATATACATATATAAATTCTTGTTCTTTCAAAACACCTCTGCTAGAGCTTCTGGGTTAAATCTCTTGCAGATTTGGACACAGGAAGATTAAATTACTACAGACCTCCTTAAACCATCCTAGTTTAAAAGCTTGTTGGACATAGTTCATGTCTCTTTACATAGAGCTTGAATGAGTAAGGAAGAGGTTAAGAAAAATGGACTTTCACCTAATGAACTGGACTTGAGAACAGCAACTATTTTGAGAGAGAGAGCTGCAAAGATTTCTATGCATTGTATGCAGGACTAGGGAGTTATAGAGAGCTTTAAACCCAACTTGAAGGATCTTCCTCGATAAAACTTGAGGATCATTTACACAAAACCTGACAAGTTAGGCTTATCAAGGAAAGCAGAATGCATTCCTTTCCTTCATCTTCTACCCATTCATTTCAAAGGTAAAGGAGAATAGAACAAGTGAACTCAAAACCATGCTATATGCACCATAATGCACTGAGATACTTTGGGACACTTGCAGCACTTTCCTTCTAAACAAAAATCACCGTAACCAAATTATGGCAAAAAAACCCCAAACAAATAAACACTGAATGCATAAGTTATTCATGTGAGCATAGAGACAATGTAGGAGAAAGTTTAATGTTTAAGTCAGTGAAATTCAAAATTTGAGCATTCTGTTTTAGTGATGCAAGATATTCTAACAATCTAAAAGGAGAAATAAAATGGTCCGTGGGGTAGAATAGCTCATGTTGATATATTAGTTCTTTCTAGAGAGATTTCTATAAATAGGTTTTGATTGTTGTCAAACTGGGCAATCAGAACACATGAGTATTATTTGCTGATTTGGAAACAAATGACAAATTGGCTAATTTTATTTATTGCCCCTGAAATATTTCAAGGAAGCAGGACCTCTCAAAGGCATTTGGCTGTGTTTAAAAGGATCAAAGTGAGAAGAATAAATCAATAACTCAGAGTAACATTTGTGACTCTCTGCCTTTGTGTCTAACCTTCATTAGCGGTTTCCTTAGAAGCTGCCGACAAGCAAGCACTAACAGCCTCGTAGGAGGCACTCAGTCGTGTGTTGGGGTCCCTCTTTGGTTTGGGAGGAGGCTGTTTCCTTGGTGATGGCAGGCTATTGCTGTCGTCCATGCTGAAAACAGAGTGCAGGGAGGGGGATCTGATGGATGACCCAGCCGCAGAATGTACCAAGCCATCCACTGCCATGGGGACAGGCACGGAGCTGGAGTGAAAGTGCTTAGAGGCTCGACAGCCGGCAAAGCTGTCCTCAGAGACCTTCCCACCCTTGTCTTCAGCTCTGAAAACACAGAAAAGAGGCCCAGATGCATTATTCAAGCAGCAACAATGAACCTGTTCATGCAAATGTAACAACAGCTTTTTGGTAAACAATCTCAAAACTCCCCTGCTGTGTCAAGGGGATGTGTGTAGTAATCTTCTGACAAACAAATCCAGATCAAGCTGCTAGCTTTCCTCCATTTCCTGTTTCATGATAAATCAGGACACCGGCCCTTTTTCACACAAATGCAGCCTTGCTTAAGCAGTCTCATATTGTTGACCAGACATTCACTGAATGAATTGTTCACACTTTGGCTGGTACACACAATCAAAAGCTGGGTTTTTAATCTGAATGATAATTTCTGGGAAATCCATTTTAATAGAAAGTTACTGAGGCAGCAAATGCTGAGCCTTTATCATTTTTTTCTAAAAAGACAACTATAAATTCTATTTAGATAATGTAAATCTTTAAAATATTAGATGACCTTTTTAACCAGCTACATTGGCTGCTTGAGCAATTCCACCCAGATATCCCTATGTCTTCCAGTTTAAACTTAATTATTAGTTATTACTTTTAATAATAATTTTTATAATTATGATGTTATGCTTAGTTGTTTCAATTACAATTCAGTTTTTCAATTTTCACCTTTTTTTTTTGCTATTTGAATACATATTGAGAAATAACCTTCCAGCTGCTTCTGACAAATTGATTTTAACAAAAATTCTACTAACATTTTATTCCTCCAAGAATCAAAACATTGAGACCTTTTTAACTTAGAGTAGTAATTTAATAGATAGAAGATGTCTATACTGCCATTTTTCAATCAAATCCCCAAGCATTTGTCTTTTTAAATTGTATTTCTGCATGGCAAATCACCAGCAGAGCTGAAATTCATGCACAGGACATAGCCAGCTGCCCATGTAGCAAATGAAATAGCAAAAGATGAAAGCATGGTGCTCAGTGGATAATTTGTTTTCACTGTAATGTTTAATTACAGTCTTTCCTACAAAGGCATTTCCTCCAAAATGTAATCACTGGGATATTTGAGGCTAATTAAGCAGATGCACTGCCATTTTCACTTTTATTAAAGTCACTGACAAAAGCAATGATAGCAAAGGGAGTTGTTCTGGATGAAAATTAAGTTCCTATGGAAAAATAAACATTTATATGTCCAGCAAGTTATAGACATATTTTTTCTATTGACACATACCGATTAACTGCAAATGCTAACTCTGCCCATTCAGCTGTCTAAGAGACAAATCAGGGACTCAGTTCCTAGAGAATGGCTCTTCAGCATTTACTGGATTTGTAAAATAGGTACTCCTGAAAATTAGGACTTGAGTTTCAAAAAAAACATTTGCCCATTTTAAAATAAATGCATCCTCCTCACAACCAATCTATTTGTTTCAGTGAGAAACCAGGATTTATTAGTCTGGACTTTACTGTATTTTAACACTTTCCTAGCTGTTTTTCATTACCTTGGCAATTTCTCAGTATCGGTATTTTAAGTCAGAGGAATTTCTCTTTTGCTTGTTTGGTCTGATGAAGTTAAACCATAATCTATTTATCATAGAATTAGAAGTATTTCTGTAAAAAATAAGTGTCTCAGAGACTTGAATAAGTTCCTCTAAACTCAATGCCCCCTATCCCAATAGGATACGGTAGTCTCCTTAAGCTTCCAGACTTAATTACCTGATATACAGGGATAAAAAAATGACCTAATATTGGTTTGGGATGAGCATATACTTGAGAATCCTCTTGTAATCCCTCAGTCATTTCTATTGTTTTCTAAGCAGGGAAGGAATTCACAAAAAACTGAAGAAACTTTAATTAATTCTTCATTAATTAATTCTTCATACATTAATTCTTCACAGCAGGTGTTCATCATCTTACCTTTTGTGACCTTCTTCTGGCCTGTTTCTCACCTCTCCCTTTTCCCTGTGGTAAGCAGTGTTCATCTCGTTGCGGAGCCGATCATTTTCCCGAGCAATGTCAGAGGCATTTTGAATCACCAAGTCATCATATGTTTTCAATCCCATATCCTCAGCGTTCTGCAAGAAGCTTTTGATTGAGGTGACCTCTTGCTGTTTGATGCTCATCTTCTGTAGCAAGCGCTGGCGAGCTAGAAATCCTCTTACAACTACCATGGTGGAAGGAGAAAATATGGACCAATGAAAGACAACTAAATGGGGAATTAACTTAATATCACTGTGTGTTCTTCTGTAAACATGAGCAAGCCAAGTTCAGTCAGTATCTTATACAAATTAGGAAAGAAATCTGATGGCATATAAATAACATAGTAAAATGGAACTATTTCTGTTTTCTACTGCCAGTGTTTAAAACAAAGTAGTGACAGTAAATTATTAAATTTGAGCTATCCGAACTCAAAATGTTTGTTTTCACTGAATGCTATTTTTTATGACATTACAACACAGATGTAATAAAATGTATACATCTTACATATGCATAATGTAAGATGTATAAAAAGATTGTGAAAGAGATACTACAGATTGTGAAAGCATACATTTACACGGTAAAGGTCAAAGGATAGCTTGTTTCAAAATAAAAGCCTGGATAAATTAATTGCAGTGAATGCAGTAGGAATTAAATGATTGCTGTTGGTCAGCTTTAAAAAATGCTTTAAGTGTTTCAGTGTACCTAATACCCCATCAAAATCACAACCAACACAAGATTTTTTTTTGTTTGACTTCAAGACCTTTCACTACTCATTTCCTTTCAGCTAAAACAATTAGATTAATTTAATGCAAATTTCTCAAATGTATCTGTCACATCATATCTACATTTTTCAGTTAGAAGTTTTCATCTACATTGCATCAGCTTCATTTATCTATTAGAATTTTTCTCCACACTCTTTGTCAGCTTTATGCTAGGAAAATATAGTGCATCTCCTATAATAGCTTTCTGTAGCACCTTCCTATGTAAGTACATTCATTACAACAAATCCTACCCAAATACCACCCAGTATCCTGGATTTTCTGAAGTACAGTTGATCAGAAACACAAGAGGCCTCTGTGGGCATAATAAATTGGGCACCATTTTAATCCCAGTGCCTGCAACAGGTTGTGTCAATATTCTCTGAACCTATGTTTTGGCTTAGAAGGCAGAAATATGCTAAATGAAAGTACTGTGTTTGCGTGGGTGTTCTTTTTTTTTTTTTTTAAGTTCCACAAGATCATGTTTCCTTCCAGACGTAGAGCCACTGCTGCGTATCTCATAAGAAAGAACCTCTTTTAGAATTATTTGTCTGTTGCCTTAAATACTCTTGGTTTTTATCTATTTACATGTATCAAAACCAGGTCAAACTTCATCACTGTTTCTTATGGTTACTCTCTTTTGGGTCAATTGAAAGTTTTTCATCTGTGAAGTTAGCAGACAATAGCCCGTGTAAGAAGTTTGTTTGAGCTTGGGGGAAGATACCAAGAATGTTGATTACAGGATAAAAAAATTAAAATGTGTTAGATATTTACAACAACATAGTTAAATTTCAGATTTAGGATTACTGCAGAACAACATTAAGTGATGAAGAGTCAAGCTGAAATAATGTAAGGAAAAATGTCAACAGAGAAAAATACAATTAGTCTTCTATGAATATAAAATGTTACTGAAAAAAATAAAGAGCTAAAGCATAGGATAATGTAAGGTACTTTCTTTCATCTTCTAGTACCTTGTTTAGACACTAAAAAGAAGCTTTCTTCTATAGAGATGCTCAGTGGCCAGCTGACAAGATATAAGAAAGGCTATTGTTAACATACTAATACTGCTTCTATCCAAAATTCGCTGGGTTTGAAAACCTTCAAATTCAGATACCTTGAAATATTTTCTAATAACAATTTATGATAGACAGCTTTGAAGTTTATACTTTTATAATCACAATCAATCAATGCCTTTAATTGCATTCTGTAAAATCTGACTGCTTTAAACCCCGAAACATTCATGCAGATACCCGATTTATTTGAAAAGGAAATTAATAGTACAATTATTGTTGACAATTTTATGAGAGTATTCATAATGAAGACGTTACTGAGTCTGAATCTAAGGGTTACTGTTGCAAAAAAAGATGAATACATGCATAGAATATTATCAGAGTTCACTGCTCACAAATATAAAAATTTTGAAAAAATTGAAAGAGCCTAATAATAAAAAAATGCTTTTTCCAAAAATATTATCTTTAAACCTATCTTCTGCAGAGCAAAAATAAGCATTAAATTCTGGGTGACTTCGGAAAAAAATCTGTATTTTAAAATAACATTTTTGCAAGAGTCTGTGTGTCTGTATGTGCTCTTAACTTGACAAAAAACAAACGAAAACAAAAAGATTGGTAACACCACCAAGGCTGGTTAAAATAAAGAAATTAAGAGATCAGTTCTCTGATAGGATTGTTAGCAGGCATGAATGAGCAGCTTAGAGTAGCCTGCTAAAATGGTCCAGTAAAATGAGATCCAGTAGAGCTAATTGTAATGTTTAGAGACTGTACAGATACTCTGAATCATGCACTTACACCAAAATAAAGAAGAGACATTCAACAAAGCTTTATTAGAAAGGGTTGGAAGATAGACTCTTTTGCACATATTTTCATGAACTGAGTAGTTAAGGTTTGTCACTAAATGATAGACATTTTTCCACACTTCCTTCTCTATGAGAACATTTGAAAGATTTTGGTTTTGGTTAAACACAGAACAATTTTATAACCTAAAAAACTGCTGTGAAGTGAAACTCTCAGATCCTAGACTTTTACTGCTCAGTTTCATCTACTACTGTTCGGTACTTGGTACTATGATTGCCTTGTGAATTTGCTCCTCATTTATGTAGACCTAAAATAATTTTCATTATGCAAATTAAAATAATCGAGGTTAGCACCCACAGGGCAGAAACATATCTAGTACTTTAGAGTTCATCTAAGGATGAGGATTGGAATAATCAAAATTCCAGTAGACCATGAATCTGGGTAATGTGAAAAATTTATTAACTATTGTGTATACAATGTATTCAAGTTAATTCCTCATCTACATGAACTCAGATGGAAGAACTTCAGCATGATTGTCCTTCCTATGAGTACAAAAAAATTTCACAGAGGTTCAGGTCAAAATGTATCATATTTAGTTCTCATACCTGCAGAAAAAAAATATGACAAAGTCTCTAAAGTCACAGATACATTTTTAAGTAAAAGTGTTTCTACATATGTTTTCACTTTATTTTGACTCCTTTCTTCTCTTGTGTAAGATAAGTTTCAGGATACCAGAAAGGACTTACATGGTTTGCTTTGTTTTGGGTTTTTTCCCCCCAAAACCTAGAAGAAGGGATTAATAGTTAGATTTGAAGTAAAAAGAGTTGATAGTAATTTTGGGCAAGACCTGTTTCCCCTAAAAGCTAAGCTCTTATCTAGGTATATGATGCTACATTTAAAGCTCGATACAGGAATTAGAATCATAGAATCAGAATATTCTGCATTGGAAGGCATCCACAAGGATCATCAAAGTCCTACTCTTGGCCCTGCACAGGACACCCCAAGAGTTACACCATGTCAGTGCCTGAGAGCATTTTCCAAAGAGTTCTTGAACTCTGTCAGGCTGGTGCTGTGATCACTTCCCTGGGAAGCCTGCTCCAGTGCCCAACAAACTTCAAAGTTTCACAATGATTCCTTGGGTCCTGTCACTGGTCACCAGTGAGAAGAGATCAGTGTCTGCCCCTCCACTTCTCCTCATGAGAAAGCTGTAGGCTGGTGTGAGATCTCCTCTCAGTCTCCTCCGGACCAAAAAGGCCAAGTGACTTCAGCCGCTTCTAGTACAGCTTCCCCTCAAGGCCCTTCACCATTTTCATAGCCCTCCTTTTGATGTTTTCTAACAGCTTTATTTTTTGTTACATTGTGATTATTGACTAGTTTGGCTACTATTCAAGATGTTTTCAGGAGAGATCTAGCTTCCAAAGTCCCCTGCATGTAAAGGGTGAGGGGACAGAAGTGCATTGGGACTGACACCATGACTCACCAAGCATCACTATGTCAGTGAAAGTATATGGATTCTAATTTTAGGATAACATAGGAACAATGTACTGGTACCCTATGCTATTCCAAATCTGCCAGAGCTCTTTGGCATACTAATTCTACAAGTTTACAATTCCACCTGTTTTCAAAAGGCAGCTTTTGTCATGAGCTAATGACATGAGGTTGATGTCTAACTACTGCTTACTCATCCAAGTTCCAGACTTTCTCAGGTTTCCCAGATCATGAAAAGCATGCAGGTGAGCTAAAGCTTTCAACACACACTTTTGGAAAAAATGACTTTTAAAGTTGCCCTAATTAAGGAGGATAGAAGCAAAACCAAGAAAAATATTTTGTAGGGAGCCAAGAAGCCCTATTATCTCCATTCTTCAGGCAGGCTTTGGTGATCTGTTCTCTTACTTCTGCAAAATATGTCTGAGGACATATATAGACATATCTGAGGATGCTTTAAATTTTGGTGTAGGGTTATATTAAAGCATTCTGTTTGCAAATTGGATTCTGAAAGGTAAATATTTCCTTTCTTTGATAAATCAGCATAACAAGAGAAAGAGGACACACTGCTATTGCTTTTCAAAACGTATAAATGCAATAGAGTAATTTGCATTTAAAAATCACACCCAAGTTATAAGCTCAGCTGAACTGCCGTGTCTGTTACCTGTCATTCTCCATGTTCATTCCTGAACTGTTACCATTTGGATTTCACTTGCTTCAGGTTTTCTCTTGACTTCCTCTTTTTCACTACATGCTTACAGCGAGGAACAGGTAATTAAAATGAAAGGGGTTTATATTTCTTAAATCTGCAATATTATATGTCTGGCAAAAAAGGGATAAGATTTTGTATTTTTAATTTCCTTTAAATAGGTGAAAATGGGAATTGTTGCAGACATCAGCCAATTAGGTAAATAATGAATGGTGTGAATGAAACTTCTTCAAACAAAGCAATATTCATATTTTCAGCAGTTATTTGAGACTATGATAGAAAATGGAGCATAAGTAACAGGAAATCAGGAGAGAGAAGATAGTACCTCCTTTTAAAAATATTTCAAAAAATGCTGGTGACCTTAGGAAAAATGTGGGCATAAAATGGGGAAAAATAAACATAAAACATAAAAAATTAGCAGTCAAATAAGAAAGTAGTAAGAAAAGTGGAAAAATAAGGACAACTAAACACACTAACTTATTAGCTTTGTTTTTAGTGTTCATATATTTGAAAATATTCCAATTTTGTATCACTGTTACAATATTTGATATGCAAAAAGAAAGTAAAGGTGATATTAATGTCTTGAAAATCACTGAACTTATTCTAAAAAGAAAATATTCAAGATCTTCTAAGTTTCAATTACATTCAAGACTGTCATAAAATTATGTTTGACCAACAGAAAGTGCAAGAATCATCAATGCTAATATAATCTCAAAAATCTGTGTATATCTGTAGGGAAATGTATAAAATACAGCAACTACTCAAGGTGGAGAAAATCTCTTTGCTGTGAAATATTCTGCTCCATGTACAAAGAAACAGCTCAGGAATACTTGTTCTGTAACTGTTACCTTTTTGGCAGGTTATAATTTTCTTCTGAAGCTGAAGGCACAAATCGTTGAGATGGTCAGCTTGCCAGTACTTAAGAAACACTTTTCGAACTCCTATCTAGAATACAAACAGCAGAGAAATCATCAACAAATAAGGCCAAAACAATGACAGGTAAATAGAGATTGCATGTTAACAATCCAGCAAAGGGTTGAAATAATATCTGCAATTTAGGAACAGTACAATGCCAATTCTGTAACAGAAAAGCAGTTATCACTTGGTTGAATAAAAGATGTATTTGTAAAGGATGAACAAGCTGTCAGACAGATAGTTCCACTTCAGTTCCAAAAATATCCAGAACAAATAGTACAATCTTCAAGTTAAATACAAGTTGGGGGAAAAAGCATTCTGAATCTAATTACTCTAATATGTTAGGCAACATAATAGAAAATAAGGTTTAGTTCTTATAAAGCAGAAGGGTGTGTGCATTGGAGAAAGGTGACAAGACAAACCCATATGGTACAGAAAATGGTGAAATTTCACAGCTGCCACCTGTGGAACAGGAAAAACTAACTGAAGCTGGAGGATGGGAGAAACTCACTGTTGTTAGTGACAAGGATTCTTAATACCCAGTAAAGTTATGAATCCTAGTTCCCAGCCTTGTTTACTGAAGCTGTGCTTTGGGTCTCCTTTCAGGATCAAAGTCAGACAGAGGGACTCATTTGTGAAAAATAATCTCCTAAGTATTGATTCTGGTGTTGTGTAGTATCTTGGTTTAATCATCTAGTTCTTGAAGTAACAATCATTAGATGCTGTCAGT
Source organism: Peucedramus taeniatus (assembly GCA_013400575.1). NCBI lineage: Eukaryota > Metazoa > Chordata > Aves > Passeriformes > Fringillidae > Peucedramus > Peucedramus taeniatus. The sequence goes on from WBNO01006325.1 coordinate 81,010, forward strand.
TCTTTAGAGGCAAATTTAGCTAGTTAGACCAAAAGAAAACACCTTTCTTCTGATATCTTCTGAACAAGCTGAAACAGTCCTATAAAATTCTTTGTATCATCTTCAAAAGCATTCCTTTCTAATAGACTTTAAACACACAACACCTAGCAACTCTAAAACCAGCAAGTAACTGGAAAAAAAAAAAAAAACAAAAAAAAACCAAAAACAAACAATAAACCAATCATTTTTCTCAGGAATTTGGTAGAAGTAACTTCACTTCATAGAAATAAAAGGAAGAGTGCCAGAAAACTGTGCTACCCTAGAAGAGTCTAGCTTTTGCCTATTAATTTTTTATGGCTAATAGGCATACTGATTAATTAATACAAGTCCAGCTAAAATTGCAGAATAGCATTCCAACTCTTGTTTGTCTCCAGCTTACAAGCTCACTCTCTTCTTACTGAACCATCCTGCTCCACTGGTATTTTTTACTTTAGATCTGGGAGACAGGTATCTGGAGGGTTAATTGCACATCCTTCCAAATTTTTTTTAATCCAAACACTGTTAGATGTACATCCTTGTAGGGTTGGATGACAGAAAGCCAGGACATATATTTCACAGCTAAGCTCCTTTAACTAAATTCAGAAATGATTGTGGCAAATTTTTGTACTTTGGCTTCTCTTTTCTCTACTATAGAGAGCAACTATTTTGAATCAAATATTTTAAAAAGTCTGTAATCCTGAAGTTTGAGCTAACAATGATGGTGCAATTGTTAGTCTTTTAATTAAAATTAGATGCATTCAAATGGCAAAACTAGAACGCTTTCTATTTTTTTTTCCATTAGTCTTTCTTTTCCCTAAAAAATAGTCCCTTTTGAATTATCATGAAGTATGTGGAATTAGATGACAAAAAAGACATTTTACTTGTCTTGCAATTGTAGAAACTCAGAAATGGGGAACAGGCTTTCTTTGTGTGGTGGTTTATCTGAGGCAATCTCTGAGATCCAATTGTGCACTCACATGCTGCTCTTAGGACCATATTCTCCTCTTCATTTTCCTGACTGATGACTTCCAAGAAAATTTTTTACTTTTCTTCCTCAGCTTTCAAAATTCTCTATTCACCTGGTTATCTTAACCCTTTGCTCACTGAACAGTTTTTTTACCATCCATCTTGTCAAACCACATTCTGAACCTGCATTATTACTAGTTTTGGCTAATAATATCTTCATCATCTTGCTTACATTGCCTTAAATACAGAATTCTCTGTAAAAAATAACTGAATTATTATTCATATAGTTACCTGTAATTAAATTATCATGTGGTTATTATAATTACCATTCCATCTGAGCAGCTCTCTGGCAAAGCCTGAGAACAAATACTTAATAAAATTATATTCCTGTACTCTGATTAAATTTTCTCTTTATACTCCACCTTTCCTTTCCACAAATCCTCTACATCACACACTTTTTTTCTTCCTGTCTCAGGCCTATGCCAAATCATCCAATTTTTTCTTATTTCTGTCCTTTGTACTTAATTACTCAGAGTTCTGGCTTCTCCCCTTACTACAAGAATACTGATACCCTGACAGTAGAAAAGGGAATGAAAATTACACTTTCAAACCTTAAAAAATCTCTTATTAAGAGCTTATTAAGCTTAAAAAAGCTCTAGTAATGCCCATGGCAAAATTAACAACCCTATTCTCAATTAGTCTCATTATTGACACACGGGTTGGTCACATTTAGACTATATTTCAAATGTGTAACTTAGCTAAACAACGAGTTGCAATTTATTGTGCTGGGTACAGTCACAAAATCACAGTTAAGACAATTGCTGAAGATTATGTTGGTTTAGCTACAAGTGTCTGACACTGCAGTCACAAAGCTATTGAGGGGACATGCAAAGCCTTATTGCTCTTTTCTCTCATCCTACACCCTAGGAACAATATAAATGGAGTTATTGTGGCATCACTTATGCTATGAACTTCATTAGTAGGAGCCTGCTACAATTTTTAAGTGAATGAAGAAATACAAAATGTCAATACAAATCCATTTTCACATTCAGATAAAAGTTATTTATAGATTTTTACATCATATACCAGGTCTACAGAGAGCAGAACTCTAGACAGAAACATGTATAGCAGAAACTACTATTACATGTTTGATTATGTTAGAACAGATAGAAATCTCTGTTGCTTAGTCTTTGAATTAAATCTGAGAGCCTCTAAGGCTGACCAAGAGAACAAGATAATCTCACTGCCCTCTTTACAGTTCTGGTGTTCAGTGAAAGCAATAATGCTGAAAAATGTTGGAATTTCACATGTCACATATCAAAACAGTTTTTGAGGTTGCCACCTGTCTTCATTCTGGTCTCTTCTTTGATCACAAAATGTTTCTTGCTTGCCTAGGGAAAAAAAGGTTCAAATGTTCTTCCACTAAAACACTGACTTTTCAGTATTTTTTCTGGACTACAAAGGGCTCTCATCTGAGTCTGAAATTTTAATGTCATTCAGACTCCTGTAAAAGTAAACCATCTGTAAATTACAGTCATAGCTATTTTAATTAGGAAAGCATTAGGGTTTAAAATGTTATTTTTCAAAATGACACATTTTTTAAAGACTAAGTAAAATTGTCATTGATGACTACCAGACCTTCAATGCTTCAATTGCTGCTGCTACAGGTCAGCTTTTTTTTTTTTTTTTTTTTTTTTTTTTTTTTTTTTTTTTTTTTTTTGGGNTCTCTTTCTTCTTTTTTTTCTTTTTTTAAAATTTTATAGAAAAGGTGTAGGATGTAGAAGTACAGACATTCAAAACTATGGAATGGATGCTGAGATTGTGTGTAGGTGGCATGGAGGCAGTATTAGCTCATACTTAATAGGTGTCAAGGGAATCTGCAAAGCTGTTCTTTAGTTTAAAAAAGGCAATTTGTGGGAGTGCTGTGTGTTTCTGGCAGTACTTTCAACATAGCTACCTACAAAAGACAGAGAACTATAGTCTAATGATATTTTACACAATGACACACATTTTCACAGAGCATTAATGAAATTTAGAAAAAAGCATTAATACTATTGTAAAATGTGTCTTCTTGCAGTGTACATGTCTACAAAGATATTATAATGACAAACACAGGGCACTGATTTTTAAGGACTGAAATTTTATTTTAAAGGTTTACTCTCTCTGCTTTGCTTCATATATTTTAATAGTCCTTCTTTGTAAACTAGTGACATTGCACTGTGATACATACTGAATAAACCTACATTTAGCACAGTTTATTTATGGCCTTAATAGAAAGTACGTGAGTAGCCTGGTATTCAAAGCAAGTGACATCAAGCATTTATATATGTTCTTGTCAGGAGCTGGACTTTAGGGAGAAAAACTCTCATTCAGGTCTCCGGGAAAGGGCAGAATAATGGCCACTCCTTTTCCCTAAACTATACAAACCTCAAGGCTTTTCATACTTGGGAGGCAACATGAAGAACTGCCTTACAGAAAAGGAAAGGAAGTGATTAGGAAATGTAAGATGCATGTAAGAAACACCCAGTAGTTCTTACAACCCCTACCCCAGTTTTATCTCATGGGATCCTGGTATTTACTGGACCTATCATTCTGGTTTTCAGAAATCTAGAAACAGACACAGCAGCAAAATGTGGTGGTATATCCTCCTCCCCACCCCCTCCCTAGGCCTGCTCCTAACCTGAGCCAAACCTAGGCCTGCTCCTAACCTGAGCCAAACCTAGCCAAACCCTCCCTAGGATCTCACTCCTAACCTGAGCCAAACCACTCATTCACAACTCAGAAGAAACAATAGGAAAGGGTCTCCTGGCATGAAACAGGTGGCAGGGAGAGCAGTGGCACAGAGAGGAAACTTAAGGCAGGAGACTGGAAAACTAATCACAGACAAGTAAGGGATGAAGACTGGGATCAAATATGAAGCAAAATATCTAGAAAAGTGTCAGAAGGTGGGAGAGGTGGGAGGGGAGTGAGGAAGAGGAAGACATGGAATCCAGATCTGAGATACAAAAGATATCATAAAGAAAATTCAGTTAGCAAGACTAGTAATCCTAAGCAAAACCTGAAAGATGGATAAACAGAAGGAGGAATATATTCTACAGAGAAAATAAAATATTTTTCATAGAAATATGAATTAAAAATAGAGCTTTGTATAAAAAGAGTGAGAGCTTGTGAACATTCTGAAGTCAAAGTCAACCATCCATCCTATTTTCAGGCTGAAGGGAAGTATGGATTTGTCCAGTGTGCCAAAAACTCACTGAGTTTGTGGGCAGTGTCTGGCCCAGGCCAGTCTTTTGGTAGTACTGGTGAGGTCAAAAGTCATTTTTTGGTAGTTTCTGCTACTAGCAAATTATTTCCAATATATAATGGAGTGACAAGATGAAACAAAAATATAATGGGACAATATCACTTTACTGATATAATCCAAAGTATGAGGGAAAAATAGATGCTTGTGTTTTAATAATTTCTGTTAGTATGACCCCCACCCTCCCCCCTGGCCCCTGGGATTTGGTTTTTTAATTGCATAAAAGAAAATTGACTTTTAAGTCAAGATATTCAATACAAACAGGAAATTGACTTCAGTTAAAATTACTAAATAACAAATGAATGAACTGGCATACAATTTATGAGGTCTAAAGTTTTTCTACTTGAGGGAAAGAAAAAAGTTAAAAATCCCTTATATATTAGATTGCTTGCAAAGTACTCCAGTACTTCAGCATCTCAGGTACAAAGCAATTTGTGTAGCATGACCACTTTAATTTTAAGCCAAAATAAACAGTTCTGTTTTTTTTTTTTTAAAGTTTAAACAACATTTTTTAAAAAGGTTCTCTGAACTGAGCATAAAATTTACATATGCATGATTTCATACACTTCTGCTCATTCCTCTAATTTAATCATATGCCACTTATGCTCTACATTCTGCTATTTAATCATAAATATATTTTTTCCCAAAAAGGACCATAGTATGCTAATATTGTATATTGGTACATTGAAATTTAAAAATACTTAAAGACAGCTCTATCAAATCCAATAAATGAAACACCCATAGAACAGTAATAAAATATGATTTTGTCTCTGACTGGTAAGAACTGTGGATCAGACTTTGTTTTCCCTTTTGCAGCTCTAGAAGTGTTAGAAGAATTTAAAACCTCTAAATGGAGTTCTGGGATTTCTCGATATTGAGGACTTATTCTCTGTTTTAACACTCATGACTGCAAGTTTGATAATACAGCTCCACACTGGCAAAGATCATTTCTCCACAAACACTGCTGGCTCCTGAAACAGCTTCAGCAATGTTTGTAGTTGTGAAAATGTGAACTGGCACTAACACAGCATCTATCTCAAGCAGTTACCTTATTTGGAGCTTCATTAAAACATTCCAGCTGGCTCTCCTGTACTGCTTATTTCATACCTGGTGAGTCTTTGGATCATCCCATTTGAAACTTAAGACTTGCCTTAGTCTTTGACAAATGAGTGATCTCTTGTGTTCGGAATTCAAAACTACTGATTAGAAGGAATCATTGTGGGTTAGAGGAAGCAGGCTAAATATTGGAAAGATAAATTAAGACAAAGCTTTTATTAAAAGATTTTAAGGATTGCTATCCTTTAACCAGATATGCATTTCTAGCAGTCAAAGGCTAAAATATTCAGTTTCAGTGAATCTGACCTTTGCAGTGCTTGTATTTAGCAGATGCACTTTATAGTAAAAGCAAATTAAATTGATGTTTTCTTTTTCTTCTGGTATGGTACTAGCTGCTTGCACTTCAGCAAGCTCCATCTGAAGTAACTCAGAAGGGTTAATTGCAGATTACTGACCTTAGCTAAACAAAATGTAGAGCTACAAGTTTTCATGAGAAAGCTCAGTAAGCTATGAGCTAACTCTTTTTTATTGAATTTATATTTGCAAGCTTAACAATGTGAGGAATGATAATCCAAACAAATGAAAGTTTCCTTATGCCAGTAAAAAGAATCAAGGACTGTTTGTGTCCATACTTCTCCCAAAGCATGATAATGTTTGCAAATTAAGTCATGCCATTGGGATGGTAGGTTTTGCTTAGCTAATGCATCACTGTGTTACAATACATGAACACAGCACTGAAATTGGGGATTTCCTAATATAAAGACTTATTATGGGGGACAGGAGATTCTTCTGCTTTACATGGACCAGCCAGTACTTCTGCTCAATTTAACTCAAGTTACTAAATATCACCTCACTGACTTCTCCAGGGGCTAAACAAGTCTATTACTTTCTCTCTGCCTGTAATAGAAATGGTTTGTTTTCATTTAGCAATCTAATTTTCTCTTACATCAGATGTGCTTAAAAGTCACAGCAAGTAGCTAAGCTTGTAGTGATCAAATATATATTTAAGCTGAAAGAATACCTTATCAAGACTGCACACAGAGTCAAGATGCAAAAATTGCCTTTCATTAGTAGCCCTGCACTTTCATAATTCCAGTACTTAAGTTAAGTACATGACTGAAACTGCATGGTATGTCAGCTTCTATGAAATCACTATTTTATTGTCCTAGTTTAGTTATCTCCAGCTCAGCTTACCCAAGGAATAGCAACATTTCATAAAGCTATCAACACTTCCGTCCCTACGTGACGAAAGACAAGTCAGCAGGGAAGAAGACCAGCCTGGCTGAATAGGGAGCTTTCACTGGAGTTCAGGGAAAAAAAGAGAGTTTACAACCTTTGGAAGAGAGGCCAGGCAACTTAGGAAGAGTACAAGGATGTCACAAGATCATGTAGAAAAAAGGTTTAGAAAGGCAAAAACTTAGCTGCAATTCAATCTGGCCACATTGGGAAAGTTTAAAAAAAAAAGTTTCTATAAATAAATTAACAAAAAAACAGGCCCAAGGAAAATCTAAGGAAAATCTTCATCCTTTTTTGGATGCAAAAAGGAAAAGTCAGAGGTATTTAATGCCCTCCTTTCCTCAGTCTTCAGCAGAAAAACTAGGTATTTTCAAGGCAACCAGCCTCCTGAGTTGGTAGACAGGGCCAGGGAACAGAACAGACTTCTTGTAACCCAAGAGGAAGCAGTTAGTGACCTATTGTCCCACTCAGACACTCAGAGGGCACTGGATGTACCATCTGGGGGTACTGAAGGAGCTGGTGGAAGAGTTTGCTAAGGCGTTCTCCATCATTTATCATCAGTCCTGGCTAACCAGAGAGGTCCCAGACAGCTTGGGAGCTTGGCCAATGTGATGCCCATCTACAAGGGCATGAAGGAAGATTTGGGAAATTACAAACCTGTCAGTCTGACCTCAGTGCCAGAGAAGATTATGGAACTGCCCATCTTGAGTGCCACCATGCAGCATTTACAGGACAATCAGGGGATCAGCAGCCAGCAGGGATTTAGAAAAGGCAGGTCCTGCCTGACCAACCTGATCTCCTTTGATGACCAGGTGACTTGTCTAGTGGACAAAGGAAAGGCTGTTTTCTACCTTCAGTAAGATCTTTGATACTGTGTCCTACAACATTCTCCTGGAAAAGTTGTCATGTAATGGCTTGGACAGGTGCACTATTTGCTGGGTTAAAAATTGGCTTGACAGCTGGGTCCGAATTGTGGTGATGAATGTGGCTGGTTCCACATCCAGTTGGTGGCCAGTCACCAGTGGGCCCAAGGCTCAGTATTGGGACCAGTCCCGTTTAACATCTTTATCAATGGTTTGGATTGAGTTACCCCCAGTAAGTTTGCAGACAACACCAAGGTGGGTTGGAGTGTCGATCTGCTAAGGAGGCAGGAAGGCTCTGCAGAGGCATCTGGACAGGCTGGATCAATGGGCCAAGAGCAATAGTATGATATTCAATAAAGCCAAGTATCAGGCCACACTTCGCCCATAACAACCCCAGCCTTCCTTTCAGGCTTGGGTCAGAGTGGCTGGAAAGCGGCCCAGCAGAAAAGGGCCTGGGGATGCTGGTTGACAGCTGGCTGAACATGAGCCAGCAGTGTGCCCAGATGGCCAAGAAGGCCAATGGCAGCTTGGCCCATATGAGGAACAGTGTGGCCAGCAAGGCCAGTGAAGTGATTGTCCCCCTGTACTCAGCACTGGTGAAGCCCCACCTTGAATTCTGTGTTCAGTTCTGGGCCCTTGACTCCAACAGAGAAATTGAGGTTCTGGAGAGTGTCCAGAGAACGGCAATGGAGCTAGTGAAGGATCTGGAGTGCTCCTGTGAAGAGCAGCTGAGGGAGCTTCCATTGTTTAGCCTGGAAAAAAGGATGCTCAGGGAGGACCTTATCACTCTACAGCTACAATGAAAGGAGGCTGTAGCAAGGTGGAGGTCTGCCTCTCCCCCAGACAGTTGGTGACAGGACAAGAGGAAATGGCCTCAAGCTGTGCTAGAGGTTCAGATTGGACATTAGGAAGAATTTTTTCACTGCAGGGGTGATGAAGTATTGGAACAGGTTGCCTAGGGAGATGTTGTAGTCACCATCCCTGGCAGTGTTCAAGGAGCAGTTTCACATGCCACTTAGTGCTGTCTAGTTGATGTGGTGGTGTTCAATCAAAGGTTGAACTCAGTGATCTTGGAGATCTTTTCCAGCCCTAATTATTCTATGATAATAAATATTTGCTTCTAACACGTAAGTTGGTGAAACATGCACAAGACATTGGCCAACCAATAGTGTTTGCTCTTATGCTCTGCTAAACAGTAGAAAATAGACCAAAATTGGACCCTGGTATTGGATCTTCTGCACTTTTTTTCTGTTTGAAAACTGACTGCAGTATTTACAAGAGAAGAAATAACATGTTCTGTTGAGTAGGGTCTGAGCTTTGTTGCTTTGTAGGTTAATAAAACACTCTTCAAACACAGCTTATGTGAGAAGGAACAGAGAAATTGTCAAGCAGGAAATAAATACAAAGAAAATGTTTTCTTTACTGATTTTCAGGGATTTTTAATTCAGAACACTTTTCTGTCCCACCTTTCTCAAAATGGGATGGTGAGGTACATTATCAGAAGAAAGCTGAAAATATCATCCAGATTCACTCAGCTAAAAAGTCCATATTTTTCTTTTTCCCCCTCTGCTCTTAAGCTTATTGGCAACTTCATCTTCTGATGATGACATATAAGCTGGAGTTTGATTTCAGATCTGTGTTGTTTTCTCCTAAATATCGTCATCTTTGATGAGGGTATTTCAGCTATCTTTTTCGTTCATTTTTAACCTGAATTTGCAACAGCTCTTCAGGGAAGTGCATGTAACATTTTGGGAAAGACAATTTTTGATTTATTCATGAACTCCTGCAACAAATAGATTTTCAGTTCCAGCAGTGACTCATTTGAAGTAGTTACTGCTGGCAACAGTGGCTGAATAAACTGCTTATATGTGTAACCCCCTACTTTTTGGATGATTTTTAGTAATGCACTACAAATGACTCCTTTCTTCTGACTTTGCTGGCTGACATCATCCTTGCTTCCTAAATCCTTTTTTTTCCTTTCCTTTCCTCCTCCCTCTTTCTACCTTTTAAATATTTTCCTTTTTTCAGAGTCCTCTGCTGTAAAAGCATAGAGGAGAGCACCCATGACAAATGCAGATTGTGTAAGCTTCTTCATTTAGATTGTTATTTAAAGTTCAACTTTCATGATTAGTCAAATGAATCAAAAAGATAATTGAGAGAGAGATTATGTGACACAGACATTAGTCACTACTGCTGATAGTTGGGTATGTGGTTTTGTATCACCTATACAAAATAGGTTGGTACCAAGCTGGTATTCACCGGACATTTAAGAAATTGGACTTGGAGTGAATTTTCTTTTTAAATTTTTTTCTATGTTTTTCATCTTTCCATTTATTTTTATACCTCTCCGTGGCTTAAAAAAGGTGTATGGAGAAGGTCACTCATTTTTTCAAACCTTGTTCCTTGCAGTTTAGTCTGTTGTCATGTGCTTCTTAGTCACTGAGTGACAATGGTATAACTCTCACCCTCAAACTCTCCTCTTTCATTTAACTTATCAGTGTCTCTGAAGAGTTTTCTGCCTTTCTGGTCTGAGGGATAATGCATTATGCACTGCTGTAGTTTTGCACACCTGACTTCTGGAGTTAATGAGATTCCAGAGTTAGAACTTCTAAAATCTGTTTGCGATCACAAGCTTCAGTCCTCTGCATGATGGACGGATTCTTTTTTGCAATTTCCTTTTAAAATTTTTGTCTTCCTAGGTTTCAGCTTGTTTTCAAATGCCTATCACTACAGAATCACTAGTCTTGAGCTCCAGGCTTCCACTGATGACCAACTGCTTTTTTTTCTGTGCTGTAGCACAGCAGAGAAATATTATTTTCCAGGGAAATAAACTTGATAGGCATCCTGCTCTGTGTTCAGTGACTGGAGCACACTATGCAATTACTATTACACAGCTTTTGTCCAGTGTCAAACTTGTATCCCCACATAAGTTCTAAACCTGAGGGCTTCTCTCATCTCCAGATACTTGTAAGTGAAGATACAGTTTCTAGATGGTAATGATTGGGGTTTTTTTTTATAGGGAACCTTATGGCAATGATGCAGAACATAGATCAGAGCAAACTTACAAAACCTGTGTAGGAAAAGCAAGTCCAGTTTAATATTGTTATCTTTTTCAGTCTTTTGGTCTTTTCTATTGAAGGAAAGGAGCTATATGTGCCCTCTGCTTTGCTTGGTGACTAAACTGCACCTTTAAACAGTATTTTGATGAAATAAAAATTTTCTTATGTGTCTGAGTGCAGGTGATCATGCATGTGTGCTCCCAGCCTAGTGGGGGCCTACTTTTGTTCCTATTGTTGCTAAGGAATCTGGGCCACTGAGAAATATCCACAGCACACAATGACTTAGTCCTTGGCCTTTATAAACAGCTTGCAGAAACTTTTCTGGGCGTCTTAATACTCAGAGGTCAAACATTAATTAGAAGACCTCATCCTTTACACTGAAGAAGCCTATAGGAGTGCCCTAACCACTGTCCAATCCCTTAACTTCACAGCTGTCCTGAAATTGGTCTGGGTGCTCTCTTGTGCAATAGATTTCAGTCCTGCTAGGCTGGAAAAAGGCCTGAATCTGAAGCTCACACTGCCTGCAGGAATGGTCTGTATCTGAAGCCGCAGAAAGCTTCATTTCTATTCAATAGCTTCTATACTATTCAAAGAAACACTTTTTTCTTTTTAAAATGCACATATTAAAGAAATCAGTTCTACTGAATTACAAAGCTATCCAAAGCATATAACTGAGTACTTTGGACAAATGGAGACATGCACCTTGCAGTCTTCATACTGTTGTGAATTATATGATATAAATAGGATGAGGAGACAAGATAGGGAGTTGAGACTTTCCTGTTTAGTGCTGGGTACTTTTTTTTTTGTTTTTTAAACTTTACTTGATGTATGGTAACCTCAGGTCCTCTAGTGGATCTGTGGATCAGCATGCTGGCACCTACAAATGCACTGACTACCTAGGAAATCCTAATTAGCTGACTTTGAGTCTGCCCTGTTATGACAGTAGAGCATTTAGCATAGGATTTTAAAGAAATAAAATATGTAAGGTTATTCAGGTACGATTCAACCACTAAAATGTATATACCAAATACCTCAAAAATCTGGGTAAAAATTTAAATAGTGTGCATGGTTAATTGCATCTTTTTCTTCCCACAAGAATACACTGATTTTTTGACACAATGATCACAGCTATTCATGAAACTCTGAAAATCAGTTTGATAATCTACCCAAGCATATATTAAATGGCAAAAAAATACACCATTGCAAAGGATGTGGTGGCTTGCCACCAATGGAAATGACTCAGCTAGCTTGTTTAAAGAATGATATTTTAATTGTTTGTAGATCACAAACCTGCCAGCCTTGTAATTTACACTGCTGAAGAACAAGACGACATCTCTCCTTGGCACTCAACTTCTTCTTCTCTCCTGCTGCTGTATCAGCCAAATCCTTATACCTAGAAAAATCAGCAAAAGTAGAGTTACTCTAATGTTGGCCTTGTTGACATTTTAGTAGAAATTGTCAGTTTTTCTGTGACTCTCAAATCTTTGATATCCAAACTGGAAGCTTGAGATTCTGATCAGGGTGAAGAAAACAAGTAGGCAAATCACTCTAAATCTTGTATATTGCTAGACATGACCTTGGTTAATAACAAGTGATGCCTAAAACCCAGATTTGCTTCCTGTCTGTTCTTTGGATACCTCACTGAAAATCAATGCCAAAGAAATGAAAAGCCTCCCCAGACAAGATCATTGGGACTGAACTGGGTCTTTGAAAGAAGGAAAATACATTTTCAGCATGTATCATAGAACTTATGCCTCTTAAGGAGTAATTCATAAGAAAGCGACATTGACAAAAATGATTTTCATCAATCTGAAATAAATTTTCATTTTGAACAGAAAGTCATGTAGCAAAGAGACTTCCAGGAACTGGATCAGTTTACACTACTGGAAAGAAGTTCAAGAGGAGACTTGATTACAGCATTGAATACCTTCAAAGACAGAAAATGTTGGATATTAATGGGCTCTTTGATGTACCAGATAAAAATATCAAGGAAGGAAACTTAATTAATACAAAGTCTAACAACATATAAAATTAAAATTTTAACTGTGGACTTATTAAATTTATTGTAACTTATTACTAAAGAAAGGGATGAATTTTATGCATCTTAATGCTCAGTATAGTATTACTATACTTTCTTGGAGGTATACCTCTGTCTAGATCTGACTGCATGTAATTAGTCAGAATGCTTTTTCATTACAAAAAGCCAGGCTTTGAAAAGGATATACATTTTGCAAACACGTTAAACTTTTGATTAAACTCCCAGTGAAACTAATAAGTTTTGAAGTTTGTGTGCTAATTACATTTCCTGATATTTTATTTATTTATTTACTTATTCAACAGCTGAATTCACCTATGCCTCTGCTGCAAGCCAAAACTGTGCTGTCTTGGCACCCCTCTCACACACCATGGTAGGCAAAGCTGCAGTGCTAGAATGACTCCAGGGACCTCAATTGTCCCAGAAGCTGTGGCAAGTCTGGAGCAACATCTATAGACAAATTGCTATAGGACCAAATTTCACCTAGAATTCAAGTTTCATGTAGCTGCACAAACCCTTGGGTACCTCAGCTCCTGCAGTCTGGAAATATTCTCTTGTCTAGTAGCAGTCCTGCTGAGAACCCCATGGCTAAGTCTACACTAGTAAATCTAAAGTGAGAGAGACTGCTTCTCTGGCATAGAAACCATCTGGCAAAACCTAGCCTGATGATTTATCTATGCATTTAGTATTATGTGATTTGTTCTGTTCTATTAAACACAAACCCAAATAAACATATTTCTTTCCTGAAAAAAAAGCCAAATTAATATTTAAAAGGTTGAAGTTCTACTTTTGGCTCAAGTTTTCTTCAAAGACATGTAAATTATAGAATTTAAGGATAGCCAAACATTCCTTACAATCTGTATTAGATAGGATGACAGACAAAAATGATCCACTATTTTTCTCCAGCTTTTAAAGTCTCTGAAATTCCACCACATTATCCTGGAAGTCTAATCATAGTTCACAATCCCCCTCTCTCTGTTAAAGCAAGCTCTATCTTAGAAAAGGAGTAGGGGTTATGGTAGTAAGAAAGAGGAAGCTATGGAAATGTAACTCTGCCATAAATTTCCTCTGTGAATACAGCAGGACATTTGGAAGATGATCTACTTTTCCCTATGATGGACACTGAAAAGCTGTTCTCCTAACCCAAGTCAGTCACCTTGTTCTCAAAACAGTCTGTGAAGACAGGTATTTAACACAGGGTGACTTTTTCTATGCATTCTAGATATTTTTGATAACATGAGAAGATATTGCCCTCTGGAGGTTCCTTTCTCCACTGGCCACAGACGGAGTCAGAGAAGTCCAGACTGGATGCTATCATTTGGGTGCCTGAGAGGAAGCTCACCTTTACACCTAGTTGTCTGACTGAGCTACTCATCCTGCAGAGTAACTAACAGAGGGTCTAAGAGATCTTCCTTATTTGTCCTGTCACTGGTTCAAATCTACTGGCTAAGCACACAGAATGAAAAAGTACCTTTCTGTCATCATCCGTTAACCATTTTCATCTTGTACACAGATAAAAAACAGCACAAAGTTTGCAGCTATTTTTCAGCCACAATGATTCCCCAGTTTGACTCTCAGTCCAGTTGTGCATTTGCCTGTGTCAATGCAAGGGAATTAATGGAAGTTCCTGAATAAATGGGAATAAGAGGACTACACCTGTGGGTGGGAGTCCAAATTTGTCCTGGACAGAAGGGCTGGTCTAACCATAAGCTTACATAATTTCTTCTGTACTTAGTTTTAAATAAGTGAAAAAAGTAAAGTTTTTTCTTTAAATTGACAACAAACTAAATTATAAAGAAAGAAATAAGAACTTACAAGAGTGACATTATTAACAAAATGCAAAATATTTTTTGGGTATCAGATACTTTTTATTGTGGATTGACCTAGTGTTTCCATGTAAACACAATAATTTAATATCATCTTAAATTTAATCATTCTCAGGATGAGCAAAATAACCTTGTATTTTCAGAAATTATTCTAACACAGAAATTAGTAATAAGAATACTGGAATTACAGTGCAGGCTTGTATAAATAAACTTGAATTACTTGCAACAACGGGGCTTGCTTCTGGGGAAATGCAGTCTGGGGAGTCTTTGAAACTTTCCCTTACAGAGAGTTTTTCCCCTTGCACTCCAGCCTTAGTTTACTCTAAAGTGAATGAACAAACCCAATTAGGTACCAGGCTTCTTCCCACCTGACAGGTCACACATTTTGCCCCCAGTAAATAATGCAGAATGTATTTTTAGGGCTTTAGAGAGGATCCTAAGGAATTCAGAAAGCGTACTCAGTGTTACCTTGCTAAAAAAAGGTCTTTATTCCTCTGAAATGCATTTCAGCTAAACTTGGATTGACAAGTAACTTGTGTAGATTTTCTTAAGATTCAGTAGAATAGAGTATTCTGGTGTCATATTCCTCACTGTAATGGTGATGTTCACAATTGGTCAGATGAACTGTGCACTGTAAGACCATCATGTCTTTCCACTGAGTATAAAGAAGCTCTTGCCTCCAGCCTAGACATTTAATATCAGAAAAAGTGAATCTCCTTCACAGCCAGGAAGCTAGAAACCCCCCAGTATTTCATGGCTAGCCAGAACAACTCATTCACTATGGGATCCAAAATAAAATACAAAACAGGGAGATCTAAAGGATTAATTTGAATCAACACCACTTCACTGCCATGTCATGACTAATGTACTGTTGATTAGGAAGTAAAGGCAAAACCTCTCCTAGTTACAAGCTGAGACAGTGAACACTGCTGTTGGGGTGAGGGAGGGTCTCCCCAGCACCCACCCACATGACATCAGTGTGAGAGAAGATCCATTTTCCCCAGCTTTTTCCTTTAGCACTCTCCTTGTCCTAACTTGTCATTTTCAGAAGCATAAAAAGAAGAAAGACATTCTGGCTAGATAGGCTCACACTGTGAGCATGTACAGACCGGCCAGGATTCTCTGGTGTTGCAGAAATGTGCTCTTTGCTTCTGAATGATGTGCTCTATCAGGGAATTTTTTTGTTTGTTTGGAGTAGATTCTGCTGCCAATAGCTTGTGAATAGGGAAAACTCAGTTCTCTGGGGTCTTCACAGATAAGGATGTTATCTAATCATTTTCTCCCTCACCTCCCTAAGTGCACAGCTGACAAGATCCAGCAGGCTGTATTTCCCCAAGACAGAATACTGTGCAGTTCAGGTTATGGCACAGTAACCCACAGCAATATTCTGAGGCTCAGCACGCTGTTTGATTTACACAGAGTGTGCACAAATGGGCTGTAGGGCTGTACTCCCAGTTCTGTGTGCACAGCAAATCTTTAAGCATTGGAATAAACACGACTCACTCCATTTCAATAGCACAACGTGACAGAAGACACTAAAGGAAAAAACACGGCAAGGGCAAAGGGCAGGAAAACAAGCAGCTCCAAATCAATATCTTAATAAAAGATGTCTTTGAACTGAAGCCACAGAACTATTTTTGTTGGTTGGCTGTTTTGCTGTTCTTATTCTCAGGGCTCTCTCTTGCCAAATTAAGAAAGAAACACCAGAAGTAATAAAGTTAGAAGTAGCTACTGACTGCAATCCAATGTCCTCAGTAAGTGAATAGTTTCTAACATCACAAGTCAAATCTTTCCTGAAGGAAGCTCCTTCTTTCCATGTCTTTGTCTTGTTGCTTGAAAAATAAAAATCATGTATGGCTGGCAGCTAAGTGCTTTAAAAGAGTGATAAGTTATGTTCTTTTTAGTTTTAAAGATCCAAACACAACTTATGTAAGGAAAAATGAGTGACACTCTTGTCAGTAAAATTGATTATATTGTAGCTTGATTTTCTCCTTTTTTGCTTACTAGAATGTACTCTGTTTGCCAAGGTAAACTGGTATGACTTAATAAGATCTGTTCAAAAGGTAATGAATAAAAGGCAATATGTCCCATATTTGTGCTAGAAGAAATGCAAAAATTGTCATCATAAAGGTTCAGGTTGTGCTGTCTTGGTAAATTCTCTTTTTTCTGCCTTCTATACTTCCTTTTCTTCTTCTTTGACAATCATTAATTATTGATATCTGAAATATGTGAAAGAAATGGACTTTGTTTGCCAAACTTGTCACTATGTGCTTATAACTCAGGATTTTTAGTTTTTTTTGTTTAGATTTGGGGAGGATGGGAAGAGTGAGTTAGGTATGGTTTTATTTGAAAAGTCTATCAAGTGAAAGCTGAAACATCTAGAGAGCCTATCTACTGAAGAGAGATTGCCTGAAAAATTTTCAGTTGAAAACTTATAAAATCAGTGAGTAGCAAAAAATAGGATGGAATTTTGATTAATGTTACCTTTATATAAAGGATAAATATCCATAAATATCAATTCCTCTTCCCTCTGTTATATTCTTTTTTTCTTGAAGGAATCACCTAATTATTTTTGAAATATGAGGAAAATGGAAAATTCCAGATAATTAGAAAAGAGGAAATAGATTACTATAGTTTCCAAGAAAACAAAAGTGATTCTGTCAATCTCTGTACAATATATATGACATAAATATCTTATTATAGAGCATAAATATTAAGAACCAAAGCATGTATTCAGAATTTTTGAGAGAATAAGTACTTGGATGAGAAGAAGAAAAAGATGCTTTTAGAAATAACAGTTTACATCAGACAGACTGCATCTGGGGCTTCTTTTGTAGGACTACAAAAATTCAGTATAAGACTAGAAGGTTCACCTTTTTATGAAAAATTTTGCACCAAAGCTACTTCATAGAGACCTACAGAAATATTTCAGAATATTGTAAGTGTGAGCATGAAGTGCAATGTACCTGAAACAATTAGTAAGTATATATGGCAATAAAAAAAACTTCAAAGTACCTGCCTACAATATGATTTTTTTAGTATCTTAATATCAAGAAATACAGTCTTAAGTGACTAGATCTGCAGACCAACAAGAATTAAGTGAAAAAAAAAAAAGTACAGCAATTTTGGAAATCTAATAATTCCAAAAGTGATCTTACAAAAAACTGACCAGTTATTGAAGTTTTACCTTGCTTCTATATATGCCTCTGGATTTTTTTCTGGTAAAATACACTGATTTTTTACTTCAACAATTAAAAGATCACTTCCTTTACAAGGCTTCATAGGGAAAAATATAGAATGCTTTAATGTATCTGTGGAAAAATGAAAATGTACTCAAGAGCGACAATAAATGAAACATAACTGAGATAAAAGAGCAAAATTTAGGACTAAGAAATAAAACTGGAGGAATACTCAGAAAATCCCCAGAACAAAATTTTAAAGCGGCTCAAATGTGAATCAGCCAGTGGGCCAATGTAGAGCTCAGAACAGATTTTTGAGGGAGGGTCATGACTATGAAGTCCACTGGATCAAAACACTTTTGCAGAAGTGGCCATTTGGTATGTTTTAATTTAGACAATAAAAAGTATTCAAATTTCTCAGCTAAAGATACTACCTTATGACAGATGATAAAGAAGTTAATTGGAAGAATTATTTTTTCCTGAGTTTTATGGGTTTTTTCGCATTAGGCTTTGCGACCCTTAATCTTTTCTAGACATCTGAATTTCAGTTTCTGAAGAAAAGAAATAATGAAGATATGTGTGTCTTAGTCCTGGATTATTTATTCATATACTTCCTGTAATTAAGCAGAGGCTTCCTCATCTCAGACAATGTGGCAGCAGAATAGTGAGTAGAATATAAATTATAGTTCAGCTCTTGGGATTAGTGGATTCAACTATGCAAATACATAATATGAATTCGCAACATCTGCTAAAGATTTGCCAAAGATTTACAATACTTTTGAACCATCTTACTTAAAGCTGACATTCCCATTTCATCTTGACAAATCAATGTAAAACATATTTACTTTAAAAATTGGGAAAAATCACACATTGTCTCAGAAACATGCTAGCATTGAGCAAACAAACAGCTCTATTACATCTACAAACATACACATGCGACTCTACCTCAGCAAATGTCTACCTTTAGTTCTTGCTAGGTAGATCTTTCCCACAGCTAACTACCTCTCCATGCTTGGGCACCAACATGCACTCAGAGCCATAAAATACTTCACTGTACACAGACTATATGGGCTATCAAATGGTTTATTTTTTTTTAACCTGCCAATTTGATTCTATTTAACACAAAGGTGTTGTAGGAGTGGTGTCCAGTGAAGCTCCTTTCCTTTCTCTACAGACACAGCCATGTGATAATAGGGCATCAAAATCAAAAGTCCTTCAATTGAAACACTGAAGTGGGCTTGTACAACTCTTCTGCTTGGTCTGCTGGTGATATTGCTACTTCAGTGGCTCAGTGTTTGCCACTGTGAGTGGCCCTGCCCAGCTCATTGGGAAATGTCCTGAGACAGATGTATGTTGCAAAAGCAGAAAGTAAAGCCAGAGTCGAATGGAAATTGTGATATTAAAGAGAAATAGGATTAGATTTGCTGCTCCACCTAGATAATGCTTTATTTCTTCATTCCTTTTTGTGTTTTTTTCTCCTGTGCAACCAGTACTCAGCCAAAGAGGAATAGCAACATATAAAACCCCTCCCACAATTCTCACTAGTAGCTTAGACAACATTTATTGGAATTATGGGGAAGGATTTTTGGACCTTTTTAAACCATATGGCAAAATAGCTTCTCTGTGAGATCATCTCTACTGCTGCTCTCTTCTGTGGGAGCTTCCCTTGTGCCTCTGAACCCTGTGAGTACTATCAGTCTGGGCAACAGGGATTCTCCTGGCTCTGGATTGCATAATGGTTAGACAAACTGTACAAAAGCATCATTTTTCAAGATATACTAAGGTTGTTTGCCAAGAGTGGACCAGATTCTGCTCTCATTTAGAGTGGAATACAGCTGGAGTAATTCTGCTAAAACAGATGGATGTTAAATTAATGCCACATTGGTCTAAACAAGAAAGCAAAGTAAGACCCAGTGATTAAGATGCATAAAAGGATTTTATGTGCATGTTTGCATAGGATTTTGTGTTTGCTCTCAGATATCACCAGCATAAAGTGCCTACTATTATTCAGCCTGACTAGGAAATCTAGCTTTAGGAAGTGTCATTCCAGGTTCTCCTGCTGAAGATTAAATGGTTGAAAAGAATATCAAGATATGGATAAGGAGAAAAAGGGTGCCATGAATATCTGAGTGGAGTGGAAAGAATTTAACAGCTGTGGAGCCACGGAAAAAAGAAACAGCAGGAGGGTCACAGTTGTTTCTGAGTATGAGGCAGCTGGACTATACAAGTCCTATGACCTATACAAGTCCTATGACCAGAAAAAAGCAGCACTCAAGACCAACTAATATTTTTCTAAGCACTGAAATCACACAGACATATTTAATTAAGCAATAAATATCAAGGAATTATTTTAAAATCATAATTATAAAAATAAGTAAAATTAATCTATGTGACAATTTGCACCTTAATCTGATAATTCAAAGTTCCTGCATAGTGCTGCTGGTGTAAACTAATGTGTTACATACTTATGTCTTTAAAATATTTATTTGAAATATATGAAGTATTAATTTAAAAAGGTTAGTAATTCTAACAAGCATTTCCTTAGAAGAGTTTCAATGTTTAAGGGTTAGTGAAAATATTAGTAGTTGATAGTATTTTAAAAGGTTTATTTCTATGGCAGGCATTTAACTGAATTTCTTACTACCACACATAAAATCTATGTCCATTATCTTTGTAATTATGTGATGTCAGCAAATTATGAAGTACTCAGTAAAGATTTTTGTTGGAACATTAAGGTTCTGAAATAAAGTTATTAGCTGCTTGTTAGAGGCACATAGAACTCAGTCAGTTTGTGAGATATGGGTCAAGAACTTTCATTATGCTTATTTGTATACAAATATAATTCTATCTATTCTTGTAATCCATGCTTTTAAATGAAATCCAGTACTGTGGTAGACATTTTAGCACCTTGTGACAACATTTCCCCATGTTTAGAAATAGCACAAGCTTTAAAATTCACAGATGTAAAACACACTTAGATATTTATAAGGATTGTAAGGGTTATTTAGTGGGCTAACAAAGATTTTGTTAAATCTGACGGATAAGAAATGTCAAGTGCTAGTGGAAAGCAGAGGTGGGTGCAAGGGTGGCACGTTAATCTAGAAATTAAATAAACATTTTAAAATTTCACAGATCTTGAAGTTAAAATAAAGAAAACCACAAGAACTGCTGAAACAGTTCAGCCGGAATTACACTTGTGTGTGCCCAATGGATTTATGATTGCCTAAGGAAGTTAATTTAGTTGTATGCACCTAATAGTAGAGGGAGAAAAATACTATTCTCACTGAAACAGCTTAAAAACTGGGACATTCTCTATTGCACAAAACAGTAGACTCTGCAAGAAGCTTCACTAAGTTTTATGCATTCTATACTAAATGTAATATACATAATACTGGAAGATTATTCAGATTTCACACCAAACATTTGAAAGTTAGGAACCATCAGACTTAACTGGCCATGTCATCTTTATTTCCCTGTATCTGGCTATTTAATGACCTAATTACATCCTCCTGCTCAAGGGACCCCTTTTCTGTCAATCTTGTAGAACTGTTAAGTGTATGACAGACATGAATAATTCAACTGACTTCAATAGTTTACACACATTTACACATTTGTAATTGCTTTAGCAAATGAGGGTTGCATTATAAGCTTCTGAAGATGCCTGAGCAAACAATGCTGATATTTATTTTTGCCTTCAAAATACAGCTAGATGCCTTCTAAATAAAGTCAGGTGTCTAGCCTTCCACTAAAAACTCCAGTCAAAAAAGAAACTCTTTTCTCTTATAGTCAGACATTTTTGCACTCTCACTAAGCCCCAGAAACACCAGCAGCTGTGAGCACCATCCTCACAGTCCAAACTCTGTGACATGTAACGTAAGCACTGATACTTTGTACTTACAAGACTAATTCGGTGGGCTAGAGAACTGATGATGCCAAGGTATAGCTTCACAAACTGCATCTGTCTTGACTCCAAAATGTTCTCTGATTTTTTTAGAGCCTGTTACAAAGCATTAATTCTTTCCCTTTCCATAGAATGGAGCTACGCTGAGTCTGGGAAATAACTGGAAAAATGGATAAACCTAAGAGAAATCAGCTGAATCCCATCCTAAAAGTGATTACTTTTCTTTACACCCTACAAATTAAGTCCTGGTTAACTAGGTAAGTCACCAGAGACATATGAAGTTATCTAGTGCATTTCTTGTTTCTAAAATATCAAAAAGGACCTAATGGAGAGAATGGGGCAAACAAGCTAAATGAATACAAAAAAAGAACTCCAAAGGGAGTAGAACAGAAGAGTCCATCTACAGTCAGACTGTGGAAAGAGCTATTTAGTTTTTCCATAATATGAGTAGCTTGATAACTCTTGCTACACTATCACATTGTACAACTAGATTTGAAATGGTCTGTAGCCTTTAAGACAGTCCCAAACACCTAGTTACATCTCAGAAATTCCCCAGGAGGATTTACTCCAATTCTAGGCCTGTCAGGGAGAATGCCATAGCATTCTGGGTTCTGGTCATCTCCTACAGTATAATCAATCCCTATCAGTAAGTTTTCATGAGGAATTAGCAATTTGGAGTAACTCTGAATGCTGTAAATGATCCTAGACTGGGCTCCTCTATCTAAAAGGTTGGTAAAAGAACAAATAAAAGCTGGGGGTAGAAAAAGGAAGAAGGGACTTTCAGAGTGATGGTGTTTGTCTTCCCAAGTCACCAGTATGCATGATGAAATATTTTCCTGTCTGCCAATGGGAAGTAGAGAATGAATTCCTGATTTTTCATTTCTTGTTTTCCCTATTCAATTGTATTTATTTCAGCCTATGAGTTTTCTGACTTCTCTCCTAAGTCTCTCCCCCACTTCACTGAGGGAGGAATGAGCTAGTAGCCATGAGAGGCTGAGCTGCCAGCTGGGGTTAACCAAAGACACCTCTTTATCCAAGTGCTTTTTTGGGGTGCTGGTGGATGAGAGGTTGGACATGAGCTGGCAATGTGCATTTGTAGTCCAGAAAGCCAACAGTATCCTGGGCTGCATCAAAAAAAGTGTGACCAGCAGGTCAAGGGAGGTGATCCTCTACCCTTGTGATTCCCCATCTGGAGTGCTGTGTCCAGCTCTGGGGTCTCCAGAACAAGATGGACATTGGCCTGTTGAAACAAGTCCCAAGAAGGGCCATGAAGACAGTCAGAGAGCTGGAGCACCTCTTCTATGAAAACAGGCTGAGGGAGCTGGGGTTGTTTACCCTGGAGAGGAAAAGGCTCTGGAGTGACCTTACTGTGGCCTCCCAGTACATAAAGATCGCCTACAGGAAAGCCAGAGAGGGACTTTTGAAAAGGGCAGGAAATTATAGCACAAGGGTGAATGGCTTTAAACTGAAAGACAGGTTTAAATTAGATATTAGGATGAATTTCTTTGCTGTGGCATTGGAAAGGCACTGGAACAGGTTGCTCAGGGAAGCTGTGGATGCCTTATGCCTGGAAGTGTCCAAGGCCAGGTTGGAAGGCGTCCATGGCAGGTCATTTGGAGCAACATGATCTTTAAGATCCCTTCTAATCCAAACAATTTTATGATTCTATAGTAATTACCAAAATTTCCAAGGACACAGACATATTGAAAATCACAGTTTTAAACTTCAAGGATGACCTTCACTCCTCACAGGCAGTTAGTCACT
Source organism: Peucedramus taeniatus (assembly GCA_013400575.1). Taxonomy (NCBI): domain Eukaryota; kingdom Metazoa; phylum Chordata; class Aves; order Passeriformes; family Fringillidae; genus Peucedramus; species Peucedramus taeniatus. The sequence continues at coordinate 104,214 of WBNO01006325.1, forward strand.
ACTAGGTTTATGAATTTGAGTTTAAAGTGCCCTCAAAACTGATGACTCTAAGATACTTCATTTACTCACCTTTGCTTGCATTCTGAAAGAAAGACAAATAAAAAGGATTACCCTCAATCAGAAATATCACTTCCAGCTCTAGGTCTGAAGCAACAAACTCTGCAATGGCAAGACTGCCATTTGATATAAATTGAAATCATTACATCTACTTTAATGAAATACTGCTTTTGTAGCAGCAGTCAGATTGCTTCTTGCTCTCCTTGCAAAGATTTAAGGTATCATGGCACATACCAATGTAGTGCTCTATGAGATTACTGATGCTGCATAGCAGACAATAAAGCTGAAAGGGCCAGTGTGATGATGACCCATCACTTTGGAATCTGCTCTGTACATCATTCTCACTAATGCTCTAACTTACTCATGAGACTCTGAAATGTTCTGCTGACTTCTTAAATTCAAAAATTATATATTATAAAACATTATAAATTCCCTGCTTTCAAGAGGAAAAAAAAAGAGAGAGGGGAAAGAAAGAGAAAAAAAAGTCAACAACAAAATGCTTCTGGACAAAGGGAATTTAGATATACAATGATGACTCACATATATGATTTACAAACATAAACAACACATCTGTGCAATAGATCACTGGCTAATAGCACAAATTTGATGAAAATATTACAATAGCTATTAAAAAGGGCTTTATAGGAAAAGGACAGACATTATTTGACTAAGCAGTGGTATCAGCATTAACATAATCTTTCCTGAGAAAAAAGATATCTCTTCAGAATGATCTCTTAGCAAAGTCAATTATTTGAAAAAATTAATAATAATTTAGTACTCTGAAGCACTAAAGTTTTGATGCAAAGACCACTATTGGAGCATTTCATCATCAATGAATGCTGCCCTGACTAGAAGTACAGAATTCAGGATCTGCAGTTCAGTGCAGCTTGAAGAACAAATTAAGAACTTCATACCAAAATCAGAAGAAAACCTGTAATTAGAACAGTCTTTGAACATACTTGTTTCACCCTCACTGCTATGATTACCATAAGAATCCTTTATCATTGTGTTCCATATTATTCCTTCCTAATATTTCCTATTAAAATGGATGTTTCACCATCTTTTGAAGTTACTTTAAAACAAAAAATCATCAGAATGTTAACTCTTCATTTCCTTTTTTAAATAAAGCTTACAGTTAGTGATTTAGATATTTTTACCTTATTCATATAGGAGAGTAAGGTTAAGATTATGAAAGGAGGGAGAAGGAGAAAAAGAGGAGAAGATGGGGAAGAAGGGGAAGGGAAAGAGGACAAGGAGGAGGAGGATGAGAAGGAAGAAGGTATCACGTACCTCCAAACAGTATCTGACACTGTCTTAACAGGGTAAATAACTACTTATGAAACTTCATGGCTGCATTAGCCTAGGTAAAATTAAATATTAGATTGGTGCAATTTTTTGCAAAGATTATTAGAAATAGTAAATCATAACATTCTTGTGACTTATCTCTTCTTGCAACCGTATTGCAAGGAATGTCTCTACATACAGCCTTCACGTTCTCCTTCAGACTATGAAATATTCTCTGCTCTTCCTTGAGCAGCAACAGGAGGCAGGATGGGACCTCCATGATGGAAAATACAAGGGTAAGTTGATAGAATTAAACCCAGGAAAGATCATCTAGAAACCTGAGAGACAGTAATGAAATTCCAAGAAACACTCAAAAAGTGTAGAAATAAATGCAAGGAACAGGACACTAGAATTTGGTCTTTCTGAACAACATGATTTTTGCCAAAGAAATCCTGCCATTCTCATCTGCTAAGTGAAAGGCTCAAATTGCTTATCAGTTCCAATAATCCACAGAGGTTATCCTGAGCTTCAACAGCTCTGAGTGTTTCCTGTAAACTGGCAGGGAAGGCAAACACAGATGCCTCATTCAAGGACTTGTGTAACTGGACCTTGCAGTCTCCACTCCTAAGCAGTGTCCCAGACACAAGAAACAGAGGACATGTGAACCTCAGTTTCTGAGTTAGTAGTGCAGAAATTCTTCCTTGGGCAAGGAAACTGAAATACAGACAGAGAAAAGACCTGTTTGTAGTTCAGCAACTTGGTGAGCAACATTAAAGTAGAAAGAAGGAATTATTTTAATTTCTATTTCAATTTAGAGAACATGCAGTATTTGTAGAGAAGGATGCTACCAAAATAAAATTTTTCAGAGGGAGTGAAACAGAGCATCTCCCTGCCTCATTCTTACCTGAACATCCCTGAAAGCTGTATTCTTGTACTTTGCTGAGGTCACCTCATGGGTCTTTGATCACTATAAGTACTTTAAAAAATTTATATTCTAAATGGCTTTTGCATGTCTTCCTTGAGCACCATGTGAGGTGAATGACACAAAAGTCAGCCAGGATCCATTTTATTAATTGATGCAAAGAGATTAGATTCTAGATATTAAGCTTGTATAACGAGGCTCTGTTTGTGCCCCTGAGAGTTTCTGAGCCCTATTGTTTTGCACTGGAAACAGTGCAGACACTTGATACTTATTTTTCCTATTCCATGGCACCAACTACCAAAGCCATAATAAATTACTGCTTATACTAATGGGCTTTTTGTATATCTTATTCTAAATTAGATATATTTTAAATCAGAATTATTTTAAATCAGAAATAATTTAAAGTAAGATATCAAAACACTAAATACTGGAAAGAAAGAGCCATTTGCAGACAGTTGCTAATTCCATGGCTATTTTACTGTTTTCTTTCTTCAAAGAAAAAAGATATTTGAGGATACTTTATCTATGTGTACAATTTAGACTGCAAATTGGAAACTTTAAACTCTTTAAAAATTTGTTTGTGCCGCTGCCTTGACTTAAAAAGCAAAGCTAGAATTTAAAAAAAATAGTCCACTGAGAACCACTCTGAAGAGAATAAGCAAAATATATGGGTAAACTTTTCCAGGAGCATAAAATGTGTGTTACTCAAGGTTTTCTGTTTTTAAGGTAAGGTAAAAACTGATCCCTGTCTCTCTGCTCACAGAGCTTAAGAAATTGAGCCAACACTGCAGGTAAATTCAACAGAAACACTGTGTCTGGAGATGGAAAATCTGTTGAAATCACATATATGATTTCTTAATCATCCTATTTTAAAAGAATTTAATAGCATCTGACCTTATGAATTCTCTCTTATTATATACTCATTAAGAAGTGTCAGAGCTTCCATTTAATAACAACAATTTCCAGAAGATTTCTCTTCTGATCAGTGAATTTTGGTGATTGAGGGATTCACCTCACAGCTGTCAACTTTTACTTTGATAAGGCAGAAGCAGAACCAGTAAATCCAAAAGGATAGCAACAGAAATAATGATTAAGCTTTGTAGCCCAGGAAGATATGCTCTTGCAAAATATGACATTTCTTTAGCTATCTCTCTCTTAAGCCACTGTAGGAATTCGAATGGAACTCATAAATAGGTTAAATACAAGTCATATTAATCCCTAATTAGATAGTAGAAATTTATTCAAATTAATCCAATTAAGAATGAACTGCTACTGTCTGATTGGTGATAGAATATAGGTTTTCCAACATTCCATCCCTCTGCCACAAAAGTCTCCTAATTCAAACATCCTTTCTTCTTGTAAGCCAGCAAAAAAAAGTGTTTTAATTTTTAATTAATAGCTATTTTGAATTCTGACCCTGTTACCTATATGATAAGGAAGACCCAAAAAGTAAATGCACAAAAACTGCAGGGATGGTGAGGGAGAATAGCAATTCCATATCTTTTAGGAATTCAGATTGGGATTAGGGCCAAAAAATCTCTTTAGAATACTAGAAATACCAGTTTGACAGCAAAGCAAATAAGAATTTGAAAGGTGAAAAACTCCATCAGCTTCAGGTCTGTAAGCCTATATGGAAATATGACAAAATAATTTCTCATTCCAATCAATGAATAGCAAGACAAGACCAGAATATGGCTGAACAGCCAACAAAACTAATACAGTTAACAAAAAATCACCAAAATGAATTATCTGATTTCTGAAAATATCCTGTTCAGTTACCAAGGCAATATAGAGATGTAGCACAAATGAAGGTTTTTAGGAACCTTTTTGAAAAGGTAACTCATAATCTCTGAATTCAATATTTCTTTCTTACCTGCAGTCTACTGGCTGAAAAAAACCATACAGCATTAAAAACTGACAGTACTTTTGAAATGTAGTCTAATAATACATTTTCTGCTTTAAGAATCCATACCTTCAGCCAATAAAATAACAAATAGCCACACTCTTAAACTATTAAACGGAAATAATTATCCAAACATACTGAATGTGAGTATGAAGGTTAACTCATGTGATAAGTAAAGTGAAAAATTCACTCCTCCACAAAGGAGGATAAGCCTTGGCCTGTGTGGCATGGATGGCCACTATAAAATGCCTCATAATGCATAAGTCTTTTTCAATACCTCTGGACCAAGAGCTACATGTTTCTATTTGCACACTGATCTAAAAATAGTAGTACTGAGAGACTGTATTCAGAGTGATGCTAAATTCTGAGTAGGTTCAACATACAGTCCCAGGGAATATTATAAAATGAACTTCATTTTCGGTGACACCATGCTAGCCCCATCCCTGTTTAATTCATTTTATGTATAACAATAAAATTATTATGACCTGGTGTAAGTATGTAAAAATGGCAGGAGCTCAGCTGCAAAAAACCCACACAAATACTTTATTGTGGAGGAAAAGGAATAATGACCATAGAGTTACAAAATCGGAATGCTTTAACAGCATAAGTGTTGCTGGCATCATATTGTTGGGGTTTTTTGCTTTTCTTGTGTTACTCTTGTTACTGCAAATAAATATTTATTGTGAGACACCAGATGTCCTGTACACTTTCATGTAAAAAATTACCTTTGAAAGGTACTTCAGGATGTGGATGAAAAAACCTGAATTTACATTTTTAACAAAACTTTTCAAAATTAAGAAAATAGGCCAGACTTGTGCCTACACTGTTAAGAGTGCCATTCTCTGGCACTGAAAATTACCTTTGCACACATGGTTAATTTCCTTTACCCTCCAAAAGAGAGCAGCAACCTAGACATTGCCCACCAGGAGTGATCCTAGGCCTGTGGTAATTCCTGGCCTGTACCTGGTAATTGCAGTGAAAAAGGCTGGGTGGCAAGGAAGCAAATATCTGCCAGAAATCACAGTAAGGAGCTAACAACAGGAAAGGTTATGGCACTGTGCTCATGTAATAGTACCTCAAAGGTCCAGTTCAGTTATATAGAAATGGCTGTATAGAGATTGCCCATGCAACCTCAGAACATGAAAGCTTTCCCAAATCTCCCATTATGTGCATCTTCTCCTCAACCAGCCTGCCCAGCTTGATTCACACTGGAGGATGAATATTGTGGTAGGGCACAGACGGTTTATTTGTGAAAGAGAAAGAATCATAAACTCCTATACTCTTCACTGTTTGAGTATTTACAGAAAGAAAACTTTCTGCCCAAGCAGTAATTTAACATCCACAACTTTTTCCAAGAAGACAACTGAAAGTTGTGTGTATGCAGCTAATATTTCCATGCTGGTTTTCAGAAGTAAAATAATACAAAGGCCAGATCATGACTGGTTGATATACATCAATCAAGGGGTAGAACATGCAGAGAGAAGGAACTTGTCTTGAGTGTGTGAAGCTGCTAAACAAATACTTCTTGGGCATGACAGTCCTCTTTCTTTCCTGAATCTTTTAAGAATTAAGTGACCCAAAACCCCAATACTGAACTAGGAATGGGGAACAAGAGTTTGCCTTCCAACAGAAGCAGACCTTTTTGTCCTTTCACATTAATTCAACATGTCACTGATTTCTAACAATATTAAAAATGGACTTGTGGTATGAGCATTAGTACCTCACGACCAGGCATAAACAAATCCTAGCCTATGAAATACAGTCATGAACTCATGACACCTACACCTAGAAAGCTGAAAAATTAGACTATTTCTCCTTCTCCTTTTTAATTACCTGCAGACAATATGCAATATTTTATAAATTTTAAATCATAAAAATGGCATAAATTGTAAAAAAGGGCTCTTTTATGAGGTCATACTTTTGAAACTTAGTTTTTCTGATGATCTTTGAAAATACATTTTTACATATCAATATAAATTTTATAAATGTATAAATTTATAAATATATTTCTTAAGTTCATTATTTGTTCAATTAAAAAGTAACAGGCCTACACTCCTTGCAGGCAGACAAGATTTTCTCTGAAAAAAGTCTGGAAGACTCATAAGCAAAACAACATTGCAAGCACTA
>WBNO01006326.1:0-36745 GCA_013400575.1 Peucedramus taeniatus
AAAGGGAAACAAAGAGACAGAAGAGCAAGAGGAGAACTGAAATTTAAGAAAAAAACCCACAACTCTGATAGGACATAAAGACAAAAAAAGCCAATGGGATTACCTGAAGTGCAGGAACGTGGACCAGAGCTTGCCCAATTGATCCACAGTGAAATCGCAAGATTTCATTCTCTTTCCTAAAAGGAAATCCTGAAATTCCCCTTCCTTTCAGGAAAGGGAATCAAATCTTGAAATCTGAGGACAGAGTTGAACAAACACTCCAGGTTGGAGATATGGTCATTAAAAAATGAAGGTGAAGAATCCAGAAAATCTTTAATGGAGATTGATTAAAACTGTTAAAGTTCAAGTAAATAATGAATTTTTCTTTAGTAGCAATACTTACAGTAAAAGTTGTGTCTTGCTTGTGGGTTCCTCATTTGGTGAAGTAATATTCTAGAGTCACCATGCTTTTGTTCTAAGATAAAGCATTTTCTTTATTGATGTGTTTAGGAAGTCTTCTAAACAAGTCATCCCATCATAACAGATTCTCTTTTGAAGCACAGTTATTTCCTCTCTCCATATTTCCTGTCCAAAATAGTAAATGTACAAATAAAGGTAAAGTGGTAAGTCAGTAATTAGGACACGTGGCATTTATATAATGCTGTAAATTTTCATAGTACTTTACAGATGGTCACTGAAACAACATGTTAGGAAGTGCCTACAGACCTGAAATAAAATTACTTGTGTCTATTAAACGATTCAATAATTGTACCTGAAATGTTCCAGAAGGTTTAAAAGAACATACCTTCTATAAATTAGTAAGTAAAAACTAGCATTCCCAATAATTTTTCCTTTCTTAAGCATCAATCACATGAACAATATGCAGCATGCAGTCTAATCACTGCTTAAGGTCCCCAGGATGTCAGGTGAGCCTCCAAGTAGAAAATTTGTTCCATTGTTTATAGAAGGAAGATGGGCATTGCTACAATTCCTTTTCTTATTTATGATTTTCCTAAGGAGTAGTCACAAAATAGGCTGTTAAGCATCCTTTCTCAACTGTATCAATAGTTACTGATCAGGATGCTGATGAGGAGTTAGTGGTTTTAAGGAAGGAATAACTAATCTTAAGAGTTTGATTTTGGTTTTGTAGCTTTTTTTGAAATTTGTCTTCCCCATCCCTTCCCATGTGCTGCAATATTATGAATATGTCAGATACACATTTTGAAAAAGGATCCTGATTCATTTAGGTCCTTACCTTCAGCTGTCCACAGACTTGCCAAGTTCAGATGTCATTAATTTGAGGCATATTGCTTATATTTTCATTGAATTCCTTAAAAGAAAATAATGTGTTGCAATTATTCCATATTCTAGAAAATCATATCACAGAACAATCTTACATAGAAATCTGATCTGTTAGTTACAATATTTGTGAAAATATAATTGCCACTACAATCACGTAACAAAGTAAACAAAGAGTAGCATTTTAAGTAACACGGTAATGTGGCAGTCATGCAGCCTTAAACTTCTGACACATCATTTTAAATACTTGAAGATGTCATGAGGGATTAAGAGAATGAATGTAACCATCTTTCCCTCTCTCTCAAATATTCTATATAAGCCATTTGTAAATATATGCAGGCACAAACAAAGGAATATCTTCATCAGTAAAAGAAAGTCTAGCTTGACCTCTGGGATTTTAAAATGTAGCCAAACAACTATGCATGCTTCACTTTCAAGCCACTATTTAATAGCCAAGTCTTTTTGGCCAAGAGATGAACTCAAAATAATACAATCAGAAGAAAACAGCACGTGTTTCTGAAGGCTGTGTCACAGAGAGCTCATTCCCACTCCTATTCAATGAAAAATGAACTTTTCTCATGAATTTCAGCTTGCTAACTTGGACCCAGACTCCAGAAACAGAACCACAAGTGATAGAATTAAAGCATAGTGCTCATGTACAGTCATATGATGTCTTATGTCTGATGATTTCTTAAGATTTTCATAGAACTGCTTAACGGGGAGAAGCACCATATATCAGTCCCTGTGATAGATACTGCAATAGTTTCACACATCTAAATTTCGCAACTTTCCACCAGGAGCTCTAATATTTTGCTTAAAGCCCTGAAATCAGGCAAACACTGTAGACCACCAGAGTTTTGGTTTTTGTCTTTGATTGTTAGTCTTTTTTTTTCAGTTAAAAGTTGGAAGAACGAGTTGTAGTTGACAAAGACCAAACAAAACAGGAGAATGGTAGTATTTTGTTATTGACTTTGAAACTTTGTTCTTACCAAGAGTCAGATAGCTATGGTAGAGAGGGACATGCAAATTAAAGGAAAATCTGCCTTGCAGCAAGACTTACTTGTGTGTCGTTACTAATCATTAATGTAAGAAGTTCTTTAAATTAGAGAATGCTTTCTACTTTTGCACATTTATAGTAGAGGGTCCCAGATACTCTGTAAGTAACTCAACTATTTGGATAGACAATGCTCCACTGCTCCCATTTAATTTGAAGTGATACAGATCTTTTGATCCACCTTTCTGTCTCTCTGTGACAATAAATCTGTACATGCTACCACCTAAGAACCAACCAAAATCAATACCACAGAAAACCAAGCCCCGGGAATTTTGGATAAAAAACAAATATGAAGTTCTAAGAACTGCAAGAATGACCAAAGGTGATCAATGCAAGCCTGAAAGCATAAATGATCATTAGAGATTTTCCACATAGTATGTGTTTCTGCTCTAATGCTGTTTTGATTGCTTGTCTTTTTTTTTTTTTCCTACAGGCAGGCTCATTTGTCTGCTGTGCATGTTTATGAAAATGCTTTCAGATGATCGATTCTCTTTACTGAAGTGATTTTTGATCATTTGGTTATTACAGAAGCACACAAGTTGCCTGGTCTCATTTCTGTTAAACTGTGTAACTCAGTTCTATGAGCAACTGCCACAACTCCCTGTAAATCTTGTGTGCCTCCACTTGGATACTGACAATAATTAGGAAAGTATGAATTGCATTTACTTCATATGAGACAATTAATGGAAATCTTCACATGTAAATCCAGAGTAGAAGAGTTAGACTGTATGAATAAGAGAGCAATTGACAAGTTTTCTTGGAATTCCTAAGGGAATGGGATCTCTGCTGGGTTTTGCACTGAGAATTAGGGCAGATCAAATTATCTTTTCTTTGATTAAACAATGCAAATCTCATTTATAGTCAAAGACTATGCCGCCATAACTCTAATATCAAGTCTATTCATGATCTTCAATTTCAGTAACTTGCATTTTCTAAAAACTGAAAAAAAATATTACAGCTAGTAATATATCCTACATTAATTTCAATCTTGTCCTTACTGTCCATTTCCTCCCTTTCTTTTTCCTATTCTTTTCTCTCCAACCCTGTCACCAAAAACATTTTTTCAGGATCTCTTTAGTCTCAGCTGTAAGTAAGAATTACACTTAGATGGTCCAGAAGATTTTGACCTCAGAGAAAATTAGGTTTAGAAAAAGCACAAAAATTAGTTTCATAAGTTTATCTGCTCTACGAAAAGGTTTTGGTGTTTTTTTTGTGTGTGGTTTTTTTTTTGTTTGTTTGTTTGTTTTTTTTAATTCTGTATTTTTGTCCATTTATCTATATTTTTTCCTACGCTGGTTGAAATTCACAGCTGTGAATATATTCCCCCTGAAGTCCAAATTAAGCATTTCAGTAGAGTTCAAGAACATTCTTAACCCCTCAAAACTGCTTTACTTGCCTCTCTCCATCAAAAAATCCATTAATGAATTCCAAGTTCCTCTTGGCAGAATTTTAGCACATACAAATACAGTCAGTTTTGACTGGTGTGCCACAACCACACGCAATGCATACAGCAATGTAGGCTATGGAGCACAGCAGCAAAACACACCTGACTGTCACAGCATTTGTCCCAGTTGAGACAGACACAATACACAGAGCACCATGATATAGTTCCAGAAAGTTTCAACCCTTACAGAGTAACAGCATACCACTTCAGAAGGCTTCAGGCAGCACCCTGCTGGCTCTTTAGCCCAAACTTTTATTCCCCTCATCATTCATTCATTGAACCTGTGTGCCCTCTGTTTCCTTTCATGGTTGGTCAGTACATCTGGGCACTCAGTCTCATTGCTGTCAGTGCTGGTCACCTGTCCTGCACAGCTGTAGCCCATTGGGGATGAGGCTCGGCTGCAGCCCCACTCCCAATTACCACAGACTGTCTACCTACACTCAACCTTGGAATTGACCCCAGAACCACTTTCTCTAATGTACCAGAGAAATTTTTAGTGTGCTGTATCAGCTAATAGATGATAGAAAGCATTCAAAGTTTCTGCCTTCTACCGTGAGGTATAAACCTGTTGACGTATTGTAAAAAATAAAACCAATTACTCAAATTGCCCTTCTCTGAAGAAGGTAATAAAAGACTTTACTGCTGACAAAGTTCAGCAAAGTTCAGATGCTTTCCTCACACCTAAGACATGGAAAACTAACAAAAAAGACAGAGGAAACCCTTGAATGTCCCACAAGACAATACATACCAGCCAGTAACTAAAAGTACTAGGCTAAAGACATCCATTTGCTTCATCATCTGGAGTAACTGGCCTCATTGCCTAGTATCTGAGAAAATGGGCCAATTCCAAACAGAGCCTAGGTTCAAAGCCAGTGCACAGAGACATCTGAGCACACAGGAAAGTTGCTCCCTCAAAGTTTCATCCCATGAGTACACTTAGTCCTTGTCAAGGGAACAAAAACCCAATAACCAACATCTTCCTACACATCAACATCTTTCTCTCTTTTACCTGAAGTTATGTCATTTTCCTCTTGACTGAAACCAGCTGAGTTTCAGGAATTGCAGGTGTTGATTTTAACCAAACTCACAGTTTGTGGGACTCACATGCTACCTTAGAGTGAATCAGCTTTTAGTGAGCTGTTGTTTGCTACCTCTTAGCTTCTAGCTATTACTTCTCACATCAGCCACAATGCCTGGAAATTGTCCCACAGGTAGGCTGTAAACCTGCTAACCCTTGAAATGGGCAAGTTTAGCATTTCAGCAAGCAAGCCCTAAATTACAGTGGATAAACAAACCAGGATTTCACTCTTTTATTGAATCTGTGACTGTCTTTTTCTTATCAAATCCTATTAGATGAATTTAATTCCTTTAGAAATCAATGACCAGGAGCACTTTAGAAAATTCCCACATATAACTCTTTAGAGTTAGAAATGTAAACTAATTTTCTAAATAAAAATTTGTCCTCTCTCAAAGACATGTGGATCCTAAATAACCAGTCCTCTATATATGGGTTTTCTAATAATGCTTCTGTACTCACTTTAATTTTACTGAGGCAATATTGACTGCATTCTACTGCAGAAATACAAATCCTTGGGCAAAATAAGGTACCTTGACTGTGCCAGAACTGGAAGAATTAGAGGTTAAAACTGCTCCTGCATAATTCTTCAGTCCCTCAATTACACTGCAATTACAGAAAAGTCATGCAATGCCTACAAAATTCTGATCTACTGAAACTGTTGGAGGGTAAGGGTTTGAACCTGTGCACCTTCAGTAGCACCACTGGCAAAATTATATGTTGGCGCCATTGATTTCAGGTGTAATTACAGTATGTGCAATGATGATTTTGTTTTCATCTAAGGAATAAGAAACAGATCCACAGGAACCAAACTGTGAATTCTAGATGCAAAATCATGTTTTTAAAGGCATAGACATCTATATGCCCCTGTTGGCACAAAAAGTATTATTAAACAATAGTTTAATAATACTTTTAATTTGTTACAATAAACAATTATTAAACATTTTTTGTGTTTTCATATTACATATTATACTGACACAAAACCACAGCTGCAGTGAAAGTAAAAGGTGATGAACCCAAAACTAAAGAGAATTTTTTTTCACTCAGTGTGACAATAATTTAAAAGATCCAAATAACTACAAGTATTTATGTGATTATTTTTTATGTAGAAGAATACCCAGAATTACATACTTATCATGAAAGGTGCAGAAGAAATTAATATAATCTTAATAAAATTTCTCTCTTGATTTAAATATTTATTAATACTTAAGATTATAAATCATGCAAAAAGTGTAAGAAAGACACAGGTAGAAGGACGGATATGAAAAAAAAGCACAATAATGAATATGAGGAAATAGCACTAGAGTACAATAAAAGAATCAGAAAGACTAAGAAGCAAAATGAGTTTTAAAAGCAATGATTGATAGAAAAAAAAAGCAACCAAGGGGAGGTTCAATTAATGCTTCAAAATTCAGTGAAAAACAAAGGGAAATACAGACTCTTTACTTCACAAGGGAAAAAGGAAACAACAGATGACTCAGAAAGGTTGAACTCTAACGAAATAAGGAAGACTGTGCAATTAACATCATCCTACTCACCTTACTAGGCTGGAGTTTCCCCCAAGAATAAGACACCCCTTGTCTCCATGGAAAAATCTATGTAACCGTGAGGTAAGTTAATGACAGTCACCAGGTTGCTGTTAAATTAATATTTATGCTTTGGCCATTAAAGTCTGGGAAGGAAAAATGAACTATTTCAGCCATTTTACATGGAATAGTGTGGCATGAGAATGTATTTGGCTTTTAGGGGAAATGATAGGCATATGACAACTTGTGTTTCTAAGAAAAGCACTCTCATCATGAATGATATTGCAGCAGCCTTAGATATGGCCTCTTAGCCAACAGTTAGGGGAAGGAATGAGTGCTTAGGAAAAGGCTGCCAATTTGGAGGAGAGAATGGAGTACAAAAAGAGAAATTTGGGTAAGCAACAATCCAATTCTGTCCTGTTTTAATCTGGCACAGCTTTCAACTATTTACTGCATTCATTTTTTCTTGTAAGATCATCCTCCTCCAAAGAAGAGAGAAACAGCCTTTCCTTAAGCAGATGATCTCTTCATAGATGCTCACGAACTCCCAATTTCAGCCGAGCCAAGGATGGATTTTGAAAGCTGGATTCTGTTCCTCCTGGATGAACAGAATCAGATGGATGCTGTCTGCAGATAGATCTGCAGTAACTTGCTATGCCCAACAGATCTGTTGAGCCAGGATTAATTTGAAGACTGTGAGACTATATCACTAGAAAGAGCATAAATCCATATCCCTAGCATGAAAATTGAGTTATTTACTGTCGCTTTTCAGAAACTGACTAAAACTTTGTTTCAATTATACAAGAGTACATTTCAGTTATAGAAAAGATGGGTGCTTTTGTATATTTGAGGCAGATGGATGGCTGCTCTGTCTTAGAAAAACAGAGCTGCATGTTAGAAAAACAATACCCCATAAGATAATATTTAAATATTTATACATAAAATAGGTGATGCCAAACACTCAAACATTTCACACATGTCGTTTGCATTCAGTAAAGCTGTTGTGCTGGATGATGGCAATGTGACATTAGGAAATTGTAATGAGCCTTTCTGATGAGTCTGACTGCCATCCAAGTAGCATCTCTGGAGCAAGACTGGCTTCCTAAGTTGTTCACATCCCCACCACCCACTCAGAATTTCTGCTATAAGTCTCAAATCTACATTGCTATAGTAGAGAGGTGAAAAATCTTACCCGAGAAACATCAACACATAAATGGGTTGAACCAAGAGCCTGTCTAATAGCTATATTTCTCTTTCAGTGCTGCTGGGCAGTGTATTCCAGATGGTGGGGGTGCTGTGAACATCTCCATTTGCCTTCATCTGAAGGAAGGCAAAAGCTCCATGGGCCTTTGAAAAGGTCAGTATTAGTAATTCTCCCAGTAACAGCGTTAAGAAAATCCAAGCCTGCAGGTTGCCTGTTATTAAATACAATAATTATATTAATGGACATCCATTACAGATGTACCTCATCGTTTCTAATGATTTCATAACCACGAGGAACAAAATGATTTCTATTTCCCATGGAGTACATATGTCAAATTTAATGGTCTGAAAGATGAATAAGTACTGAGCTGCTAAATCCAAACTAGTATCCATGAAAATCAAAGTGTTCTCCATTGCACTGAAACAAAGGGCATTAGATATTTTCAGGTCATGATCCGAAACATAATATAATCTTCTGACCAGCAGGTAAAAGGAGTAAACAGAAATATTTCCAGCCATTTCTATACAAAGTATAGAAAATCACTTCTAAAAAGTGAATCAGTTTAAATCTGTACCCAAATTATTCCAAAGGACAAGGGACTCCAAAGTTGCTGCACTCCATAACAAGAAATTGTATTGTTCTTCCATGGACTTATGGATATTTGGGTTCTATAAATAGATAGTTGAAAACATGCCTTTCCTCTTACAGCAATACAGGGAGATGCTGCTAACTGGTGTGCTTGAGGAAGGGAATTTACTCTTCACCAATTCACCAGGTGAGGGAAGAGTCATACCAAAAATGGATCCTGTTCCTACTTCCTCCTCAGTCAAGAAAAAGTTTTATGTGGATATAGAGGTGTTCTCCCACTCCTGTGACAATTAAATTTAAATTTCAAGGCCAGCAACAATCATACTAGATGGGGGAAAAAATACAGGCTAGGATGAATACAGGAGAGGACTCCATCTCTACTGTGTGGACTGTAGCAACTTGGAAAAGCAAGTCAAAGACAGGAACAGGAAAACTCCAGAAGCTTTCACACCTTTTGCTCCTCCCAAATCCTTTATAAGCTAAGGCGGTTTCAACTGTCTCAGGGAAAGCTGAGGAATAAGTCAACAGGGCAATGAAAGTAACCAAACTCAATTTCCTTGCCACCACTTATAATCACAACAAGGAGAAGTTAACCCGATTTCAGTCTTAGCCTCAACCATTAACTTTTGCAACAGAAATAAATTTTCCTTCCCACATTGCTGGAAATCTTTGCAGAAGCTCTGTCACAACACAAGTAGCAAGAGAAAAACTGTTTGACAACCTTGTTTAGCCTATATCTTCCCCATGATGTGGGAATTATATCTCTCTGACCTTTCTTCTCACCAACCTGTCATTTTACATGTTGTTTCTGCATTTCATCTGAATGTTGCCAGTTACCAGAAGAAAAAAACAAATCATCACACATATCCCTAAATCCAGCTGAAGGCACTAAATGTAACAGTGTGATAAAATGATACCAATTATATTACATTAAAAATCCAAGCACCTAAAAGCATGAAAATGAATAATTAAGAACATCAATCTGCTGCCCATGATATCACCACATTATGCCTACTTCAACATAACACCATTAACTGTCACACCTTGATTGTTTTAAAGATGTACAATTTTGTTTTCTTGATGTCAGTAGCTAAAAGTGTTCACTGAAAAGAGTGGGTTCTGGGTGGAATGTACATAGAAACAGGAAAAAAAAAAAGGAACCATTACTTAGCTGTTAGGAAAAAAGTTGTGTTGAGTACTGCACCTTGGCTTCTACTAATGGGGAATGAAAGACGTGAAGTACATCAACTCAAACACATAATGCAGTGGAGCCTTGCAGAACCAGAAGCCCAAAATACAAAGACAACCAGATGCAGGATGGTCATTTAATCCAGACATAAAACTGCTATAGAACAGCTTCTGTGGAAAGGCATTCTAAACTTGCAAATTACTATCCTCGCCTCTAAATCTCAGCATTTTCCACCAAGTTTATATTGCATCTACAAAGTCTGGACATGCTTTTGGAAGGGGGAATAAATATTCTGTTATTATTTTACACTAAGTCATTCAAAATAGAAAACGTCATCTGACCTCTTTAATGTTAGAATGTCATATTTAAATCATGCCAACATGAATTTTTGTCCATAAAACTTACATAATGGGTTTGAATAAGCATTTGTACAAATATTTACAATTCAACAATTGCAGTTATCTTTGTATTCTCTTTCTTTAACCCAAAAAGAGATATTCCATAGAGCTGAACACGGAAAACACATTTCAAAACTGTGTTCATGACTCTGAATTTCACATTCTCACATGCAGGAACTGGGACCTAATCTGAAACCAGTCTCTTTTACAAGTCCATGGGAACTGTGCCATTCACTTCACCCACGTTAGAATATCACCTATGTTCCCATTCAACTCAGAGACTAAAACATCAGGGCTGAATTTTGCAGGTTTGGCCTTGCACAACATTTTTTATTTATTGCTGTTTTAGCAGAACTTCTTGCGGTACTTGAGAGACTGCTCATGTCATTTGAACCATTATCCTAAAGGGAGACAAGAACAGCTTTCAAAGGATTCAGGTAGTATCTGGAAAAATACATGAGAGATGAAACCTGAAGATGGATTTCACAAGCTGAAAGAGAATAGATCATACTGAATTATTCATCCAGCTCCAAACATTGATTAAATCCATGGCTGGTGGCTGAGGGCTCAAGCCAACACAGATTTACAACTGAACAAAATTTAGTACCAGAAATAGTTCCATCAGTAGCGTTGCAGAGCAAGCTGCAGTTTCTCCTTCTCTCATTTTTGAGATACACTCAGCTAGGATCTTATTATCATGCTTATATAAGAGAGGGGGAGAAGAGGACTTACATTTTTCTAACTTGCAGCTCAAAGAGAATAGATGCCTCTTTGCTATACAAAAAGAGACTCTTCTACAACATTATTTTGTTGTGATAACAGAACTATATAAGTTCAGGCAGTATGTGGAGCTGGCTTTAAAACAATGTTAGATATTGATTAAGGAAATTAGTAGTTTGTTTAAATTGAAGTTGATAGTTAGTTTAAATTCTTGAAACTGTGACAGGAGCAGACAGAAGTTACTTTCTGTCTTTAAACTGGCAACATCTGAGTAGTTGCTATTTGCAAGTGTGAGGTATTAGGTCATGGCCATTTTAGAAAGCAGAATATCTCACCTGATCAGTCAATAGTCAAAAATGATTCAGAAAGTCATATGTCCCTACATCCTCTAAAACTCCTAATAATATGAATGTTGCACAAGGAGGCTTGATAAAATCAGACTACTGTCATGGTCTGTTCCTAATGCACAAGGCAGACACAGTAGTACATTTCAGACAGACACTTAATTTATTGAAGAAATCCACGTAAGCATTTTCAAAGTCATATCAGGTGGTTCTCAAGATGTACAGCTTGTTGTTTGTGTTCTACCTATGGGGAATCTTGTTAAAGGAAGCCAAGTATTGATGAAATGCTATGGCTTTGCAGGCTCCCTTTTTCCTGATGACTATTTATTCTGAAGTTTAATCTGTCAAACTGGAGGAGTAGGAGGCAGCAGAATGCCCTACAAAGTGCCATGATTTCTCTACTGGTAGAGTGCGTGTAAATATGTAATTGATACTGAAATGACATTTGTCATCCACACGCTTTCCTGTGTTGTTTACAGCACAAAAGTAAACAAAGACGAGTAATCTTTGTTTTGATTTTTTCAAGAGAGTAATTAGAAAATGTCAGATTTGGCTTGTGCATGACGCTTTCAAAGGATTCTCTAAGTCAGTTCTCCTCCTATTTCATTTGGTTTTCTATTGGCAGAATTATATTTGCTTGAATGGAATTGCTCTTGATCTAGTCAAGTGTGAGAACAACAATCTAATTCCTTTGTCTTTTCCAAGTCAGCATTGTTGTGATACTCCCAGTTCTTTCAACACATCTATGATCTTCAAAAAATATCATGGTACAAAAGCTAGTCTTCTTTAATCTGCTTTATCTTGGTCAAATTCCAAGCTTCATGTCATTTCTGTTGCTAATATTACTTCATTTCAAAATAAGTCTTTGTACATTTTTTCAGCTCATAACTTTCCTTAACATAATTGCTATAATTGTACTTTAACTAGAGCACTTCAGTGGTTGAGAAAAACATCTTATTAAATCTATAATAAATTAGAGACTGAACAATTATATTCTGGAAGGGGAAAAATACACCAGCAACCACACATATCAAAGGTTGCAAAGTGCCTTGATGATCTGGCTGTGGCTCTCTGATTGATGAACAGCAGTAGATATGCATGAAAGAGTGTGGGTGCCTTGAGCATGTCTCTGCCTTCAGAGAAGCCCAGGAAAAGTAAAAACAAAGTGCTTTGCAGAAACCCACTCTTTTGCCTGGACTGATATGCATACAAAATAAAGACTATGCATTAAACATGAGTGAGTGGAATGCAGGAAGTATATGTCCTCATATATACTCTGTTTCAGCATATTCATCCAAATTAATCTCCTGTGCTTATTCTGTGTAGCCATTTAACACAGAAAAAATGTGGCTTGCTCTTGACTTGTGCTCTGACATGAAGCAAACCAGTGACAATAACTGTGAAAAACTAGGAGATCCAGCCCCTTTATCACCTGAGAAGTGGCAGTGTCAGGTGAAAGGGTATCCAGCCACTCCACCACAACTGAGCAGGAAGTTCACCACGAATAGCAGAAAACAGTGCCAAAGGCAGAAGGCACCAACCACCTATCTGCCACTCTGTGACAATGCTGAGGCAAGTACTCCACCTTTTCCTAGACTCTATGGGACAGACAGATATCAATCCCACACAACTTCAGCTGCCACAAATGTGGAAAACATTTAATAAGAATTCAGCAGGAAAGGAGAGCTTTGAGAATCTGCAGAACATAAGAACCACAGTAAAACACTTCTCTCTCTTTGTAGTATCTGTATACACCAGTGTCTAGACTGGAAAACACTTGCAAAAAGCATTCCCCAGGAGCAACATTAGTATCTGCACTTTGTAGAAGCATAGCCCAGTCTTTGCAGCTGGTGGTTTTTTTAAGAACTGCATGGCAAATATGAACACAAATTTTGACCAGTATAAGAAGGGTGTCATCCCCCATCCCAGGGGGTGACACAAGAACGACACGCAGCAGCTCTGGTCAAAGCAAACTGAAAAAACTCTTTATTAAAACATCTGACTCCATATTTATATCTTTTTAAAATCCCAGTGTCATTGGAGGGTTACAGTGCCACCTCCTCAATGCCACTGGGCAACCCAACTGTCTGTCAGGTTGCTCGTCCTCCATAAAGGAATGCAAAACAATAAGTTATTTACCTAAAGTGCATGAGAAAGTTTGTGCAAAGAATGCAAACATCAGAAGGCTCAGTAAAACTTGAGAAAATCAGGGCGACAGAAGGGGATGTGAAAAACAGTAGCACACAAATTTTTAAGGTTCAGAGAAATAAAATATTAAGAATTACGGAGGGGGGTGGGGGGGCAGAGTTCTGTTTATTTGTTTGTCTTGGTACTAGTAAAATCAGATGATGGAGAATTTATATTTGAACTCTTTTGTGATAAACTTTTAAAGAAAGTACCCACTGACTTTTTACCTACATTCTGCTGTTCCAGAGAAGTCCCATCACAATGAAATTCTTCTGTAGAGGACTACATTTTACCCACTGTTATAGTGATAATTCTCCCAGTTTTCTCTCCTGCAAGAAGTCCAAGAAGGAATCATAATTTTCAGCAATGCATAATTGTTTTTTACAGTTACAACTATGGGTCATACTAATTACATGATACATTAATGACAAAAGTCCTCTGGCTGGAAAAAAAAAATCACTGGACAAAAATCCACCTTTTATTGGTAAAGAAATAATTACATGCAGTGTTTGTAGCAAAACCAATACTAAGCCTTGCTACTATATTACACAGAAATGTCTACAAGTAATTCCTGTGTCTTAAAATGTAAACTTTATGGTGACTCAAGGAAATGGAGGATAAGTTTTCACAACTGTCATATGTCAGCAATCATAGACCTATTTTTGCCAGTTTTTTGATCAGTATCTTCCCACTACTTTGTCCTTCTGAAATTATCGATAAATCCCTGTGAAAAAAACTCACATTGAATATTTTTTCTTTAGGATTTTCCCATTTGTAAAGCTGTATAGAAGATTCCTTTCCTTTCTAGCCCAGGCTGTTTCAGTGCTTTATTTTTATCTGACCCAAATATCCCAAAACGTAAAAGTAACTGTTTTTATCAATGTACAGTCATTAAGAAGCATCACACTAAAATAAACAATACACTTTCTGTTGCATCCTACCTTAAAACTCAAGAGCCAAAGCAACTTTTAGACCATCACAATTTGGCAGATAACTTTTGTTCTTGTGTATTCTTTAGTCTTTATTTCTTTCAGTATGACCTGGCAGATGTTCCCACAGGAAGTTATCCTAGAGCAAGTCAATTGTCATCTAAGGACTTATATCTGGAACGTGGCTCTTTTGTGCATGGACACAGCTCAAGGAGGAGATCAGCACGTTATAGCGCAGACCTGTCATTCAAGAAGCTCATCTTCCTGCAGAGAGATCTGAGGTGTCTTGACTTGGGCATTTAGAAATCTAGAAACTGATTAAATTTCTGGAATATTCTGACAACAGCTGCTTTAAGCAGAAGTTACCAGATGGTAATATTTGTGTGGGTACCACGTTATCTGGCAAGGAACAAGCTAATGATGCACAAAATGCTTTTGATGCACAGCCTTCAAGCAGTAAACTTAAAGTGATATGAGGCTATACAAGGACTCATCTACACTGCTCTTCAATTCTGTGTGATACAAACAATTTTTTACCAATACAAGTGCACAGGTAAGGAGTGACAAAGTAATTTGGCACATAATGGTTGTTGGTATTAAAAAGAGCATCATTCCTCAAAGCGACTAATATTTGTGAACATCCATGGAGATTTGCAGGAGGCTATAGAACATATTTTAGATATATGCAGTTGGGATGGTGGGTGTTTGGAACATAAAAATCCAGCAGTCACATGGAGATTAAAGCACAGGCCTCTTTCAGTCACATTTTGGAAATAGAACACAATGACAGCCGAAAACCCCAAAACCAACCGAGCCTGTCAAGTTTAAGGAAAACCACTAGAAAACTCAGGAAATATTACTTATATGGGAATATCTTCAACACAGACAAGACCAGAGCTGCTCCCTGCAAAGAATAACTTTATATTTCAAAGCAGCTGGTTTCAGAGCTATCTGCTCCATGTATAAGAGGCTCTGATTCAATTCCTTTGATATGAATTACATGATTAATAACAGAAAAATGACAGAAAGAGTAAGTGGATTTCTTGCACTGGTCTTGCAAGGATGTGTGAAGACTCTGAAGGCTCAAAGCATCAATTTTCTGGGGTTTTTATTTATTGAAGAAATCCACGGAGCATTGTTCATGCAGGAGTAAAAGTATCAATATCTATGTAACCATGTGATATTTCAAGAAATACATGGTTGTGGTCTGCATTTCAATTCTTGCTCCAGAGTTCACACATCCTATTTGTAACTAACCTGGCCACAGAAAATGCAAAACTGAAAATAGGCCTTCACACACACCATGATTTCACTCTTTCATTCAATCCTTGAGCACTTGCACTACAAAAATGAGAACCTTTTTAAAGCATATACTTTTACAGATCAGGACTCAGTTGGAATCTCTCTGAAAATCATGTTGAACAGATAGCCTGCTGATTTAAATTGCAGTGTTGAAACCTTTAGAAAAGAACACAAAATAATACCGAGTGATTAGTTCAACATTCTTGTGTGCTTGAAAGCTCTGAATTTGTGAATTTTGTTTGTTTTACTGAAAAAATGTAGCTGGTTTGCTCCGAAATAAATTATTTATTTCTCAGAAAAAACATTTTTCATAAAAGATGAGAAATCTTCTGACAGATAAACAAAGCTTGACCAAGGTCAGCTAAATTATGTTCATTAATATATACCTTTATAAAGTACAAATATGTTATTTATTACTATTTTTACTTCTCTTAAGTAAGACTCCCTTAGGTATGCATATGCTGCACAATCGACTGTTTAAAATAAACTAGAGTGAAATTCACTATAGATGATCTAAGTCTGTTACTGGTCTGTGACTCTGGTGGCTATCCTTTGTTCCTCTATCTTGCTATTTAGGACTTCAGAGAAAGTAATTAGAGTGATAATTTTTGTCCTTAGAAATTTAAGACAGAATAATCACATCAAATCCTATAAAATTGTTTGTGTATTTTTTTATTTGTTCTGTTGGACAGTTTCTCCAGGACAACTATTATATTCAATATCCTCAGTATATTAGCATCCTGCAGTAATGTATTTAGGTTGGGCATGTTTATTATATTTATTAACCAAAGGACAAAAATAACAGAATGAGATGTAATAGAACACATACATCTTCTGTGCAGTTAGCAAGCAATGTATTTAATTGTTTCTCATTCATATTTGTTAATTTAACTGGAAGTCAACAACAGATTCTAAATTCAATACAATTTACTTAGTACAGACCAAATTCTGTTCCAAAGGTTTGAGCAACCCTGAACTTTCAAGTACTACCATAGCCCTATAGGTTTCTGTGGCAATGGTGAGGAACTCCCACTAAAATGTATCTGGATGTCTGCATTGGGAAGAGAGACATATCCTGCATAGCTCTGTGTCCATCAGCAAGGCTATGGTCACATAATGTCCTGCCTACCTGTTGTGTGGGGCTCTGGCATGTTAAGAAACCTGGACCATGTTCTCTCTTCTTCTCCCAACACCTGAGGTGTGAGAGAAGCTCTTGTGTGAGTGTAAAGCCAGAATCCAACCGTGCTGTTTGGAATGAGCTGGGGAGTAAAGAAGAGTGAGCAAGAGCTACAAATCACCCAAAGTGCCAATGGCACAAGGCCAGGGGCTCAGGACCAGGCTACAAGCACCTGAGGCCACTTCTGCTGCTCCCCACTCCTGAAGTGAAGCTATCAGGTCAAGGATGTGGAAGAGTGGCATACAGCATTGCCTATTTCCATATGCAGAGGGGAACTAGTGCGACTTCCAATAACTTCCATATCCACCCAGACTAATAAGACAGCTCAGCACCTGAGCACCTGTCTGAGAGTTGACACAAGTATGTACACAGAACAGATTACTAGAACAGCATTAAAAAAATCATCTCTCTTGGCAGACCCTCACAGATTTATCACACCATTTATCTCAGAGACTTATCTGTCATCGTTTTACCATGACTTACTTCATCAACACTTCCACTTTCCCCAGAGCTGGTCTTAACCAAAAATTTCACATGCAGCTCTAAATTCTCCTAAATTTTCAGATTAAGAGATATGCCAGAAATTTTATTTTCCCATAGCCAGGAAATTATTCTTATAAAACAATAGTTCTCTTCAGTCCAAATAGAGTAATAGGGCACACGTTTGATTCTTCTGACTGCAATTGTACAATTATGCATTTCTTATACTGTTTATCTGTCATGATTTCACTTTGATCACATCTATATACTGAAGTATTCAGGTGATGGAACCACTGGCTTTCTTTTTGAATAGTGGATAATGAGCAATGAAAGTAGAGAAAATCTGCATCTGACATAATGCTGGAATTCGGATACATGATAAAATATCCCAACTGCTAAAGGATCTTATGGCTTAAGTAGGTGTTTTGTCTCCTGAATCATCACAGGACAAAAAGTGCTACATGGAGCTGGACTTGGAGACAACACAAAGAGTCATTTAGAATAAGCATTGCAGTCTTCAAATAAAATGTGGATGAAAATTGTAGAAACTCTGGAGGTCATTCTACTGTCATTAAAACAAATTGCAAAATTGTTGCAAGGGAGAGGGAGCAGGAGCCAGCTATCTGATAGGTTATTAAATACTGAGCCCTATTTCAAAGTATGTTATTTCTTCAATACTCAGTGTTCAAAGCAATTTGTCATACACAATCTGGTTAACCTTCATAACATAAGTATAGTTTCTACATTTCGAAAATACAGTAACTACAGGGGAATTAGTGATCCTCTAGCAAAAGTAGGGTAACTGTGGCTCGGGAGCTACCTCATTCTCTCTGGCTATGAGTAAGTGTCAGTATCAGGATTTAAAAACAGAATTTCTTGGCTTTTCTTCTCAGGACAATATCCAAAACACTGTGTCACTTTCTATGCTGCATGAAAACAGACTTAAAATAACACCAGCATTTTCAACCTTGTACTATGTATATCCCTTAATTTTAAAAATATTTCATGTAACTCTATCCAAGCTCAACAAAAAGAACCCATGATCTGAATCCGAATGCACCAAATATAGAACTCCCCAAGGTCACACCCTCACTAGCTTTTTCACACCTGCACTACGCTGCCTGCAAAAATAGTTACCCTGTAGGCTAACTTCTGGAGAAATTCCTACTATTGCAGATCCATTGTTGTTAGGATACAACAATATCAAAGTCATATAAGGCTTGCCAACTGTTTGATCATTGCTTTACACCCTGTGGGCAGAAAAGAAGTACAATTAATGCAGCTCAATCCCTTAAGTCAAAAGTGCAGAGATCCAAGAATTTCATATTTTTCTAAAAGCGATTTTATCTTTAACCCACAGCACTGCAACATGAATTGAATATAGAGTAGACATAATGGCCTAGTAAATATTCTAGATTAACATCTCAATTACTTTTACTACCTTTGTAACAAAGACAAAATTAATAAAATCATTGCAGGATTAAGTAGTTACTGTCTAATGTTTCCAGTCTTATTATGATTTGTTCAAACTCATTACATTACTTACATGTGGCAGTTCTCAGAGAAGGCAAGTGAAACCTATCTTTGTTCAAGACTAACATATTGTAACATAGGAAGCACTCCTAGTGATGCACAGGTCCTAACAAAACCAGCAACTGAATAGAACAGAGGCAGTTTGGTCCTAAAAGGCATTTAACAAATGGGATTTTCATGTCAATTTGGGCCTGCCATTTTTAAATGGCACCTCCTAACCCTCTGCAAGAATGGGCAAATGGTGTTGGATAATTCCTAGGTTTTTTTGACATGTGTGTCTTCAGGAGAACATAACCATGTCAATCATATTTCTTCTAGCATACTAAAATAAAAACATGATCCCCATTGAGTCAATAAAGATGTTCACAGGGTTTTTTATTTTACTTATCTGTTATCGAGTACAAACTCAACTTCAGCATGAAGCTGCTATGAACAGTTTAGAAAATTATAAGTCTCCTTTAGATTACTTTTTTCATGCTCTATTTACACTAGTAAGTTGTGTTAAAACATGTCTTTCAAATTGATATATTCTGTGTATTGTTTAAAGGCTCTGATTCTAATAATTTTGTCCACTTCAAGATCCTTTTATAGCTTCCTGTATAGGTAGGCAGGATTTAGCACAAAGGAGAGTCCGACTCCAAATATAGATGGTTGTGTTTAGCACAGTGTTTGTTACCACATTAATTTCCTGCATTCCTGTTCCAACATGATTATAATTTCCCAGTGCAGAGAAACCTCAGCTTGTAGGCCCTGTAGACAGCTTACAGAGATGAGCCTCAGGCCACGAGTACTCGGAAAAGTTATTCTTTCCTTGGAGATGTGTGTCATTTCTAGAATGAAGGCTGATTTGTCAGCATAGAAACAAGGATGTCAAATATACTTCTTGCAGCAGGCATACCTGAAATTTTCCCAGGGATAGCAAAGATTATACTTTCCCTGATACTAGTACTGGAATTATATATTTTCAGAAGCAAGGGAATGAGGAGTGAACACACTTCGCAGAATGATCAATTCTTCTCCTTCCTGATGTCACCAAACATTTCCAGACCCTTTCCCCTGCTCTTGTCAAGCAGATCACTCTCTTCCCCCCCCCATTTAAACTCGTGAGCAAGGAATGAATGTTTTATTGCTGTCATGAAGGAATGGTTGCACAGGGAGTAGCAAAGTGAACACAAATGCAGGAAAGAAGGTATGTAGGTAGGTTTGGGGTTTGTTCCCTATCTACACAATAATCCATAAAGATTAATGACATTGCAGCATTTCATAGCATATATTACCTTGTGTACAGTTAAATCATTTTTTTAATTTGGAAACTTAACATTCAGCAAGAATGCTGGTTGGCAGTACACAACAGCTCCTTCATCCAAGGAGGAATTCACATCTCCAAGAAGGACATATTCCTTCTGCTGTCAGTGAGCCATTTTCTACTTTGTGCCAAAGTGTCTGCAGAAGTCTGTCAGTCAAGGCAAAACACATAGACTCAAAATCTTGGCTATGCCATTCCTCACAGTCTGCTACAGACCTGAGAGCAAGCCAGACAGCATCTGTGGAGGATACAGGAGGAAAGGTGACCTCCAGTTCGCCAGCGGGTGTGAACAGATAGGAGAGATGTATTGATTCTGCTATTCTGGGTACATCTCATCCCAACGCCCACATTCACACACATCCATACGAAACATTGCTGAAACCCCCAACACAATGTGGAGCATTCCATCCCTTACACATTCATTCAGGACACTCCAAGAATGATGCCTATCCATCCTGCTTGTACAGCATCCTATGTGGGACTGTCCCTGTCTCACACTGCCATTGCTACAGTCCCAGCCTGTCCTCAGCCCTCCTGCTTTTCTCAGCCCCTGTGCAACATCTCTGTATCATTGCAATTGCCCCAAGGCAGCCATTCTTACCTTCACATCTTGCACCAGGGTCCTCACCAGCAGCAGCTGACATAGATGCTGTGACTCATGGTCACAAGCCTATGTATATCCTATGTAGTGCTGGTTAGGTTGGGAAGAAGCTTTGGTTGGAAACAGAAGAGCGAAGAGACAAAGATGGATGTACCATTCATCTCTCAAATATGACTGGAGGTACATGTTGCTGCAACAGATTTACAAGTAGACCAACACTTTTTTTCAATTTGTTTTCAGTGCTCAGAGTTATTTTTGGCCAAGAATGCTATTCTTTGAGTGTCTGAGCTCCTCTGGAGGCTTCTTCTTCCTGTGAACCGTGGACTGGTTCACTGAGCAGCCTCCAAGTCCTGTGTGGTAAGCTATCAGTTCCAAGAAGAATGAGTCAAGTGTTTGCCCACATGAAATTCATTCCCTGTTATTTTAGGAAGAAGCAGAGAGGCTCATAACTCATTCTCATCATTGCTGGGAAGCAGTCACCAGGTCTCTTGCACAATGCATTGAACTGTGCTTTCATAGTGATTTAGGCAATATAATGTTACAGCCAAGGTAACACATGACATGGCAATGCCAGAGAATGTGCCCTTGTAACAAATATTAAATATTTCAGCAGATACCCCTGCATTTCAACAAGGATCATCCATCCAGATTGAGATCTGTTGAAAATATTATAAAACATATTTGTCTAATTATTTTTAAATTGTTGATGAAATAGTTGCACTACTAACAATGACTGTAATCATTTGAATTCTTACTAATACCACGAATTAAATTTCATGCATGTCCATCAGCATTTATATTGTTTGTTTTTCCTTTGAATGTGAAGGGCTTGGAATCACTGGATCATGAGTTTTATTTTGGAAAAATGAAGCTCAGTCTGCAAACCTACAGACTGAAATCTGTGTTCATCCTTCATTTCACTGTGCAGATGCATCTTCTGCAGCAAACATAGAAAAGCAATACTCAGCAGACTCTCAGGTGAAGATGTTAACTCCTCCACTCCAAGCCTAACTTGGCACATGGCCTCAAGATACTCTCCTTTATCAGACTGAACATTTCTATCTTGAGTGTCACTCCAGACAGAATTCCTGCAGTGCTCCATATGGCTCGTGGATGAGTTCATCCAGGCTGAGGAACTTCATTGCAATAGTGCCTAATTAGCTCCATGACTTCAGGACCTGTAGAAACAACCAGCCCTGCCTACAAAGTCCACATCACTATCTGAAGGTACTGATGGTGTGCCCTCAAACAGTCTTAGAGAATAGATTTCTGGCACCATTCCCAAATCCTGCCTTCTCTTATGCTGAATTCAGGTGCTGAATTCACCTGTGTAGTTTCCTGTGAAGGCTCAAGGCACAGTGTCTGCTCTACAGATGTTTGATGAACCAGTAAAAAGGACAGAACAAAATGCCATGCAAAACCAGACTGGCAAGTGTTCACTGTAGCTGAGATTGAGGTTAAATTTACTTCTAAATCTTCTCTGTCAACAAGTTATTTAAGGCTTGCCTTTATATTTTTATCCTTCCTGCTGGTTTGAGTTTCTGGATCATTACTGTATATTAATGATAAATTTACTAGTAAAATAGACTTCCTCCCAGTGGTTGGAAACATGTATTTTAGAAACTTGTTTCTCTACCAGTTTATTTCAGTGAGAATTAAGGTTTCCAAGGAACAAATCAGGCTATTTATATATTAGATGAGAAATGGTAAGGATAGATTTTACTTTTTAAATTTCAGCAAAACCAGGAGTAACTTATAACTGTGCCATTAAGATGTAGTCTGGAGAAAAATGAGCAGATGTAAGTACATTTCTAAGAACCCATCAATTTAGTTTGGTGATGAGTGAGAATGCAGATTTTTTTACATTCCGTATAAAAAAAGAAGATGCTGGAATGATCTCAGCAGCATCTTAATTCTGCAGTCTTTATGGTGTGCTTGGAGTTGCAATATGCACAATCTCCACTGATATTCACAGGGTAATGTAAGTTTTGGCAGTTGGTAATTTCTCTAAAGAAGTAAAACCTGTGTTTTAGGGAGCCCCTTAGGAGAATGGTCTCCCCCCTAAGTGATAATTGTATATGGCAACTACAATCACTAAATACTTTTCAATTCTAATAATTTGAATCTCACACTGACTCAAACTTGACACTTTGCTAATGTGACAACTTCGCAATGTGAGAGGTATGCTGGTTAAACTCATGTGACTGCAGCTTCCTGGAATGAAAATTTAGGATAATAAAGCCACAGACAGCTGCAGAGAAAATTCCAAATGCATCACAGTACACCCAGCTTTTAACAGTATGCACTGAAAGAAACACAGAGAGAAAGAAAGCAGAGAACCAAAGGATAACATTGATTCATATGAAAATCCCAGATGGATTAAGATTGCTGGGATTATACAGTTATGTCTGATAGTTATGGTTCTGAAAATTAGGTTCTAAAGCTTCTGAGGAGTTTTTGCAGCACCGCTACATTTGAAGTCTTAGACTTGATGGCTTTTTTCACTCCAGGATTGTTCTCCATGTTTGGATTAGCCCTATAAACTGAGATGGTGACTAACAACTGTAGTAAAACAGATAGAAAAGCTCTTTAGACCTCTTTTGGGGATTCTGCAAGAGGAAGACTGACATAGATTGGTTTACAATTTAAAATGGAATGACATCACACTTTTGCCTTCCTTACCAACACTTTTCGATATACCACCCGCAAATAGGGAAAAATTCTGTGGTGTTGATCTGCTTGTGCTTTTAAATAGAAGATGGGGGGAGAGGGAAGCAGATAGGAGGGAAGGAGGGAGGGAAGGACAGAGAGAGAAAGGGCAAGCTGGTTAGTGTTTTTCTTTCAGCTTGTTTTTTATGAGTCACACCACTAAGTATTTGCATTAGCAGGTCTCCTGCTGCTGCTGCTACATCATTCAACTGTTTGTTTAGTTGCTGTGCCTCTTGAAAAGTCCAGCAACACTGAATTTTATACATCCTTCTTGTACTTTATTAATGAATTAAATTTTTAAGAAACAAAATGTTCCCATCACTGTTCTTCTACCTGTAGAAGAAGCAGTCCCTCCAGTCTCAGTGCTATTACTCACTCAAATAAAAGGTTACAGAACCAGACCAATATTTATTATTACTTCATTTTATGTTGTCTCCTGACCAAATTGTATCAGAAAATCTGAAAATAACAACATAACTGGCATGTCACAATAATCAAGTTTAAAGTTCAAAGCTTCTTATTCCCCCTTGTGATTTAAAATAAAAAAGTTGCTTAATCTTAAAAGTTTGCAAACCCAAACACTGAGTATAACTTGACCAAATCACTTTGAAAGAGTGTATTTCTTTCTTTAGGTATGAGACAAACATTGTCCAGAAACATATCAAATCAGAAGTTATATACAGGGAGATTGAGATTGCCTTATTCTTGCAAAACTGGGTCTTCAAAAAAACCTTGTTACTGAGTTTAACAAAAGTAAGGCTGTGAGCAAAACTCTATCATGGTCAGCATGAAGAGAAGCTGCTAAGTCTAATTAAAGAGAAGGAAGAACTGCAGACAGCTTATTTTGTTTTTATGAAGATAAACAGCAATTTGCTGTTTGGTGATCTTTCTCTCTTGCTTACTCCCCAGCATTCTGAATTTCTTTATTG
This sequence comes from Peucedramus taeniatus, assembly GCA_013400575.1. Lineage (NCBI taxonomy): Eukaryota > Metazoa > Chordata > Aves > Passeriformes > Fringillidae > Peucedramus > Peucedramus taeniatus. The sequence continues at coordinate 23,974 of WBNO01006326.1, forward strand.
GTTTGCTTTCAACTAACCTTTTTTTTTTCATTTTCAAGAGTGCCAGCATAAGATATGCTAATTAAATACAAGCCACAAACCTGCCCTACATGAAAAGGCAATAAAAGCATGCAAACAAACCTGTTCACAGAGAAAGGTAGCTCAGACTAGAGATCCACTCTATGAGAGAGACGAGGTCTCAAGAGGAGCGCTTGTAAAGGAAGTCTTCAAAACAGCTCTGTATCCTCTACATGAGATGTTTGTTTTGGTTTTCCTCCTCTTTAATCAAAATAATGACTGGTGGGAGAAAAGCAGGTGTTTTAAGCCTTGTCTTGGTTGTAAAAGAAACAGCACATTAAGAGAAACTTTTCTTCATTGCAGGCGTGTGATCTATGCAACTTTCTCTTGGTTCAACCCCAAACGGCGAGTGTGGATAAATGGTATCTTCTTACTTATGACATCTGTTCCCTGTGTGAATTCAGACATGCGTGTCCTGACTTCAATAACAAAAATGCTTTTTTTCTAGCTACTTGTTATTCTTGCTCCATCAACATAACTGAGAGAGTATGAGCTATAGCTCTTGTCTATCTTCAACAGAACTATGGGATAATTAAAGGACTACTCAGTTATTTCTATGCAAATTAACTGCCTAGGTGAAATTTAAAACATAGCTTGCTCTTCAGAGCATTTGTCACTTGTAGTGATCTGCTAGAAGACAAGAAGTTAGCACACAAAAATGTTTAGTTGCCTGGTTTAATTAATCTGTATACTTCTAGGCAGAGAGTGTCTTCCACTTGCCACATGGGCATATTTTTTTAAGTGACTGAAAACATTGAACAATCCTTTGAAGCTGGAAGTTTAACCTCCCTGCTGTACAATTACTGCTTCATTCTAGATCCATTCTTGCCCTACGGATTCTTTATTTATCTTTAATTCTTGCCACGTGGGCTGAGGATGGCTTTCAAAGAGGGGACTTCTAGGATGGCTCTGGAAAAGCAGGTCACTCTCTACATAAAAAATGGCAGTGCACTGCAACAATTTATGTACAATTTACTTATACTCTTCTCTGAAGCATGGTATTGATGTTTAAACCTCTTTAGGTATATGCAAGGAGCATCAATGGTCAGAATGTTCCACTCTGAGTGCCCTTCCTCCCCTCTTATCCTATAGTGGGTGAAACCTGCTGGCTAAAACAAAGCTGCTCCTCTGCAGGGGCTCAGGCACAATAAGTAAGAGTATAGTTGCCTGTTAATTAAAATACTCCTTCAGCTGAAGTGCTGAAACACTATCCGGGCTCTGAAAATTCTCGATTTTATCCCTGCTAACAATCCCATGAAAAATTTGCTTCAAATTTACATGAGCCTATGCTTTCCTTCAGTATAAAGTTTTTACCTGATCTTATGACCTGTATTCTTCCACTGAGGTTTCTCCAGTTCCAGCTCTGCACTGCCACACAGCTTCTCAACAGCTTCTTGAGGAGCTGCATGATCTGACAGGGAGTTGACACAGAGTTCTGAATAAACACATTTTTTTTAAACTGCAGGAAATATCAGGGTAGTGCTCACATAAGGTCTAATTTATCCTCTGGTCACTTAATTCAGATAATGGAGGCCGGTGATAGAGAGTGCATGCCCTGGGCTATACGTTGGTTCATTACACACACGTGGCTCTCTTTAAGTTTAATGTGAATTTAACATACCAAGGAAAGAGAGGATATACCCTTCAGAGTGTGTGCACGCTCTCAAAACAGTTAATGATCTCCCACAAGAATGCCTGTTTCTAAGAGAGCTCCAAAGACTGAATATTGATAACTAAGCACTTTTATGACTGATACTTATGCTTCAAGTGTTTGTCTCAATCAATAGCTCTTTACATCATTAACATCCCTCTGAATATCAGATGTGTGGGGAGCATTCCTGCTTTCAAGCCTAGTTTTTTTGTGCCACCTTCAAGGAGATGCCAGGTTCAGAAGGGCACTAAGGCACAGCCCTCACAGGGCCTGCTGACCGCCAATATTGTGCTTTGGGTCACTTTGGCTTAGTTCACACCTCAGACTTTTGGTGCAGGTGCCCCTCTGGGCCTCTCCAGAGGCTGAACCCCTCGCTGGAGCCCTAAATGTTCAGTGCCAAGCAGACCCCTCTGTGTGTCTCTCCTGGCCGCCCGTGTGCGAGCGCTGCGGGGCCGCGCCGCTGCCAGCTGCACACGCTCTGCCACCCCCGGCTGCCGAGCCAGACCCGCGCTCGCCTCTAAAAATAGCGCGGCTGAGCTATAAATAGCAGCGCCTGGAGCGGCTCCGGAGTGCCCCCGCCACCGCCGCCACCGCCGCCGCTGCTGCTGCGGGAGGAGAGCACCCTCGGGAAGGGCCCCGAGGGGCAGGCGAGGATGGATGGATGGATGGATGGATGGATGGATGGATGGATGGATGGATGGATGGATGGATGGAGTGGATGGAGTGGATGGCCGCGGGGCAGCGAGCCCGGAGCAGGCACGGCCGGGGCAGGGCACGGCGCTCCTTCCCGGGCGGACACGGACGGATCTGCGGGTGCTGCTGTGCGGGGCCGGGGCCGCGGCACCTCGGCGGGCTGCCTCCTTCCTTCCGTCCTCCCCTTCCTCTCCCGGCCTGCGGGAGGACAGCGGGGGGCGCGGAGTCAGGAGCAGAGCCCTTCCAAGGGGCGCCCAGTGACACCAGGGGCCGTGGGCACGCACAAGGACCCAGCGGGCACTCCCCGGACACCGGGAATCCCTGTCCCCCGTGAGGCTGACAGAGCACAGGCACAGGTTGCCGGTGAGCTGTCCGTCCTCCTAGGAGACATTCTGCCGCCGGCTTTTGGCGGCTCCGGGCCTCCACCTCTGGGTGGCCCTGCCTGAGCAGGGGGCTGGACCAAAAAACCTCCAGAGGTCCCTTCCCACCTCCAGTGCCCTGTGATCCTGTCAAGTCCTGCAGAGCCTCGCTCGGAGAAATTAGAACTTAGGATCTTCCTTCACGTAAGGCTTCCAGGACTGTGCTAAGATTTAGTAACAGCTTTCTAGTCTGGTGTGTTGCTGGTGCTTCTGGCTTTGTGGTGGAGAAGGTCTCTTAGGGCAAGCTTTGATTGCAGCTAGCAGGCCTCCAGTGGAGAGCTGCCGGTGCCTTAAGAGAGCGAGCAGCAGGGAATTGCATTTAATACCTCCTTCTTTCACTTCTGACGTTCTCTCTGCAAGGAACAGCAGGGCTCCCCTACTATGCTCTATGATCTTGCTCTGTTAACTAATTTCGCCTCGTAACAGGAATGCTCTTGCTTGCACAGTGAAAATAATAATAAAAAGAAATAAAAGTCCCGTGTCAGTGAGGCCTGTTAGCTTCATAGTGCTGTAGTTTTAAACAATGTTGTTCTTCCTACTGAATGCTCTGTTTGCTTTCTGATTTAACCTGTGTCTTGCACCATTTGAGAAGATAAGCAAGAGCACATAAAAATCAGAAAAATTCTCCCACACCACTGTAGGTCATTTATTGAGAAGAGCTGAGTCTCCATGATGAAGCCAGCCAGTGTTCTGCTGTAGTAGTTAGTCAGCACCACCTTGCAAATGTTCATGCATCCGAAGATACTCAGACCTCCTTCACAGGGATTCATTGCAATCAGATACTTTGGTGGGTTTTTTTCTCAATAAACTGCTAGCAGAAAGTGCCTTTTTTCAGAAAATAAATTTAGTTGCAAAGGTCCAGAACAGCTGCACATTTTGAAGAGTTCATTTTTTTAAGTCTTTAGCAGTCAACAAAGCCCCTTTCAGCCAAGTCATCATGTTATTTGAAGAAACTACTTGAGTACATAGTTTTGGAATACAAGATAGAGGTGTGGCCTCTCTGTTGCTTTCACAAACATGTACATACCTGCCCATATTGCTTCATACCTTCTGCTTGGAAACACCGGTGAGCTTCTAGAAGATCAAATTGTGACTTTATTCAGGCCAATTTCAACATCATTGTGGACTTTGGTGGGGGCTGGAGTAGGAATAAAATTTACAATTGTGATTGAAAATCACAAGTAAAATGCACTTGCCCATTATAATCATTATATATCTCTTAAGTGCTTTATTGGACGAGTTGTAAAGGATAAAAATAGGAAACAGGTTTTATGGGGTGTTTTTTCTCTCTGTTTTTTTAAAAGTAATTACAAAGAAATAAAAATATGCAAAAAGTATTTTGATACTTCTGGACTAGCATAGCATGAAAATATTAAGAAATTGCAACAATATAAAGAAGCTCCAATCTAAATAAATGAAATGGTTATGAAGTTATAGAAACATGCTCATTCATACACAAAGAGCTCTAGTTTCCCAAAAATGCAGAGTCCAAAGATCTTTTTTAAGACACACCAAGGAATATACAGGTATAGCTAGGTAAATACAGACTTCAAGATGTGGCTGGTGCTGGCAGCCTGATCCATTAGGATAATGAGAAAGTCTTAACTCTTTTAGTTATTTACAACTGTTTGGCCCCATTCTGCATGGGAAGTGAATTCCTACTGAAAGGTTTTATGTTCGTCACTCAGGAAAGACACATAAAAATAGAATTCTTTTCCTCCTGCAATAGCTGATTAAGCCAAGATATCACAAACATGTGATTATAACTTTACCACGTATAATTCTCCCAAAATTTTGCTGGTCTCAGCCTTGGCTGAGTTTATCATTAGTACCTGATAGCATATTTTCCCCTGTCCTCCAAATCCACATTAATTTTGTGACAGTGCATCTTTAGATAATTTGACTGTAAATCACAGGTTTAATTTTATCTCAGCACATTTAGACATCAGTGGCTGTCTTTAGGTCTTTAATTTAAAACTTTGAAGTTTTTAATTTGGCCTCATTAGTTGAAGTGTCACAGTATACAGTTCACAGGAGTATTTGGAAAATTTTTAAATGCTGAGTTAATGCTACTTGCCACTTCAGAGGAATTGAAACTCTTTTAAGGCAGCTGCGGAAGTGTTTGCTAATACAAAAATGTATTGATAAATACTGAGATCTTGTTTCCCATCCTTTTAATTGTGTTTAAAGATGACACAAACTGATATATCAACTACTCCATAGCAAATTCTAATAGACTTACTGGGAAGAATAATTAATCACTTCCTTTTTTCAGAAGGTAACTTCTGGCTGTTAGAAGATGTAGTATGAGGACAAGAACAGATTGGGTTATGTATTCACTTGCTGAAGGGGTTTTTTCAGGTTCTTCAAAGGCAATATCCTGGTGGTAGGATGCTGAACTAGATGGACTGCAGTTCTGATACAAGGGAACATTATTTTATTGACATATGTCACAGAAAGCTCAGCTTCTTGAACAGACAGTGCTCATACCCTCAGTGCCTTGTACTGGCTCTGTAGTCCTCTGAATCGTGCTTCATACAGCCTCATATGGGCTTTTTCCTTGGCATTTAGGAACAGAAGCATCACTGTTCCTGCTACCCTTGTGCTAGAGGCTTTATGACTAGATGGAGCAGAGCTCTTTTCTTGGCTTTTGGCCACCAGGAGCTTTTTTGCGTATTCTGAAGAAATTTCCAGTTTGCTGGAATTTCTAGTGCTTCACCCTCTCATGTCACTGCTGTGGCCACACTTGTGGCTGGTGGTGACTTTGCTTTGTGACACCTGACACTGCTTATGCCTCACCAGTGCCGAAGGTGCTGGACTGAGCTTCCTGGCCACCCTGCCAAGTGCACAGCATGCCCCTGACATGACATAAAGAAAATAAGAAGTTCTCCGTTTTTTCTTTCCCCTCTTCAGCCATCAGTCTGTTATTTCTATCTGGTGCAGCTGCTGCAGGAAGAGGCCATATTACCTCTGTGATCTGCAGAGACTTGTAGCTTACTGCTGTGAGCCAGCAGGTTTCAAATGGGAACTGCAGTTCCTTGTGAAGATCTTATGTTCAAGATGGTCACCTTTGACCTACCACATGGCACATCAGTGATGGTTTACAGTTCTGGAGGTTGAAAAATGGAAAATAGAAATAATACTATAATACTAAACAGCATGATGATTTAAAGGGATGAAATTATTTTCTTGTTGAAATCCTAACAAAATAAATGATAGACTTATTCATGTATTTCATTCATGCAATATTGTAGTTTCAGCAATTGTTCTGAACAGTGGTTTTATCTTATGATGCTTTATACCTGACAGAAAGAGGAAAAATTCAGCAATTTGTCACTGTATAGAACAGGAGTTAGCTTCAAAATTTCTTGCTTTGTCAGGCAATAACATTCCAATGTCATGTCATGTAGAAAAAGTCAAAGCATGTGCATGAACGGAGGAAATCCAAGTAATGGAAAAAAATCTAAAACTCAGGGGAGAAGAGACAGCAATTACCAGCTGCTCTAGTTAAATATTTCTTTCTCTGCTCCCTTTCAACTTTTGATATAATTTCTTTTTTTAAGGTACATTCTTAATTCTAAATTAATGTAGTTCATACATGTCTTGCCATAGCTTGGCATGTAAACACTAGGATAAAATTAACAGAACATGTTGTGTGAAGGCCTGTTAATTAAGAGTGGATTTGCTCTGTTCTGTGGTAATTTTTTTCCTACTAGGCATTATTTCCACTTTCAGCTGTTATAGGCAGGAGGAGATCAAATAGTAAATAAAACATACAAGACTAGTAGAATTGTGGTTTCTTCTGTTTGTAGGTCAGTGGCCCTGATGCAGCCTGTGGCTTTATATTGCTTAAAACAATGGAGATGAGTTCCCAGCCAAGCTATAATGACAGAAGAAACTGAGTCTGAATAGTTTTCTCTAATTTATAACTTACATTGTAAATAATATTGTTTATAGGAAGGCTGTAAAGTGGCAAAACACTTTACCAGTGTGGCCCTGCATCTGAATAGAAATTCATTTGGTCAGATATGTCTCCAGTACTGGCCATAAGTAGATGTCTGGGAAAGTCTAAGAACAGGACAAGAACACAATACTTTCCCTTTTTCCTTTCTCAGCCTTTTGGGGAAAAATGGCCTTCAATTTTTGGCTGACCATTGTGGTGGACACATAAACCTCAGGGTTTTCCAACAGCACCCATCTCATGTTTCAGTGCTCATTTGTACTTAAATTGTTTCTTGTGACTTGCTGGTTGTGCTGGGCTAGTGCTGCATTGTGGCAGATCAAGACTCATTTTGTGAGGCACATGTCTGCACAGAGTGAAGGACAACGATTGCACTGAGAAACTTTAAACCTCTGGTTTAACTAGACAAAACAGATTGGAAGGGGGAAAGGTACACATCATGGTCTATGATTCTCTAAGTTAGGCACTAATTATAAACATATTCCTAAAATCTGACAGCACATTGCTGCACAGTCACGACAGCAAAACCCTTCATAGCAATTTGAAGCTCAAGGAAATTTCCATTGCCACAGCACTCGACCTTCTTCACAGGGAATAGAGAGAAAACATTTATTTTCTCTGAGGGGGAGCAGAATATGCTGTTGGAGTAGGCTGCACATCCTTGGCTGGATGCTGCCACAAACCTCCCAGGCAGTAGAGAATGAGAGACTCCAAGGTCTAGACCATGTCCAAGGTGAGTCTTGGGCATTGATAGAAGGGAGAGACTGTATTGCATCCACCCTGTTAAAGTCAATGTTCTCTCTGCTAAGAAGAAAATCAGATTTTTGGAAGAAATTGGGGGAGGGGGGGAAGATGAGGGGGAGATGTGATTTCAGGGCTTGAATTTTCAAAGAAGTCTAAAATAACTGAAGCAAAGGGCCAGTTGCAAGTTCATATCCACCAGCAGAGACAGCATAAATTTATTTATATCTTGATTTTACCTGCCCAGGAAGGGGCCATTTTTCTTGTTGATAAATGTGAAGTGTTTCACTTACAGCGTGCTTATTTTAGAAACCAAAAAAAGTGTTCCTGCCTTTATTAAAATAAGTACTTGACTGTGTTTCACTGAAATCCATGAGCTTCCACAGCATGGCTGGATACTTGAGAGGTAGCTCAGTTACTTTCTCAGGCAATCATGTAATTTGTGCTTCATCAACTACAGCTTATATATTAATGAATAGGCTCCTTGCTGTCAAGTTCTTTCATTTGAATGCTGTGTAAATGATAACAATTTGCAGATGAGCTCTGGCCCATGAGAAGCCCAATAGGAGTCATTCTTTATCCTGCAGGGCAAGAGTATAGGCTAATCAGCACTTGAGCAGCCCACAGATGTTTAATTGAGATAAAAGGACTGATACAATTAAGGTGCTCTTTCTATTTATTTCAGAATCTTGAAAGCATTACTAGGAAATTATGTATCTGTCCTGGATGAGAAGAAATAATTGATTTGTATGCAGAAATGACATGCAGGGGTGAAAATGTCTGAGCACTTATAAAAAGAAAGACATCCTCCTAATATATATCACTAGTTACCATGTTCTGTTTTGCTAATGTCAAGAGATAGAAAACAAAGAGCAGAGCCATAATTTTTCCACAAGGTTTTATGGTTTTCTTATTAGTCTCCTGTTCTTATTTTTCTTTCTGAATAGACACCCAAACTGTAGCACCTCCCTTATACATCAAAGAAATTTGGTGAAGGACTGCCTTGATCTTTCTTGCTTTCATCTGGCTCTCATTGCTTCTCCATGTTTTCTCTGTAGCTAGGTGGATACCACCCAGTGACAGCAAAGGCATTTGAAAAGGTGTCTTTGCTCTGTTGAGGGGCCTTGCAGCTGACACACTGCTAAAATTGGATCCCATGATCAGTGGGAGGGTGGCCTGGGTTTGGGTTCATCTGTATCTTCACAGGGGCTTGCTGGGGTATCACTTATGTAACTGTAACAGTTGCTTAATTTGCCTCCAGCTCTTAACAGCTAATCATGTGCTTCATGATATCAGATAAATAAATACCACAAAATACAAATATCATCATGTTCATCCCATACAAGTATGATAAGCTTTAGCACAAGCAGTTAAGTGACAGGACTGTTCCACAGGAAGTTCCAAAACTAAGGAAAAGAAATGGTGCCTTATTAGAATAAATATTAGAACCCCTCTGCTTGTGCCTTTACATTCCTTTTTCTTTTTTAATTGATTGAATTAATTAATTCTGGAGGGTCTGTCTTGATTCCCAGATTCCAGGGCTTTCAAATTTTCACATTTTTTAGCAATTTGTACCAGAGCGAGTCCTGAGAAGCCCAAGGCAGGGTCTCCCAGGGCTTCAAGACTGAGATGGGACATAAGCTGAGTTCTCAAAGGTCTCAGGTTTCATGCTGCTCAGCAGGAAGGCCAAATGTAGTTTTGGGGTTCACAAGAGAGAAGATGGTCCTGCTACTTCCACAAAGCTGGTGGGCCTAGAAACAGCAAGTGTTGGACCGGCTGCAGACCCAGCAGAGGGGAGACCATATGGTGTGGCTGGCTCCTGGAAACCTCTGCTCTCCTGCAGCTGGCAGGATTCCTTGCAGACCTTAGTTATGAATTTAGAGAAACCCTTTTCTTTCTCTGCAAAATATTTCTGTTTTGACAAATCAACAAACAATGCCACTAAAAATCTTATTTTTCTGGATATCTTTGTGCTAGCTTTAAAGTCCTGCACAAACAATAGTCAAGCTGGGTTTGTTTTTATGTTCTGGATTACGTTTGTGAATGCTGCTTCCATAGCTAATGCCTGACCAGGGATCCAGGCTTCTGCAGGTATTGAGACATGGACCCAGAGTAATTCCAGTTCACTAAGAATTTAACATGGGTTTAAGGATGCTGAAAAATAATGCATGTCTATTAGTCAGGTCTGAATGCCAGATGTGTATCTTAGACATTGTAGCTCTGCATTCCTGTGGACAAAGTTCCATTACTTTAACCCTAACTTGCTCTATCAATAGAAACCCCCAATTTCAAGCATAAATGCCATTGCTTAATAGGTATGATCAAATCTGTTTTTATTTCAGAACTATTCTAAACTTTCCACATTCTCATCAATGGGAGTGGCCTCATATATGCCCGAATTTCTAGCTCACTGTAGTATGTGGAGATGAATCCTAAAATATGACTATGTGAAAGAAGATATTTTGTCAATAGAGAATAAGAGCACAGGAGACTAGAATGATGTTTGGAACCTTCTTAAAAACGGCACTTGTCACTAACTTTTGTACTGAGAGCCAAATTTTTCAACACACAAAGCCCTCAAATCCGGGAGCTGATGCTGCTCAGCAGCTTACTGGAGACAAGTACAAAGCTTCAGAATCAAATCCCTTTTTTTTGGAGAGTGATCCTCTCACAGCAGCAAATACTTAGCTGTATGTTTGAATCTATTTCATTGTAGATCATTTAAAATATTCAGAAAGAGTTGGTCTTATGTTTTCTGTGAATACCAATAGCAAGGTCATTTCTTATCCGTGCATTGTAATTATTGAAAATGTGAAAAAAGCACTTCCTTTTCTTCTAACTTCCATTCAGCACTTTTACCATCACCTTTTTAGGTGTGCTGTGGTTTATATTCAATAGGTACAATTGCTATAGAATACAAACCAACAGATAAAGCATTTTAGCATCTATCTGTCAGCTATAAAAAAGACCTGATTTTTCTCATATGTAATTTACAGTCTGTGTCTCCTGTTGAAAGAACTGTGCATGGATGTAAAATACTAAAGTATAATGATAACCAATTGAGCTAATTTATTATAATCCAGTAAAATCAAAGCAGCTTGGCACAAATGAAAGTTACTGCTGCAGTGTTTCTGTAGGGAGACAGATTAAGGTGCTACAGAAATGCAGAAAACACAAAGAAATTGAAGAGACTGTGTTGACAACAAAACAAATCATTAAATAGAAATGAGCCCCTGCTATATTTGGTTCTTGTTCCGTCACCTAATGACAGCAAAGATCAGGGCTTAATTTATAGTTGGGTAAGTAAGTATTGAATGTGTGGTATAGATTCCCTACTGTGTCTTACACAGATTTAACAGAGGTGGTCATAAATCATGATGGATTAAAAAATTCCTCCATGCTGAAATTATCCCAAAACACAACATTTTCTGTTGCTGTACCTGATTTTAAGCAGAGGTGAGGCAGAAGCTTCTCTCTCTCTCAGAGAGCTCAAATTTAAAACTTCACAAAAATTAACACCATCTTTTCAAATGCTGTAGACTACTTGTTTTCATTCTAAGAAAATGTAGAAATAATAGCCTCTGAATAGGTGCTGAGTTATTTTAAATGTAGTGCTAAGTCGTGGTTTTACAAAGGCTGTGTGTAAAGCCCACAGGACTTTGGCTTGTAAGAACAAATTGACAAATAACTTCTCTTAAGAGACTGAACCTTTTGCATTCAGAAACTCTACCAGACAGTTCCCTTGTTACACTATCAGATACTGCTCTGGAAAAGGGTGTTCATCATTCAAGGCCTGATCTTGCAGTTCACTGGAGGATGTTGCCAGTGGCATCACCTTGCCTACTCTCTGCTCCCATGCGTGGTGTTGATCACCCCAATGAATCTTCAGAACCTGAACTATCATCTGATCAGTTTTCAAAATACTTCTTGCCAAACAATTTCATTTTTTCATGGCTTTCTATTGGGAAACACACCATTCCTTGGAGATTGTAGGGCTCCCTAAGTCAAACATGGCTGCAGCTACAAAATCTGTGCACTTTCTTCTCATTAGAATGAAAATTCTGCATATTTCAATAAAGTTAAAAGTAGATGTTCTGAGGTTTATTCACAGGTCTGATACTCAGAAAATTAAGTTGCATTTCTTTGCCATTAAATCTTTTCATCTCGTTAAAATGAACAAAGCCAGCTTTTTCAGCCTCCTTAACAAACACAATACTTTTTCTTCCCCCTAACTGCTACTTATCTTGTTTGCAAACTTCAGTTATAAACTTCTTGGGTCTGTTAATGTGGGCCTGACTGTTTGTACAGAGCCTGGGACAGTGATCTGATTGAGACTTCAGGAAGTCACCAGAGTTCAAACAACAGCAGTAACATTCTGGTATGAGTCAACTGCAGAAAATCCTCCTGTAAGGAACTGGTTGATTAAAGGTTTGCCATTATTGTAACTTTGTTCCATCACAACAACTGTTCAGTGCCTGAATCATGGGTTACATGTAGCATGCACTTATTAAATTTAATGTACTTTTGCCAAAGAGTTACAATTTTCCATACGTGCTTCTTCCATTTTATCTGTCCTCACTCAGAGCAGTTTCCAGCTGATGTTTTTCTGCTTCAAATAACTGTAGAGTCATTGTTGAGCTGAAGTGGTAGGGTTGGACACTAGAAGATAAAGAATTACTTTGTCCTAAAGTTGCACATGGATAAGATTTCTTTTCAATATAATATCCTTCTATCGTTCATGCTTTTCAAAGATGTTTGACATTAAAAAAAAAAGCCAAAAGAAGCAAAGATTAAGCCAGAGATAATTTATATTTCAAAATAAAGAATCAAAATTATTAGTAGCAATATATGAGATGTAGCTAGACTAATTTGTTTTTAAATCTTTAGCCAGTATATATGAAGCTATTATTAAGTTCCATTATTTTCCAAAACATTACTAAAAATACTTAAGGAATACAACTAAATAAATAGCATTTTAAAAAACCAAAATATTTTGATGTGTTACCTTGGATTTGAGAGAAGTAACTTCCTTTGCCCATATCCTGTTGTGACTAGAGAAGGATGTTTTCAAAAGACAAAAAAAAAATCTGACCTTTTGATGATTTTATTAACTTAGGGACCCATGACAATTAGAAATATGAGCACAGAGGAAAAGTAATAAAGTTTACTCTGCTCCCATTTATTTAATAGCATTTTTATTTTGTGTCTAAGGTAGCAGAGTATCTGATACCAAAAAAAAAAAAAAAAAAA
>WBNO01006326.1:36750-87363 GCA_013400575.1 Peucedramus taeniatus
AAAAAAAAAAGCACTGCTCATAGTCTTTCAGCCTTTGTTTTCTCAGAATACTGCCTAATGCTCTCTGTTACCTGCATCCTTTTATCTTTAAGAAGGCCATTCCAGACAGGTGATTTTGTTAAAAACTAAGCTACGAGTATGAGGCCTGAATTTCAGAACCAGTTGAAAGTGCACTCTCTGAAAGAGACAGCCTCATTTTCAGATGTCATCAAATAAAGGTCTAAAACCTGACTAAATTCTCTGCCCTTAGATTTTGCTTAAAGATGTAAACATACGGTTTGTGAAACTGTAGCAATGCATTTGAAACCAAAATTTATTCTGAAATATGCATATGAGGACAAAATAAAAGGTTTCATTGTTTAAGGGACAGACACCCCTGGCTCCTCACCCAAATTATGACATTGCTTGAAACCAAAGAAAGGATGGTATTGATTTTTCCAGTTCTGATGGCATTTGGTGTGTCCTTTGACATTCAGGATCATCTCTAAGGAGACATTTCCTTTACAACTGTCAAATCAAATCAGGCAAATCCAAGTTCACAATTAAGCAACTTCTGCTGCCAGACAACCCTTTGGAGTATAAAGCTACTGAGCACTAGGTTCCTATATGCCAGTTGACTTATCTGCTTAAGAAGCACGGAATTTTATGTGTGGGTTTAAAGTGATAAGATTTATCTGGTGGAAAAGATTATGTATGCACATTGCAGTGCTACTGGCTTGCTTCACATTAACAAGGAGTAGGTTTAAGATGAATCAAAATCAGTCTTTAAACTGAAGACAGTCTATTTAAATTAGAGTTAAAATTATTGCTGGAACTTTTGCATATAGACAAATAGTTTCACTAAGATGAAAGTAAGTTAAAAATGAGGACTGAAGTTTAGTCCCCATGATCAGACTCGCAAATTAAGGTACGAGCTTTTCCTTGATTTTAGTGGGAGTTAGAAACATGACTGGATTGAAAACCATACCAATGGACAGGTAGGGACTGAAATCTTCTGGATTTCTTATGAGTCCGTGTTTGTCTGAGTCCTTTTGTCCACATGACTCCTGTGAATTTATGTGGCTTTGGAAATTGAGATTTGGCCCTTTCAGCTGTTAAATTTTACCTGCAAGCTTTAAAATTTACCCCGTTACTTGTCTGAGATAAATTCATCTGTCAGCAGCATTTCTTCATAAATAGGTAGAGTTCTGTGTATGTAAAATTTGTCTTCTTGCAGCCTGTCCTTAATTCAAAATGAGTGGGGACTTGTTTGCTTTCTTTGCTGTGTTGGGTCTGGCTTTTCTAGGTCTGATTTCTGTGATGTGACCCTACATTATTTTGTGGAATATCTGTAGAAAATCTTCCATGCTATGCTTTTTTCCCCACTGCTTCCACTGGGCACATGCAGCACAGTAACAGATTGAGCTGCTCCTTCCTCTGCCTCAAAGATGTTTAGCAGAGATGATCTTTCAGATTGCAAAATATGTGACCTTTGCACAATGCCATGGCTCATTTTTGTGGCCTGTAGAAAATTGCCCTGCTAATGCTGTTGTAACAGAGAATTTTCTCTCAAAGTATCTGGTCTAAAGGGTCCTATTAACTGAGAGGGATTAAACCAAACAGAAGAAATCTGGCAGGGAAAGTAAATTCCAAAGTTCCAGCCTTTTTATACCTGTATTGGTTGCAATGTGGCATTCTGGCCAGGAGACGATTCTTCAGTAATTCCCATAAAGACTTGCAGAAAGACAATCATAATTCTTAATGTTTTCATTAGCACAGAACCAATACATTTTCCTTCCTTGCCAAGGGTCTCAGATAACCATGGTGCCTACCTACTCCTTGATGGGACCTTTCAGAGGACACATGAGCCTCAGAAGTAGCCGTAAGTATTCCCATTATTACCTGAAAAGTGACTAAGTGCTCCAGTTTTGGAATAACAAAATTGAATATTATGGCACTATTAAAAATATGTATTTTATAATTGAAATAATATAAAGTAAGTCCTTCTGGTATCTGGTCTATATCTCACTGTCTTAATTTAGACAAACAGCATTCCTGTTCAGGATGTTTGCCAAGCACCTGTGGAAGAACTGCTGGAAAGCTGCTCTGCCTTAAACTTCCCTTCTCAGAAATGCTGTTCCACTGCACCTTATCCAAGTCCATATTCCCACTTGTAGGAAATAACAGTTAGCAGTGGTATAAACTCCTTTCAGTACAGCAGGTCTGCAGTTATATTAGTCTTTAAAGAGTAAAATAATTGACATGTAACAAAGAACAGACTTTTACCCCAGTAAGAAGCAAAAAGCAGTGGCTTTGAATCAGCAGTCTGGTGAGAAGCAAAGTCACTGCCTGTTTTTCAGAAGCCTATTTTTGGTTTTCAGCTACATGGAAAAGACATGTTTTATCACTGTCATTGTGTATCAGTCAAACTTTAGTACTGCTACAACTGGATTTATGGTATGACATTATACCTCTAGACATGATATATTCTCCAGACATGATCTGCAGAGGTAATCTCTTGCAATTCAATCAGTGGAAACTAGGTAAATTAGTCATCCCACAAGTATACATTGAGGACTATAATAAATTGCTAGGAAAGTCATTATAAAGTTGGAACTAAAAAAGAGTCACTGTTGAGAGGCTTCTCACTGTTCTTTATTATTTGTTCTTCGGTCCTGGTTTCCTGGAGATCTTACCTCATATGTAGAAACAAAATATAAATGCATTGGAAGACCAATAGTCCTCAGAGTTTGGAAAGATTTTCAAGAGCAGGCAACTTTCTGTAGCTAGATCTCTGCTCATATACAGAAAATGTTGAAACTCTGAAATGCTGAAAACTGGGATCAAGCAATTTGCTGAATGTTGCAGCAAATGAGGTCTGTGTAAGGCAGCAGAAAATACAGAGCTTGGATTCTGTTCAAAAATGGGCTTAAGAACATTGCCTGCCTTTACAGCACACAAAAGAGCTGTTTCAATTTGACTTGACGTGTGTTTGCACCGTCAACAGAGCCTCTTAAACAGGGCTACTTAAAATTCCCAGTAGATTTCAATTTCTCATTTCCTTCAATTTTCTCATTTCAAGTTGCTCAAAGAAAACATAAGAAAAAATTGTTTGAAAGTGTAAACTTTCCGGTGAGCTCAAATAAGATGGTCCCCTGTAATGGTGGGAAATACTTCGTTGGACACCCCTTAAGTCTCCCCATTTCATTGTTTTTATCCTTAAAGCCTTTTCATTGAGAAAGGGATGTGCTTTTTCATGTCATCTCTTCAGAGAGATTGAGACACAAAAACACAGAATAACCTGCCAAAGTTCAACAGAAAGTCTCTGGTGAAGAAAGGAATTTGCTTTTTTCCCCCTTTCCTTACATAGGAATAACCACAACGTTGCTTATTGCACAACGTCAGTAATTTTCTGGACACAGCATAGAGTTAGATTTTATGAGAGACAAAAATTAGATTAAACTACTAGTGCCTTGTATATCTTTAGCATTTCAAATTTGGGGCAGTTATTCCTTTTGAGAATAATGTTCTTTTTATAAATGGATTTTCCCTCCCTTTTTAATCTTTGGATTTTTTTAGATTATCATTTTGTTCTTCTGTCATGCTTTTTCACTGAATATATTGAAATCAGCTTGTCACTGCCAATCTGGGAAAGTTTTGGGGCATTTACCAAAATACTTATTTCTTTCCCTTAGTGACAAGAGCCTCTAGCTGCTGTGATTTAGGGCTTTGCCATTCCTTGAACTCAGGAGAGCCACCCCACTTTAAATCAGCTAGGGATGGTGCTGGATATTATTAAAGAGCTTGTTCCAATTGTTTTTGCCAACAGGAGGTTACAGCACAACTGGCAAAATTAATGAAAAATCATTATTTTTAGAAGTTTTGGAGTGAACAACTACAGGTCTCCAGCACATAAGGGCTTTAACACAGAATAGTACTGATTTTAACTATTTTATTTCTTTATTATGACATTAACACCCATGAGTGGTTTTCCTGAATAAAATTGGACATGTAAAGGCTCATGAGTGGAAAGTTTGCCAACTTTGTATTTGTCTTCTTCAGGTACTAGATTCCATTGTGATGCCTGTACTATTCATGCTCAATTTAATTGAGACAAGAGGTAAATCCAGTTTTCTCAGAATGCTGCACCAAGTTCTCCATTCTTCATAGCAAACATGGAGTCAGCATTTCTGCTGATGTCTCTGCACCTGCTTGTGTGCTGGTAGAAGCACTCTGGCTGTGCCTGTACCTTCCATGTGCAGTCAGAGTGGGTGCCCCTGGACCTGAGCAGCACCTTTCTTCAACTGGTCATGTTGGGATGTGCTGCTGCTCCTGGACCAGCTGCTGAAATCAAGTCTTCATGTCAATGCCCTTCTGGTAGACTTAGAGTCGCTTGCAGGAATACATCAGGGAATAATACTAAATGAAGCAACAAATCTAGCATCAGGTGTCCTGTCCTGCTCTTTCTTATGGTGCTTGTTCAAAAGATGACACCATAAATTGAAATTATTCAAGCTCCTTGGCAGTGAAAAGCAGTTTGTATCACTGGCTCACTTTGGTAGGCAAGAGATAAGAAAAAGCAACACAGCAAGGATGCAGCAAAACTGAGATTAGAAGGATTGATTCCCAGACTCTCAACCTGAGGTCTCCTATTCTTTCAAAACACAATAAAAGCTATGAAACAAAGTTATTAGCTTAAATTGTACATTGGGGATGTGAACAATGAAACATAATTTATTTTGTTGGCTCAGAAAACCAAATCTGGATAGGGTTGGATGGGCCCATTATCTCAGTGTAAGGGTCGTTCTGGGTCTGTGGATGGAAAGTCAGGCACATTAGGTTTCTGATGTTCAGTATTCTGCTGATTTTTTAATACTATGTGCTAATAACTTTCCATCTACAAATGCTATCTGTTAGGAATTTAGAGGGTTTTGAGAAAGAAATAAGTTTTTTTTGTTTGGAAGCAGATTGAAAGAAAAGGAACTATCTTAGCCACACTAACAGGTTAAAAATTGCAAGTAAATGTTTATCTGCTTCTTAACTTCCTTTTTCTGGCTTAATGAACTTAGGTCAGATACAGAAACAAATTTTTCTGAATCTGGGAAATCTGGCGAATTAGAGATTCAGAGGGGTGTCATGGTCAGTCTGTGTGCAACACAATTCAGTTCCATGATCTGGTTCCTCCTCTGGCCCTACTTCTGTCCTTGCCTGTATTCAGTACATTTACCCAGCTACAGAGTGCTCAAGTTGGGTCTGGTATCACCAAGAAGTGAGATATTAACATACATTTTTCAGTACTTTGTAATATTATCTAATAACACTATTAGCATTAATAATAGTATTAATACTCTCTACTGATTTTTAATATTCTCTAGTATTAAATCTTTCAGAAGGCAAATGCTTTTTATTTTATCAGATATTAAACAATGAGATCCTCTTTTATTCTCCAGAGTTCAACAATATCAAAGGCTCATGCACTACTTATTGCAAGCCATAATTCTCAGGTACTCAAAAACATGGAAACTGGGAATAATCTGCTGCTTGTTCATGTTACATTCTGCGCTATTCTTACTTTTTGAAATAAAAGAATGAATACCGACTTGATGTTATTGCAAGCAGGAGAGGATAAATATTACAGTATTTTCAGAACTATTATTACCTGAGACATTGCTTGTTCCACTGAATAAATTTAGATTTTTTCCTCTTGCAGCTTTTTCTCCTGGACCTTCTCCTCCTGCAAGCTCTCAAATCAGTACATCATTCAAGACCACATTTCATTTCAAGAAATTGATGTCTGCTGAAGGTGTGCACAGTCTTTAATTATGACAATATCTATGTAGGTAAAAGGTGAAATCAGAGTCAAGGATATGTTGGTTGCCCCTATTTTTGGCTGGCTGCTGAATTTCTTCCCCTTTCTTTCCTCCCTCTCTCTGTCACTAACTCAACAGGAGTAGGAGGATTTAAAAGCGAGGCATAAAATGATTTGCCCTAACAGATATGTAGAACACTCAATTGGAACTGTAACCTTGTCTTGGGAGAAGCTTGGGAGAATTTTGACTGTTGAAAGATGTAAAGTCTATGGCGAGAAACTGTTCCACAAAATGACAAGTTAATGTTAGGAAGAGGATTGTCTAATTCCCCTGTATTATTTTACTCATAGTTTCTGTTGAGGTGTATATGGCAGTGGACTAACAGGAAAGGTAATATGGGAACTAGGGCAGGTATTTGTTCAACTGGGAGAAACCACTGAAGAGTAACAGTGGGGTTGCAGCTTTTGATGTTTAGAAAGTTACAGTATCAGTCCAAAGTAACCTAGAGGGAAGTTCCACTAACTACAAGTAGTCATGTTCCTGAGGACTCTTCAAATGCTCACCCTACTGCAAATAGCCACAAACAACAAAAAAGAAAATTCAGAATTTAAAAAAAAAAAATTCCATTTCAATTATCTGGAGCTGTGTAAACTACCAGGTGCTTCAGACGCAGATGAAACAGGTGGAGTTGAATGGCCATAGCTGTAATTAGCTTCCTGCAAGACTTCCAGTCCTTGGGCTCCAAAGGCTTTCTGACCAAAAAATTCACTGATCACATGCAGTGAGCTTTATAATAACACAAAACTGTTGAACAATAGATGAGATTGCTGCTGTGGCTTTTTTTGCCAATTTACAATCCTTTTGTAAATTTGCAGTACCAAAAGCTTTATCTTAAACAGCCTTTCTCAAATACAGTGCATCTTTTCATTGTGGTGTCGGAATCACTCTTTGAAAGTTTCATGACCTCCACCATGCTACAGTTCATGACCATCCCACTCGTACTAGGAAGTGGAAGCTGGATTGCTGCTGTGTGCCTTTGTACACAAGTGACTTTCACTTTTTCATGGCCAATGTCACAGAAACAGTGAACTCTAGGAACTGTAAAATTCAAATCCTAGAGCTTTACTTATAAATATACAGAAGCATCAGGACTAATTAAGAGCAGCAAATGCTGCCATATGTAATTGAAATTTTATTCTCAAGTGGTGAAGTCTAAATGAAGGTCAAAAAATTAAAGGAAAGTAACAGAGGTGTTTTGCAGTCTTTTTGTCAATTACATTCTTACAGCTCAGAGAAACTACACAAAAGATGTTCCTAGTATAAAAGGAACCAAGTGCTTTGTTCCCAAGCAGGTTTCAATTCTTTTTTCAAATGTCAGTCCTGCTCCTCTGCAGCAGAATTCAGTCAATCTGGAAAGAGCTTCTCACAGTAGGTGCTAATCAAAATTTCCAGTGGCTAGAATTTATAATTCTTAAGTGTTTCACGATCTGAATTTACAGTTCTCAAAAGTCAGATTTGGAACCTTTAATCTTAAAATGCTTATTTTACTTTTTATAGTGCTTCATCAATCACACAGATTTTCCTTGTAGAGCTAACTTTTGCATTCATATCAAAACCTGCAATATTGCAAGGATATCAAGGTTCTCCTCTGTACATACCTGATGCTGTGAAATGCTGATTTGCCACCTGCTCTGTACAGCTCTACAAGAGATTATAGAATTTTGTGCCTCTGGAAAATCTGGTCAGGGTATAAAGGCCTTCTCCCATATCCTTCCAAATATTCTCCGATCTTTTTGAAATGCATCTGCTTTTTAAACTACAACTTGTTTGGCTTCACTCCAGACAGTGGCCAGCCCCTCATGTCCAAAACTTCTGAGCACTTGTACAAACTAAAATTTGCTTTGACATTTGGCAGAAATCACAAAAGTAAAAGATGGAAATTAAGTCAGTGTCCTTCAAATGTAACTAGAATATTGAGCTTCTAGGAGATTGCTTTTCCTTCTACAGTCAAATATACAATTTCCTCATGTACCTCAGGTATATCCAGGGATGTGCAGTCTGACATAGAGCTCCATTAACATCCTTAACATCTCCTGTATGGACACAGGACTTAATGAAGGCTGAGGAACGCTTGATTCCTTGAAGCTTACTCCATTTAATCTTTTACAATGAAAACCAAATTACCACATGACAGAAAATGTGGTGTTCAAAACTGTCTGCAATGGCACAATGAAATAGCTCCTTTTGCTAGGAAGACTGATGACCTTGAGCCTCAGGATATCTTGAATGACATTTTGGAGCATCAGTTGGCAGTTTCTCTATCTGATAGCACCTGCATACTCATCCATGAAATAGAAACTTTCTGGATAGCAGTAAATGCCAATACAAAATTAGTACAGCTTTTCTTAAATTGTAAATTAAAATGAAGGTTAATAAATGTAGTCATACTGGGTCTAGTTTCTATACCTAAGTAGACATGAGTGAAAGCCACAAAAATCACATCCAGATTTGATACTGTACCAGTAACAACACTGCTGAGGCACTTATGCTTTTATGCAGATAGAGACAAGGGGTCAAATCCTCAAATAGTATCATTGCAGCTGTAGTTGGTCTAACTCAACTGATTTCACAGCATTTAATCTATGCCAGATTTTGAGAACTGACCAAGGACAAAGATAATAGAACAGAATTGTGTTCATCAGTAGGGAAAAATTAGGATTTGGTGGTCAGTAGATCTGCATTATTAATAATGCTAATATTATGCAGTCCGGTACTATATTCCATAGGGAATTCAAAACCTTAGGGTTATGAATTTCATCTCTACCCATTTTGCTATGATTGTGATGTTAGTGTTTCATTGGACTGAACCTACTTTTTGTTAATACAGCTGCTGTTGATTCATCTGCACCAAAGAGTTTGCATACCAGTGTTAAATGTGAGTAGATTTATTTCGGTTTATTTTGAAAATAGGTCTGCCTCCATTTGTTTGGTTTGGAAACACTTGTCCTCTTTTATGATAAAGGTGTTCTGAAAAGGCATCTATGTGCCGAAAATATGCATCCTCCGGATTAAGATAATAGTATCTGGTATCTAATTTAGTATCTAACTTAATTGTATCCAGCACTTAGTTCCTGTTTGCACAGATACAAGCTAACCTGCAGAATGTGGGACTTGCTGAAACACCTGCTGCAAGCAAGGCTGTCGGAGTCATAAATTGCTTTAGTTTTCCAATCCAAATTCAGGCCACTGGCCCTTTGAAATCCTTGCTATTCCACGCTGCGTTTTTCATTTCCTAGCTGCTTCGTGTCTCCGTGGACATCGGGCACAGGACCGCTGAAACAGGTTTGGAGGAAGAAATGGGGGTTTGGTAAGAGAGCGTTGCACTGCGCCTTAACGCCACCTCTTGGCTGAAGCCTGCAGGACCCAATGTTAAGGCAGAGTCTCTCCTGCCCTTCCCTTTTCCATAAGAAGGAAGATTGATGAACAGTAACCCGTTCATACATTTCCCTGGAAACAAAGCCTTCACTTTGGAATGTGTTTGGTTTCCCTCATTCACCAGGTTGTGAGGTATATTCTTCTTATCTCTATCCTATCTTATCTCTCTCTGATAGTTACACACAAGGCAGCACACACACTTCCTACACAGACACCTCCTGTTTTCAAATGAAATTCAAAAAAGCTGGGAAAATGGAAGCTCCAGTTTTTCCACAGTTCATGCATAGTGGGAACCATGTATCCAAGACCTGCAGAGGGCCATTGCTCTGAGCAGGGCCTAATTCACTTGGAAGCAAAGATAGCTCAGAGGCAATGGTGAAATGCAGTTGTTCCAGGAAGATACACACAAGTCAAGAAGGCAAGCATAACCCCTGCCCACAAAGAGTCAGAAAAATGTATCATATGAGATCCTCATTAGACAAGAGCAAGAGAACAAGCTCAAGATCATAACACGTTACAATCAAAACTTCCTTAACTTTTTTTTTTAACTCCTCATGCTGAGCAGTGTTTTCCTTTTTTTTTTTTTTTCCAGAGCTGTCTTTTTATATAATAATTTTAAGATTGGTATTTTATACTAATCACTTTAACAGTGATTAAACAGTGATCTAATAATAGAAAGAAATGCCATGGAAAGTTTTCTGAGAACATTAGTTTGACAGAGAGATGATCCTGACATAGAAGTGCACGAGGACTAGAATCTCACCTCCTTGAGAATACCAAGAGGACATAGAGTTTGTTCAGCTGGGTCTGCCACAATAACAAGTGTTCCTAGATGATGTATCAGAGGGAAACATTATCTCTGTTTCTTAAAATGCTTTCTTAGGAAGATACTCATCTTACAGAGCTAAGCAGAATCAAATTGGTCTGTGCAGTTATTGTTAATTTAGAAGCCCACACTGAGTACAAGGTGTCTGATGGTCATAGGAGCCATAATGTGATACTCCCAGTCAGAGACAGTGAGGACCCAATACAATTTTTCTCAGTAGCCCACTGGGGAAATGCAAATCACCTGTGTCATTTAATATTTATCTTCACTAAAAGATAAATATATGAGCTAAGTCCTTTTCCTGACAGGTTAGCTGCAGAAATGTCTGTCTAACCAAAAGAAATTTTATCCCTCAAGGAATAAAACCCAAAATTTAGAAGACACCATGAAAATGTGCATCAGAACTTCTGTGTTCTGAAACATTAAGTAGGGCAGTAGCACAATGGAGGTACAGTTGCTGATTTTGGGGTTGATGTGCAAATCATTTGAGCAGTATAAAATTACTTTATGCCTACAAAAATAGGCTTCTGTTTATTATTTGCATAATCAAATATCATTTGCATAAACAAAATAAATTAAGTCTGTTTTGACAGCCTACTAGAATAATGGAAGGACAAAACTAATTTTCTGCTTAGTACAAGATTACAGCATTTTTTTTTTCTTTTCATGTACGATTTTCTCCCACAACCATCTCTTTTACTTTTACTAGCAACAACTATTACTTTTGCTAGTTACTAAATGTGAAGTGCTTTTAAAACCTTGACATTTATTAGAACTTTGACAGGTACACATTCTGAAGCCATATATTTTTTCAGTCCATACAGTCAGTTAGATATAACCTTGTTTTCCAAATGTGTGAACTGTGTTGGATTTTTCCAAATGTGTTGATCTGTGTTGGATACCACAAGTTTCAGTGATAGGCTGAAAAGAAAAATCAGGTCACTTGGTAGTGCTGGAGACATACAAAAATCTGTAAACTAAAGAAAAAGACTGAAATAGCTACAAAGATTAGTTATGAGAAGCCAGAAGAAAATACAGAGTGCAACACTTTGTTTCATTTTTGAGAATAAATGCACAGCAGATAAAACACTGTAAAGAATCTGCTAATATTTCCTATAAATAAACTGCACCATTTCACAAGGCATCTGTAGTGTTGTACTGTGGATTCAGAACTGTACAAAGTGAGAGATGTGCAGTGGATAGGACTTTCTCCTGAATGTGTTCAGGTATATTTTGGATTTTCAGTTCTAAGCTTTAGAAGGACACTGTTTTAATTTTTTTGCTTCATTGGGCTTTCTGCACTTCTAGATTTCATGAAGCTAATAATGTTGTAGTGGGTAAGAGTGACATTGAATTAGCTGATTTTTTTTCGCATAAAAAATTCTTATAATGACCTTTAAGTATGGTGTGTAAAGATTAGCAAGTGTCAACTTTCATCAATTTGTGAGAATAGAATAGAATAGAATAGAATAGAATAGAATAGAATAGAATAGAATAGAATAGAATGTTCAGCTGGAAGGGGCCTACAATGAACATCCAGTCCAACTGCCTGACCAATTCAGGGCTGGCCAAAAGTTAAAACCTGTTAATAAGAGATTATACAAATGCCTCTAAAAACACTGATGAGCTTGGGGCATCAACCACCTCTCTGGGAAGTCTGTTCCAGTGTTTGACCACCTCTTGAGAAAGAAATGCTTCTTGATGTCCAGTCTGAACCTCCTCTGGCAAAGCTTTGAACTATTCCCACAATTTGTATCACTGGATGAAATAATAGTGAAATAATGGTGAAATAATAGTCGTGTCTCTTTAATGTTAAATTAACATTCAAAATGCTCTTGAAATTGCACAAACTTATAACAAAGTTAGGGAGAAACAGTTAAGATAAAGTTTCCTGAGCAGTCACTTCTCTCCAACACAGAGCTGGCTTTGTTGTAGCTGTAAAACTTCATATCCAATGTTCTTCTGCTAAAAATCACGAGCCGTTTTTCAGCTTTCCTTGAAGAATGGAAAAACATGTCCATGCCTTAAGAATAGGTATATCAGCTGGAGATGCAGCAGAGATCAGGGATATGAGAGATACAGTTCATCATCACAAGTGTTCTTGTGGAGATAAAATTATACAGAGGTGTTTTAAGAGTCATGAGAACAGCATGATTTATGAAAGTACTGTGAAAACAGGAATTCCTTGGCCATTCCAAGTGTCTGTGTAGGAGGATGTTTACATTTCTTACTCTCAGCAGAAGGCACACTTCCTAGAAAAAACATCTAATGAGTATGGAAAGAGGATAAGGTGTGCTGCTGAAGGCACCAGTGACGAGTTTTCAGAAGAGTGTCTCAGGGATTAAAAAGGAGAGTTCATATTCCAATGGAAATGTAAGAATTCTGGGGCAAATAAAATTTTATGAGGCACTGTTTCTATCTGAACAAAGGAGAAAAGTCAGTGTAATTTTGTTTGAAATCAGTGCTTATTTGTACAGCTCTGAGCCTGAGACTTAAACTTTGCTGTGGCATCCAGAACGTCCTTTAAACTTCTCAGTTATTAGGGACTAATAATTAACAATTAATATTAAGCAGTTGAATAACATTTTTGGACCTTGAAGGCATAAGACAGGTTTAGAAGCCTCTTCTAACCATCATTTTTATGTTACAATGATTTTCTGCCCCAGATTCTCAGAGTCCAAGTTTGAGTCAGATCTCCTGAGGCTGATCAGCTCAGTAAGGGGAGCAGAAGCCTTGGCTGATGTACATATGACACTGTCCAAGAGGAGCTGGCAGAAACTAGGAAAAAACACTCATGAAAGGTTAATCAAAGCAGCCCTAAACAGGAGATCCATAAAGGTAAACCAAAACTCATACAGGAGAATGAGCCACTCAAAACGTTAGTTAATCCTGCAGTTCTGAAAATCTCTTACTAAAGCTCAGCCCTTTGACTCCACCAAGTCCATCAATACAGGGAAGTGCAGTGGTCTAAGGCACCCTACCCTAATTCTCTTCCTATTCTTCCATTCCAGGAATGAGAGTGTGTCCACCAAGGGCTGCTCTCATGCATTTTTTTAAAATCCTAGTTTTGCAATATCTACTCTGCTTCCATTAGGAGAGTACTGGGTATCAGTCCAGCAAAACCCACACACCAGCATGGTGGAGCTGTTCTAGGAAGAGGTCAGGTCACTCCACCAAGCTAAAGAATCTCCTGAAGGAAGACCCAAGGTAAATCTGCCTCTCTGAGCACACTTTCAGGTGTTCACAACTTTGGTCTTTAGACAAAGCCATTCCTTCTCCTCTCTGTTGAGCTACAATTTGATTACCAAGTCAAGGTCAACTACCAGTGATGGCAAGATGAGCTTTTCAGACCACTCTATGTTTTACATAATTCCCTGGACTTTTAAGAGTACAGAATATGCATTTACCCAAAAGGAATTACAAATAATATTTTATGTAAGTACATAAAGCCATGTGACTGTTTCTAGTTCACCTTTTGGGAAGTGTTGATCATATAATTGCTTCATATGCTGTGACTCATTTTTATAAATATGAAACCCAAACACACAAAAAATGTGTACTGAAACATATGCTTTAGTAATTGGAAAAAGGAATAATAGCTTTCTCTAAGAAGAATCTTATTTTTCCGTGTGCCAGCAGAGTATTTAAGTGGTTAGATGTGGCACATACTGGTCTTTTTATAATCTATGTCTTTCCCTTTATAATTCTCTGCATGAGACAGACATTAGTCAAAATAACAATTTCCATTCAGGTTTTAGCCAGTTGAAAATGAGGTTGCTTTGTGAATTTCAAGCCCATAACAACTGTGAAAAAGAACAAGCTGTTTCTCCTGACAGTTCAAAGACATACAAAATTCCAGAATTTTCTCCACAGTTTCTGTGAATAAAGTATACAGTCGATAATATAAACATTATTTTATCCTTACAGCCATGGAATCTTAGTTGTCATTATTGAACAATTGAACAAATCATTTGGCAATCAGTGAAAATTAATGTGTTTATATAGGCAAACATCAATTTTCTATCATTGCAGGTTTATGGAGTGTTAGTGAGCTGGCTTTTAATAAAAAGTTTTGTAGTCTTTAAAAAAAAAAAAAAAACTTATACCACCCTCACAAGACAGTTGCAATGAAGGGACTATCAAGTGTATGACCACGCATCATTCAGCTGTTATCCATGATTAAACAACTTGTCTAGTTCATAAATTCTTCTTATCACACTACAAATCCTACATTATGCAGGCAACTCCATTTGGGATCTGAATTCTTTCACAGTACTACTGCACATTCCAAGACCATCTTCTGGGAGTATCTGCGCAAAATGATGCACCAGCTGGAGCAGAGTAGATGAGTGTTATCATCCTCATTTACAAGGAACAAATTAAGACACCAGAGACTAATTAACATACCTGTGATCACTCTGGAGCTGGGAATTAAGGGATAGTTTTCCAAGTCCTACTATAGTGTTTTAATCACAAAACCATCCTTCCCATCAATTTCAGAGTCTGTGCTGTTAAAAGGGGTCATTTTAAAAAGGGAGGAAGAGTGTAGTGGGAGCTATAGGAGGCTGTAGAGAACAGGAGTCTTGTCACAGCCATTGTGCACTGACTTTGCCTTTTGCTGCCAAAGGAGAAAGTAGCAGGGACTGTTTTAAACAGGGATGAAGCATCTTGACATTTCTCTTGTACACCGCATTCTGAAATTCTTTACTTATACTCACTAAAAGATTAAAAAAATCCACTTTCCCTACATGAGTAAAACAAATGTCAAATCTTGTCTTTGCTCAAATAGAAGAGAGCGTGTTTTCTCCTAATTTTGGTGAGATCTACACAGGAATTGTGTCACATGCTGTCAGCTCCATTGAGAGCCATGAATGTGTTAGCAGGGCAGAACCAGTCAGAGCAGATGTGGGTTATGGCCAAAGGTTTCAAGCAGTTCAGAAATTCTGGAATGGATGGTTTGTTGTGGAGAGCTGATTACTTTTTGCCTTCCTCCTGGGGAAATTCCTGTTAATATCAACATGAGCACTCACAGTAGTAAAAGGTGCAGAATTTGGCACGTGCTTAGAAAATAATGTGGCAAAGAACAGGCACTGTCACTTAGAAATGGTTCCCTGCTTTATCTGGTGTTCAGAGATGTTTCCTCCCCTTTAAAATTGTTGTCATCCACTCACCTGATTGCATTGCAGCATTTAAATACTGCTCAAAACAAATCATGCTGAACCAAACCTTGGGGCTTAAAAAACACCCGTGTCCTGTAGCTTAATGTGCTAACATAGGCTTTTTGTAGGGACAGCTAGCATAGAAAAGAGCCTCTGAAATCAAATCAAAGCATTTGAACCTCACTTACCACTGGTTTCCGTAGAAGAAATGGTCTTTGCACTGAAATGCCAAAATAAGCCGTTCCCCCAGCAGACAAACTGTTAGCAGTGCAGAGCACAGCACCTGTTGTGGAGAGATGTGAACTTCACAACTAACTCTCCTTGTATCCCCGTGTATCGCACTAGCTAAAAATATAATATTACATCAATAAAAATAGCAAATATTGAGAAAAAATGAGGTTTTGGAGAAGTTGATAGGTGATCTGTGATGACTGACACATATCTCTGAGTTTCACAGACACAGCAAGAATAAACTGCTGTGGTTATATAGCTTGTTTTTTCCCTTAGCCTTCTCTGCATTCATTGCTACTCCTGAGAGCTATGGGGAAAGGGGTCAGATGTCCAAAACTTATTTATTTATATCCCACTTCTCATTAAAGTGTTCCAAAGGCTAACTTTGCAATGAGGAACATATACCTCTCCTTTAGGATGCATTTGTATTGTTGAATTTCTGTTCTGTTTATAGGTAGTCCTAAGCAGGAAAAAAGTTACCTCTTAACCATCCTCTTGCACAATTAAATACATTCATCTCCTTAAATCTGACTCTTTGGAGAGTGCTTTCCAAAGTTCATCATACTTATAGATTTTCCCTGTATCCTTCCCAATTTGTAAATGCTTCTTGAGTAGTAAGGTTTTAAAGTAGGATGTATAATTCCAGCAACAACTGTTGAGGAAGCAGAAGGCTCCCTATACTTACACTTGAGATTTCCACTCTTTATGGGCAGTGGTATTACACTAATTTTGGCTATACTATCACTGTAGGAAATTACAGGCAGCTGTCTGTCTAGAAGAAGTTATGGATTTTTTTTTTTTAGTGACACTGATTCCCAGATAAGACTCTCCTTCTTTAGGTAAGAGCCTGCCTTTTCACAGTGGAGATGTTCCATTATCCATGCTGAAAAGTATGCTGCTTCCCTACATCTGAGCAATGCACATCACTTTGTTACAGTAAATCACCCCTTTATTATTCATGAGTTCTCAAACTGTAGTTATTCAAGCTTTATGAGAAATGATTTTATGTTTTCTTTCAGATAAATGAAAGAAATAATTTAATATTACAATATCAAAAGTGATCCTTTCTTTAGAAACACCTGCTAATTTAATTTTCAGATCTCCCAGTTCATGGTTTTGTAAACACCTGTAATTTTGTTCTAATTTCTTAGTCAAAATGCCATGCAGAAAATACAGAACAAAGCCAGGGAGCTTACAGAAGTCTTTAAACAAACACTTTTGTCTAATGCAACCACACTCAAAATCTCTTTTTTTTCTTATCTAGTTAGCATGGTTCTGTGTTTAGCTTTTTGACTGGTGCTGCTCACATTACTTACTTCAAATGAATCTTGTAACAGCCTTTCAGTTGTTATGCTCAGGACTAATACTAGTCTGGAGTTCATTTACCACTTGTGCTTTTCTCTGTTGTTTCAAAAGTCATCAGGAATTAAACATCAGCCAACGGTTTTAAAACTCTCGGTAGGAATTAAACAAGAACTCCCACTCTGAGTCAAGAATGAAGGCATGAGCCAAGGTGTGGATTCCATTTTTAACTATAACCACTGAGTTTTGTAACATCTTCAAAAAAAGATAAACAACTTCAGGGAAACCTCTTCTGGTTTTATATCCCATGTTCATACTTGGGCCATAATGTTCTGCCTTAGACCCAAAAATAACCTTCTCTTTTAGGAGGCAGCTCTGCATGCAATCTAAGGTGTTTAACGACCCTTTTTCCTATGTAAGATAAAGATAAGTAGACTTAAAAGGCACTGGATTAAAAAACAAACAAACAAACAAACAAACACTCAGATGTGCATCCTTCAGATCAACCAATATTATCAGCTAAGCTGCTTCTACTATATTGGGTAAGTTTGTGCCCACTCATTTTGTACACAGGACTTCCACACAGCAGCAAAGGAAAGACAAGGTGTTTTATCAAACAGCAAACAAGAGCTGCTAGGAAAACAGAGTGGGAGCTAGGGCATCTGATCTTCCTGTGGTTTACAGAGACCAGATCACAACCAAATCCCGTTTATTTTCTTTGCTTTTGTCATATTGACAAGTATAGATACCAGTATAAGTACCAGTGAAATTGTACTCTAGCACTGATAAATTAATGCCTGCCACAGTAGGCAGGACAATAAATTAACAAGCAACTGAGCTTAAGAGAAAGGCTGTTGAATACATTTGCCTAAATAACTCCTGCACTGGTCACACTACATAATTCTATTCCCTGGGAAGCAGTTCAGCCAGTTCTTAAAGTCTTCAGGTAAGACATGAGATCAGAAGGCAAGGGAGGGCTAATTTTGGCTTTTCTAAAAGAAAAATAAAAAAAACCCAAGCATCATGCAAAGTTTGTATGCTCTTTTCTATTTTGTTCCTGGTCACTGCTGTTTTTAAAAAGCACTTGGAGAAAGGCATAATGGGCAGGTGGTTGCTTTCTCCTACAGAGAAACTGGAGAGCCAGGCTGGAAAGTGTAATTGCAAGTAAATCCCTTAACAGACATGTCAGCAAACCAGGATCTGCTGCGGGACCCCTCAGTCAGCCTCATCTGGCTGTGGCACATAAAAAACCCAGCATGTGAAACTATCAGGAAAGGGGAGGGAGAATTGCTATGAGACTATCTGCCCAGGGGCTTTTGCTAACTCCTCAAAACATAAAACTATAATGCACTTGAATAGAATGTATTTGAATAGGCTTGCTGCCATGTGGCATGTTTATAACCCATATTTATAGTCAAAATATCAGTGAAATATTAGACAAAAGCTGTTTAAAACCTGTGGCTCTTTGACCTGGAACATTTTATTTTCTTGCCCTTGGCAAGCCTTGCTGAAAGCTCAGTTGTCCTGCTCACCTGTGCCCAGACAGAAGGGAGGAGTGGCACAGATGTCCCTTTTTCCTGAGGCCTCCCAAGCCATTGGCACAGTCCTGAAAGAAACCTGGTGCCCTGACTGTGGCACTGTTGCACAGACACTACACAAGCTGCCTTGCCTGCTATTTTTCACATGACTGCAGGATGCAAAGTCTTTAATCAGAATGGGGGGGTTCCTTTGATTGGGCCATGAAAACCGAGATAAACGAGGAAGGTATTAATCTCTTCATGACTGCAATTGAGCAAGTACATTTTGTTATTTGTTCCAGTGAGTTGTATAATCCTGCTTCCCAGTCATCCAAATAGGATTTAGCATTGGCAACAGGATTTTCTTAATAGGATGATGCTATGAATTCATGTCTATGCAAGACTGGGAAGCCAGATTACACATCTTGGGAGACTATATATTGGTTTTAGCTGTCAGTGAAATCTGTTTTTTTCAGTGGAAAGGACACAGCTTTGAGGCCATCTTAGACTGTGTGATGGTGTGCCCCATATAAGACCCCTCACAAACTTTGGAGGAACCACCCATTCAGAGCAGAATTTAAGTGTTTTGTTTTTTTTTTAAAAGTTTCAGCTGTTTTTGTTCCTAAAGAAATAGTACTGTAGGGCTAACAGTTTGTAGCCCTCCTATTAATGCAGAAATTTGCAATACTAAATACAGGTTGGTGCATCTCCCCCTTCAAAAAAAAAAAAAACATGTTTAGTAAGTGCTGCTTTGCCAGGTTTCAGGTGTTATTCTGTGACATTTTTAGTGAGATGGCCTGCAATTAGACCCCTTCAGAGGAGAAGCTGTTGCTTCTCATTAGCAAAAAATTTGCAACATATTGTGAGGACAAGTTTTAGTCTCTTGCCACAGTAGCAGTGTAAGAGGACTCGGGGCTGATCGAACCAGTTGTGAATTTTGACAGGGATAAGTCACTATTAATCAAAGCATTATCACACTACAGAAGCCACATTTCACGAGCCATCCTGAAGCCTTTCCATCTCTCTAGAATTATATCTTCGAGTAGACTCTGCAGCTGCAACCAAAGGGGAGGGAGCAGAACACATTTCTTTGTTGGCCTGCCTGGCAGTATTGGCATGTGCTACCATGTTCCAGAGCTCCATAGGATGAGGAAATTTGGACAGAGTTGCATTTTCAACTCAAAAGGTCGTATGCAGCTCGCAGGACCTCAGTGGACCCCACTTTATTGATGTTTTGTGTGAGCCCCTAGTTTCAGCTAGAACTGGAGGGGGGAGATGGTACTTTTTAAACATATCTTTACAAGAAGAAATGTGTTGTTGCCCATCAGCATATACTCTCAGAGCTGTGCATGGAAGGAACACTGCAGGTAAAAAGAGTTGAAAATTTTGGTCATGCATTCCTGTTTGCATTGTTAAAAGTAAGGTTCTGACAAAGGATGGTGAATTGTGAGAAGCTTTGCATTATACATAAATATGCCCCTGTGGGTTTCTATAGTCTTGGGTAACTCATATCTGCTTCCAACCCCCGTATTTTCTTCTTATTATTTTATAATACTTAATATATAATATATATTTAATATTACATATTAAAGTCTATAATTTGCTATATAGCAATAATGATTATAAGGATAAGTGTTCTTATTTCTACTCTCACTTGCATATTTTCAGGAAGATCAGAGGGTCATGAAATTATCAAATGGTTTGGGTTTATGGGGATCTTAAAGATCATCTCGTTCCAATCCCCCTGCCATTTGCAGGGACACCTTGCATTAGATCAGGTTGCTCAGAGCTCCACCCAACCTGGCCTTGGACACTTTAGGTTTAGGCCATCCACAGCTTCTGTGCCAGTGCCAAAGGGCTGAGTCTGTTTCTGTTCATTTTGTGTGTGAGGGACTAACAAGAGGGTCACCCTACTCTTCTCAGCCTGAGTTTGACCAGTGCAGAATGAGGACTTTGTTGGGATTGCAGCCTGCACAGACCACAGGGGCAGCCTCACTTGGGTCACTCAATTCTCAGTACACAGACTTGAATCCTTACTCAACTGTCTCAGCTCTTCTGTTCTGACCTGTCTCAGCTTCTGTCTAGGATAGGGGAAAGGATGCACAGGGTGGGAACAGAATGTTTCCATGCTCTCTTATCCCTCCAGTAGCTCATTACTGACTGAGTGATATAAAGGAGTCCTGGCTCACACTGATTTCAAATACAGATGTGTGCTGAGCACAGAAGCAGCAAGAGTCAACTGTAAAAAGTAGAATGATTGCCTTCTCTGATTGCTGCTTGAAGGAGGAGACAGAATAGTCTTTAGGGGCCAAAAATAAGAATGAAGAGCAATACTCTGTGACCTGATCATTGATTTAACAGGAACAGACTGTATTTTCATATTTCCATGTACAGACAAGGACCAGCAGAAAAGAGACAGACTAATTCAAATCCTTGAGAAATACAAGAAGGATCTTGTACGTGGTCTTCCTGACTCACCAGTCAAGTGCAGAAGTATTTCTCCAAACCAGCAGAAGGTATGTGATGTTTTGATAGCATAAGACCTGTCACACAGGTGGCACTAAGCCCATTTTCCCCTTAGTTAGCTGTGCTCTGTGGTGTGAGGAGTGCCTGTAGCACAGCAGTTACATGCAGGTTTGTTCAGTGTGGCTTTTTATAGTCTAGTCAAGCAGAGATAATATTTGACTCTCAGTTTTGCCACCTGGCACCTGTCCTCCCACTGAACCATTTCTATCCCTTCATGGCCTACAGTGACAGGTATCCATGTTATGGCTGTGTGTATGTGACTAAAATGTGTTCAAGAGAACACAGTGTTTTCAAGAGAATGAAATTCCAATATCTTTCTGTGTATTCCCACACTTCACGCTGTTTTATAGTATTCCCTGAATTTTAGAACATTACTTATTGGTAAAACCAAGACCCTAAAGTAATTTATCCAATTTCTATATATTCTGCCAGAGACCAGAAACTGGACAACCCCATATTAATGTGAGTAGACTTGTTCTTTTACCAAATTCTGCCAGTGGACCTCACCACAACAAGTTCTTACAAAATATTTCATCCTACCATAGTCCAATGTCTCTCTCAGGCAGAAACTCCTCAGCAGACTATATTTAGATTGTAAGACTTTCTATAATTTGAGAATCATAGTGGATTTACCACTAGATTTCCAATGATATTGTTTACAAACATCATCCAGTTCAAACATGCATTATTTTGTAAAATCTTTCTCCCAGTGAGATGAATAGCAATAGATCACAATTTTATCTGTGGTATTTGTGAGGAAAGCAGTGGCTCTGTTTGACTTCAAACTCATGAGATGATGCCTTGCTCACACCTGCACAGGCAGGCAAGGAGAGAGAACAGAAGATACCATTGAAGGAGGACTGTGAAATTGCCATTGAGTCATCAATTCCATAGGCAGTAATACACAATGTCCAAGGAAGAAAAAAGTCTCCTGTTCTCCTTCTGTCAGCCCTGGCAAGGAAAATGAGATTTCTGTAATTTCCCAAGACTATTTGTTATTAGAAACCTCAGCTTAGTAAAGAGAAGGAAGAAAAGGAAACTAGGTAAAGGACTGGTTAATTAGCTCAAGCACAGTGGCAGGATGGCTTTACTAACTAACCACCAACTTTGGTTCCCAGAACTGATCAAGTCAGTTACACCTCTTAAAACCAATTGAGCCAGTTTGAAAACAGTTTCTTAAACCTCTTCCTGTGTGAGCTACTTTGTTGGAAATAGTGTCTGTAGTGAATTCTCATGTAATTTTTCTGTCAGTTTTGTTCTTTAACTTTCAGACCAACTGGGCACTGTTGGAAAATGGTCACCCATTGTCTGGTCAGAACAACTACCCCAGGACAAAGGGAGAGCAGCCCCTCTCTGTATCAGGTCAGAAGTTCACTTCAAGGACTCTGATGCTGGCTCCTGGTGCAAGAAAGACTATCCCAAATACTGCTCTGTGTGTTTTGCTTCACACACCAGTTCACAGTCCTAGTGCCCACAGATCATCTGCTTCACCCCTCCTGCAGCCTCACATGCCTTTGGGCAGTCACAACAGGAAGAAG
The DNA here is from genome assembly GCA_013400575.1 of Peucedramus taeniatus. Lineage (NCBI taxonomy): Eukaryota > Metazoa > Chordata > Aves > Passeriformes > Fringillidae > Peucedramus > Peucedramus taeniatus. The sequence goes on from WBNO01006326.1 coordinate 59,074, forward strand.
GCATTTCAAAACTCTGTTCATAAAACCTGCTCTGGGGACCTCCTTGACAAACATGCTATTTACTTTACAGAAAAGAAGCAGTGTTTTACACCCCGGATCTTGAAGACATCACATTAACCTTTTCTTGTAAAATATAGGTATTATAAGCCTCTTTCCAGAAAAAGGAGCTCAATTAAATCAGCGGGCATCAATAACAAAAAGAGAGAAGGCTTGCACAGGTGCTGACATCAGTGCTTAAAGTTACACAATTTTGTTTTCAAACACATCATTTGAATCATAACTGTTTCTCACTGTGCTTTTAATCTTTCAGATTTTTAGAAGATGCACATATGAGACCACATTCTGCTCACTTTTCTCAGCAGCCAGTTGAGGTTAGTGTACCCAGTGAGTTACAAAGGAAAAAGGGCAGAAAACACTGTTCATACACAAAAGTTGTTCTGGTTATGTGGAAAAGACATGGATAATGGAGTCTGTGGCTTTGGGGAATCTTTGTTAAGAGCAAAACCAAAATATTCTACTATTTTATAAGAAGTGACTATGGTTGTAATTGAGAAATCCAGCATGCAGGGCTAGATAGGGTCAACAGGCATCTGTTAATAAAACAGGAGCAGCTAAAGTATCTGGTCTCTCTGAGAAACACAAATGAGACACTGTGTGATGTGGAAAACAGTGTATCCCAACACAAATCTGCTCTTCTGAGAGCAGAGCTCTTTCCTACTTGACTGAACTCTTGCTTTTGGGTTGGTTTACAGCCTTTCATTCCATCCAAATAATAACTTGGAGCCCAGAAATGTCCAGACAAAGCGTTATTCACTCAGTCTACAGTCACTACTGTAGAATGTCATGCAAGATTTTGTCTGGAAGTTGCACTCCATTAGTCATCTGGATTTTCAAGATGAATGGTGGATTGATTTAGGAAATTTTAATGCACTTAAAAATAAGGGCTGCTCAACAATAGCCAAAAGCATGCATGATAGAGGAGTTTTGTATAATTCCTTGGCCCACATGCCCCTTTACAGAAGTCATGCTGAATTTCTACCAGAGGCATGATTTGTGATAGCCTTGTGCTGGATAGTACTATTTCAGTCCTTGTTCCAACCACCAAAACCTTAATTTAACAATATTAGCAAGAGAAGCTCTTACTTTCATTTGATGACCTGATCTGATTTAAGTCCTCTTTCAAAAACACAAATGTACTTTGAATGCCCTTCTAAACAAAATGCTATTGTATTTGTATGGAATCTCTAAAGATTTTCAATTTTGACAGAAATTCTGATTTTCTTTATATTTGCATCATTTCTCTCAGGCTATACAAGCTGCTTTCCATTTCTGCTAACATGAATCTACCTAATAATAATACTTGTTCATTATTTACATGAGCGATTGACACCCAAGATGTTTACTTCACATGAGCTGGAATGTGATATAGTTGTGATTTTGATACATTATGGAATCAGATGATTTCCCTGGGGTACTCTGAATGGAAATAAATAATAATAAAAATAATAATAAATAATGAAATAATACAAAGATAATTAAACAAATTATTTACTTTTTTTTTCTCCTTTTCATTTTTGTGGCAGAACTACGAATTGTGGAGTCATGATTCTGAAATGCCACTTTCTCCAGGATTACAACTTGAAGAAGTGTAAGTCAAATGTTTATTTGTTCCTTGTAACTATTTCTAAGTTTCATATCAAAATATGAAATTAGAAATCTAGTGGAAAATTAAAAACATGACACAAGAGCCTATTACCAATGGCTGTATGCAGTGAGTAGAGAGATTCTATTGGGAATAAAGGATTCAGCTACTTGCTTGGGAAATGTGGTATCAGAAAGTTGGAAGAGCTTTTCTGGGTCATGCTTTTACTGTATTAGTCTTAACATATTTAGCTTGCCTCTTACTGTAGGCAAGCTAAATATGTTAAGACTAATTAATAAATGAACAATATTAAAATTGTCTTCTGGTACCTACATTTTGTTCACTGGAACCATTTTTAACTGATAATTCACAAAAGGCATAGATCTTTTAGATTAATGAAATTAATGGATTAGAATATTTTGGGAGCTGATCAACAGAATTGTCAAAATCAGTAATTTTAAAACTTATAGATTAGTAAAAAATGAAGAATAGTAAATAGATCAAGCACTTTTGTTTAATTACTCTAAAACCACTGCCTCTTTAGTTAGTACTGTAAAACCTTATTTGTACTCCATGTATGTTAAAGAAAGGCGCTGACAGTTTGTGTGTTTGTACAGAGAAGAAGAGTACCTTTGTTTTCTCCAGGATCTTACAAATGATATTTTGATTAGAAGTTCTTACCAAAAAGAGTAAGTGTTTTGCCTTTGATATTTATTCCTTTGAGAAACAAAATTTTGACAAATCAGTGTAAAGAAATAGTAGTTTTAATGACAGCAAAGTGTAACAGTGATTCAGTTTAATTGGATGAATACTTTTGTGACTGTACTGTATGGGAGTCATGATCTAAACTGACTAGCTGAACAGAAAATACTCTTAGCCAGCCTCATATTTCCCACTGACTTCTAGTAGAAACATGGAAATATCATATTCGCTAACCCTGCTCTCAAGTTCATTCCTTTATACGGGATAGTGGTGGATATTATTGTTTCAACTCTCTCATTCCAGTTCCCAGCCAAACATGAGCTAGCAATCCATGGAGTCTTCCCTAGCAAAGTTCATCAGAGCAAGATTCTGTGTTTAGAGTTCTTCCTCCCTCCTATCAAATAAATGCAATGATTGCTTTCTTTAGGATATGTGCAGTCTCAATGATCTACACAAAGGTAGGGCCAAAGACACCTCATGCTGCTTGTGTCTAAATGCAGCAACTTTTTCTGGGTTCCTGTTCTTTACATTCTAAGAGTAAATCAACACATTTCTAATATCTAGAGAGCTGTGATAAACCACAGAGCTCTTTATAGCCCTGCTAAAAGTAACAAAACTGGGTGCCCCTTTCCTAAGCAATTTCTTGTCTGCATCTTAACTGGAAGAAACTCCTAATTTGATAGAGGATTTTATCTCAATGTTTTAGATTTTAAGTGCTTGATGCTAGAGAGGTGCCAACCCCACAAAATCAATCTACCTCAGCCTGACACCGAGGTATTTCTTTTTCAATGTAGAGAATGTGAGTTAAAGTATTTAAGCCCCTTTAAAGAAAAGAAAAAAGTGGCCATTGACACAAGTTGTTAGTTTGTCTTCTGAGCAATCAGTTAAGAGTTCCCCTCCTTCCTTCTAGGTATTTTAGTTTTCATACTAAAAACATTCAAACATAAGGTCCAAATTAGAAGTGAATTTTCTGGATACACTGGGAGGAACACCAGCAGATTTGAAAGACACCAATTCATTTACATTGAAAAGGTCACAAAGCATGGGGCCAGTCCATAGATACAGTAAAAAAAAGTTAAGGGTCTGTGTGCTTGTGTGCCTGCTCAGGCCTGCAGGGTGAGAAGACTACTCTGCTGGCTTTAGAGGGAGGTGGTTTAGATGCTGTGTACTCCTCCCTAAAAAATAAAGTTTACTAAAAATATGTGAAAAATCATCCATTGTTGTTCTTGAGTTGTCTCTAATAACAGAACTTACTTGCTCTGCAGAAGAAAAGTGGACAGTCAATAATATCCTTTCATTTTAAAGCACAAGATGAATTTCTAAATAAGTTTATGTCTAACTAAGAAAGAGACAGAACTAGTGGCCTTAGCTACCCTACAGGATTAATATTAGACACATTTTAAAGTTTCCATTTATTTAGGACAGTATTCTACAGATAAAATCACGAATGCCCTCTCAATTCTAATATACAGTATAAAACCAAATCAGCTCTGCTGAGCCCTCCAGCTCATTGCAGACATTGCTGAAAATGCAACCATTGGGTTAGATTTAAATATGATTGCAGAACCCGGAGACCTAATTTCCCTAGTCAGATAGGTCTTTATTTTTACCAATTCACACATCATTTGCTCATAACTGATCATGGCTCTAAAAAAGTTATTGAGAGAACTTTCTGAAGACATCTTCCTTTCCCTAGTACACCTATTAAGCAAACCACGAGCACTAAAGTCCAACTTTCAGTGTTTCCCTAAGAAGTTACTGAAAAGGAGACCCAAAAACAAACAGATCATGCAAATGGCCTTCAGAGTCTAAAAAGTGCTGGCTAGAGGAAGTTCCAAAGCCCTCTTTGAGTAGCACCATATATTGGACAAAGCAACAAGAGCTATAAATGAATCTAGGAGGCTGCTTGCAGGACTGCCCAGCACCACCACCAGCAGTTTCACTCAGTCAGTGTGGTGGGACAGAACTTGGCAGTAGCAAGAGAGAATGAGGCCCTACCAAAACACAGAGGGGGACTACTACATTGTGATGGGGAGCACCAGTACTCCTATGTTTTCTACTAAAAGTAGAAGCTAGAATTATATACATGAAAGTCTTTCCCTAACATAGTTCCTGCCAAACAGCATGCACTTGGAATGAGAATATCCAACAATCTTAAAATGTTTAAGATTTTAGTTTTTTAATCCACTTACAGGCAGATGGGGAGGGGATGGAGCAAAAGTGGAAGGTTGGGATGTATTTTAAGTGATCTGAAAAACAGGCTGAGTAGTTATTTTTCATTTTGAAAGTATATGGACCTTGAAGAGTTGAGGTTTTGTTGCACTGATGTTTTTTTTTTAAGGGCATTAGAAGATATATTTCAAATGCACATTAAAAGTAAGAGGCATAACCTTGATGAGGTGAGCAAAAAACATCTAATATTAAATATTCTGTCACCTCCAGTGGAAATGCTGTACATCAAAGCTGAGCAACAATTTATGGCAGATCGACTACTACGCAATTTTAATAAAAAGCAAGGAGAAATTCCCCCTACCAAAGCAGCAGTAAGGGTATTTTTCATGGAGGGCTGGTAAAGAGAGATTTTTCTGTAAATTTTTGTGTATTGCTCTAATAATGTTTCTAAAAGACAGAAAATGTAGTTAGCATGCAGAATGGCTTTCATTACATAAAACCTGTTCACAAAGAACATTTGCTGATGCACTTTTTTGCTGTGACTGCTATTTTCTGGAGTAGACCAGCAAAATAGGCTTGGAGGCTGTGACTAGATCCAGTAAGAAGACTGCAATCTGATAGCTTGAATTTAGGAGTTTGGTCACCAGAACAAAAAGTAAAACTCTAAATCCAACATTAAGGCTCCCCAAGTGATGCCTGCTGAGAATTATACACCTCAAAATGCTTGTCTGGACATCTCCCACGCCGAGAGGGAAGAGGCCTGTAGAGAAACAGAAAGAAATGCACAAATACACAGCCACAGTCCTGTCTCTCCTGTCTACAAGTCTGGAACCTTATCTAGGATGAGCAAATTGCCTGTGTTAACCCCTGTGTTAAGGGTTTAGAGCCCTCTCCTGGCTGCAGAGCTTATAACTGCCCTTTGAAAAAATTGGAAGGAAGACACTGTTTTCCTTTTAAAAGTCCTTTGCAGAGAAAGAGGCATGAGTGGCATTGCCATTGTCTTTGCTGTTACCCCAGTTTGGTTGAAGCACTTGCCCATGAAACGGGGAAGGCAGACTCCAAAGGCTGAGAAGACCTAAATCCAACACCTCATGAGCAGATGGCTCAACTGGGCATTTGAACTAATTCCTTTAGGTTAGACTGTAGGAGCAGAATGGGGGACACAAACACTAGTTTTTTCTGCTTCCCAATAACTGAGAATATAAATTCCTTGTTCTTTACAGACTCTGAATTAAAGGGGGGAAAAAAGAGTTAAAAACACATTCCCAAGGGCCTTCTGCAGAACTGTGGGCTCCACAGAGGGTGCAGAAGTTCATTCACAACCTTCCTTGCATTGCCTGCCAACTGCTAATTGGAGGGTCCCTGCCCACTGCCCAGGGCTTGGGGCTTTTTTATCCTGTGCTTCTCCCATGTCCCATAGGGACTGAGCCTGCTGATTGCAGCTTTGAGAGGGATTTGATGCTTAAGTTCCCCTCTAGATCTTACTTTAAAGGCCTCTGAACAAAAAGACATTTTATTGGGTCTGATGATCCAAAGGTTTCATGGTCAGGGACTCGGAGATTGCATTCTAAAGCTCATATTGCTGCAGCACACTCAGGTGGGAAGATTTCTGAGAAACTGTCAGAGATTGGCTTTTAAACAAGCTACCTTGGCTTATTTGTTTCTGCAAATTTTTAACCATTTAGAATTATACTTCCTTTAACATAAGGCATGTGGGAGTTGCACACGATTTACACATTGAATAAACAACAATCAAATGTATTATAAAATAATTAGAAAGCAGAATGTTATTTTGTCTTTCAAAGTGCTACAGTTAGGGGAGAGGTGGTATTTTGGTAACTGTTTAGTTGCTGGACTGACAGGCAGTAGGTGGAAAAAGTGCTTAGGGAATGATCTGAGTTGAAATTAGTGAAATTTAAGTTGGTTTTGTGGAGAATAAATCAGCAGCTGCACCTCAATTTGAGAGGATATGTATTTTACATCTGACTAGAGGATGCTGAGCGTATTTGTAAGGTCAACTGTTGCCTTAGAGATAGAGCTGAGAAACCTTTAATAGGAAACTGAAGGTACATGATTGCTTCCAGAAGGATGAGTTTGTAAGCAGCAGCAGATTTCTGCTATGTCCCACTGCAACATTCTTAATATCTAGGAACACATTGTTCTGCACCTGAATTGAGCTTAAGCCTGGTGTCTTCTCCTTCAAAAATACTGACTAAAAATTTTAAAGAAACTCAGAAAAGAGGAATAAAATTGGCCAAGAACTGACGTAAAGATTATTGTTAATCAAATATTTGCATGTTTAGCCATGCATCAATGAAAGATAAAAGAACCAAACTACCTCTGTATAATAGAAGAACACAGCATGCAAGGAGAAAGACGTGTTTTTTGGAAAGGTTAAATAAAAAGTGTAAGCATAACTTACACCACGAGAAGCTTGTGAGCAGTGACATTTATTAGACAGGCACAGTTCCCACAAGAAAAGTAATGGAAGCTGAATCACTTTGCAGTTTTTAAAAGTGAAACTGGCCAGTGGATGGAAATGAATTTCATAGCAAGTGGATTTTGTCCTACAAAAGTATATTTTTCTCTTTTATTTTGTTGTCTTCAAACCAAACTCTTTTTATTTTCTATCACTGCTTTCTGGACCAGACAGACAAAATAAGAAGATGGAAACACATGTCAAGGTCTTTGCAATGTCTTTTTTTTTTACCCACACTGGATGCCTCTTAAATTGTTATTTGGGTACTTCCTTCACTGGGCTCTGCTCTTCTGTGTACTTGTTGCAAAACCAACACTCTCCTCTCCAAGTTCCCACTGGCACTTGCTCCAGCACAGTGTCTGAGATCTGTTCCCTGAAACAACCTCCACTTTGGTCTACTGCCTGTTAAACATCTTGAGGGTGCTTAAACCTACCCAAACATGTTGCCTGATCCACCGTCCATGTTTGTCCACACACCACGTCCAAGCAATCCTCACACTTACTAGGGAATTCACTGCTCTAGTACCTGCAGCCGCTTCTCCAGCTTTCAGAAAGAATAGCACCATTGCTTTTCCAGGGAAATGGTCACACACTCAAGGGGATGTTACGTGGGGACTGAAGGAAAGAAGAATGCAATTAGTTGCCTAATTCAATTAGGAAACAGAGATAGATACCTTTTTTTGCTTTAGAACATGCAATCTCAAACAGCATGCCCAGGAGAAAGCATGCACCAATCCTTCTGGCAAAATTTATTTCTGCTGTTCACACTGTTTCACTGCCTCTGCAGACTGCATTCAGTGGTCTGCTTAGAAGTCTTCAGCTGAGGGCTCTTTTCACCTGGCCAGCTCTGGATATTCAAACATTCTTTTATGATTATGAATTTTTTTTCTACCACACAAATTAAGAAACTGAAGAGTTTTTCCAACAAATTTGCACAGAGGAAGCAGGTTCCCCCATTTCCTGAAGAAATGAAATGTCTCCACTCAAGAAAGCTTTTATAAATTGCTTTTTTTTTAATCTAGCCATTCGAATTGCTCAAATCCACCATCAGACAGTTTTATACCTTTAGAAGTGCAAGGATGACATATCTGCTGCAGAACCTGATCCATACTCAGATACATTTTGAGAAGCTATCAGTTCCATAAAAAATATTTCCTTGAAAAGAAAAAAATGCTGGTGCTTGCTAAGAGGTACAAGTAAAAGGGCAGCTCCTATAATCCAGGAAAGTGGAAAATATATCTCCTAGGCTTGAAATAGGTAGTGAAATGGGTCTGTAAATGCATCATTTCAGGAAACTGATGGGAAACTAACACAGCACCTGCAGGGGTGAGGGATCCAGTGCCCATCAGTCTTCCAATGAGCAAACTGTTTCAAGTAACTAATTTCCGGGAATTTTATCATATAAAACCAAAAGCTTCTGAAGACACAAAGTAGTATCTTACACTTGTTTTATGCCTTTGCTTTTAGGAGGATCATAAAGTGTTCATTTTCCAAAAAATACAGTGTAATGACACCAAAAGTTTTATCTCAGGCGGGGGAAGATGGAAGACATCTGATAAATGGCACCCTGCAGTGTTAGCAAACATTTCAGGACAAGAACATAGAACAGCACAGGCAGCTGAACATCACAGTGGTGTGGAAGCCAAAAAGCCTCTTTATTCAACCAAATAAAATAATTTCCTTTGATTACTGTGCAAGTAGGGCCTCAGTGATAAGACCTGGCAGAAAGTGTCATAGGGTCTTTCACTGCCATTAGTGGAAAGGTCTATTTTTACATTTTTAAGGGAGAAAACCCCCTCTTTTTGATGTACCACACCTCAGCACTATCTTGAGTCACACTGAAGCAGACACAGGAGAAAGCAACCTCTGCTTAATCCCTGGCACTATCTGCTACACGTCCTTGGCCCTTCCCTTCTCCTAGTGCCATGTCCTTTCTACTTAGCCCATGTGCCTCGTGGGATTGCCTGAGGAGGAGACACATCACAAACGACTGTGGTTTGGGATGCTAATGCAATAATTAGCGGCTTAATCATCAAAGTGAATAAGCAACTTAGAAACAGTCCCTTTCAGCCCTGTGCACTGTTACCATTTAAATACAGCATTTTGTAATGGACCATAATTAGATACTGCACATGGGAAAGTTTTAAAAGTAAACCAGTAAAAATGAAAATGACTGCTCTGAGATGAGCACAGGACCCAAGTTTATTCTTCTCACAACAGAAAATGTCAGTGATCTGGTATGTGGGAACTTTCTTCCAAACCAGTACTGACCCAGTGGCCCCATCACAGGCAGAAAGGGAAATGATCTGTGAAACAAGTTCTCTTACCCATGTGACTTAAAGTAGGAATATTCTATCTTAGTTAAATTTTAGAAATTCCAGCATGAATAGTTTAATTTCAATTCCTTAAATTTCTTCTGAAGTTTCAACTGTATGTACTAATTTCACTGCCTGCTCTGGCCGTTTATACAGCAGAGCTCACCCCATTTCAAGTGCACATTCAGTGGTGTTCCTGCAGGGGCAAACACCCTTTTCTTCAAGTTGCCTACATAAACCAGTTTCCAAATATGAAGACAACTGGAAAACTGGTTAAGTACCACCCAAACATGATCCATGTCACCATTAGAAGACACGTGTACGGTAGATTCTTCACACCTGCGTTGGTTACTTTGGCCACTGAAACCAAGCCTAACCCAGACCATGATTTACTTATAGGTCACCAAGCTTTAAAATTAGGTCTAGAGGGGAAACTCTCACGGGTAAAACACACTTTTGTAAAACTAACACTCACCCAGTTAAACACAGGATCCAATCTGCTAGCTCAGCACTGTGCAGGCCTGGCCACAAACTCTCACACTTCCCGGTCTTCCATAGCCTTGGCTGCTATACTAGATTTTTTCCTTTTGTTGAAGGTTCACTTTAGCAGTCAAGTCAGCAAAACAGAACACAGAAGATAAAAAATTACCTTATAATATTTACAAAGAGCAGCCTTGCAGATAAGTTTGAATAACTTTTATATTTGTTCAGAAATTTTTGTGAGAATTTCTTTAGAGTAATGGAAGAGGTCTTAAAGTTGCTCTTTTCATTTTCTTGGGTATTTCTTAATGTCTATCATAATACATTAAGGGCATAAACTTCTCAAAAGAAAAAAAAGCTGAATACTGCAAATCTCATCTGTCAGAGTGACAAAGCATGTGCATGAAGAAATCCACTGGATCCCTATCACAAGGAGTTTGCTCCATAATTTCTGAACACTAATATTCCAAGCTACAAAAGTGACTTCTTTTGAAGCACTGGATGTTTTGTGTTTTCAGCTCAAGGAGAGCATATTTAACATGTTTCAACAGAACAAGTAATTTTCTCTTAAAGTGATCAAGATCAAATGCTTGTTGTAATGACCTTCAAATTGAACCAGTTTTAAAATTTTCCCAGTAAGCTATTCAGACTCTGCCCATTTTTTTCCCTTTTTGTGTGACAGCTTCCACACTCCATTCCATACCATGAATATCCACAGGTCTTCCTCTGCACAACAAAGAAGCCATCATGATTATCATCTCTCAATAAAGCAAAGTTCAGTGAGGGTGCTCTAGGAATCCTAATTGATTAAACTGTAATACATTTTCCCCTAGATTCATTCTGACAGTGATATTAATAATTTTCTCAGTCTTGAGCAAGTCAAACCACACTGGTCAGGTGCTCTCAGTCCATTCTGCAATCATCTGCCATTCAGAATCTACTCTTGTACTTTCCAAGATAGGTGAACTGTTTGCTTGCTTAGTATCCACCTGCAATCCAGACTGCTGACTGTGCATTTCATCACCATTTTCCCTTCTCCCAGTACGATTATACTGGATCACTGATGTCTTTCAATTCCAATAGTCTTAGCTCTTTACAAGGCTGAAATAGAGAAACACATGGGGTCATAACAAAATATGAAAAAGCACTTGCTCTGCTCCAATGAATTCTGGATGTTCAAGCTGGTGTCTCACCTTTGAGGAACCTGAGCACATGGTAGGCATAACCTTGGGCTACCTGCAGTCCCAAGCTATGATGTAGTAATCTTCCACATTATTCCAACAGAAAAGGTTAATTTTCTGCTACTTTATGCAGTGTGTTCCATGGAGCACTACTCCATGGGAGCTTATTGTAGGCAGGCACTTCCCATAGAACATGCTCCACCAAAAGAAGTAAGTTAACCTACTCTTAAAGGTAAGATCCAAGTGCTTTCTAGAAGTTACCCGCACTTTAGGTGCCTAAGACAGCCCTGTAAAGGCACAGAAGTACCATAGATGATGCTCAAGCACTGCTCATGCTGCAACAGCTGTGACCTTGAAAAGAGGTGCTTGTTTCTAGCCTTTTCTGGTATTTAATGTAGATGGAAACTGCATCTTCCAGAATGGAATTTTCCAGCAGAATTTAGCTAAAAGATAGATATTCTAGCAAAATGGAAGATAACTGCAAAATTCCTTGCAAATGGAAGACAAAGTCTCTGGGACTTGAGTGAGCTAGAGGAAATAAATGAATGAGGTAGCGGGGACAGAAGTGAAACACCTACTTAACTGAAACCTCATTTCAGTAGTTTTCTCCAGTTAATTAAGTATTGAGGAAAATAGATGCAGAAAGTACATTTTAAAGCAATCAAGTACTGCCAGAAATCAAACCAGCAATTTGAAAAGAGAACAACACTGCTCTCTGGCATCTGACAAAATAAGATATTTGGCAGGGAACAATATGTGCAGTACTGGTTAATTGGGAGGCGAGGAGAAGAATAATCATAGCTGCATTACTGAATTTATAGAAGTGTCTCCAGTGTACCACAGGGATGATGCGAATTTGTGGAATCCTCCTGCCTGCTACAGCAAGCCAGCAATCACTTACATTCCCATCAACATTTTTTTCAATGTACCCTAGACAGCAATGCAGAAATAGCAACTGTGGTGGCTGAGCCCAGGAGAATCGCCTTTAAAATTACTGTAAAATCCCCCACTTTCCTCTACTGATGAAGAGATACTGGATAAGAAACAAGTGGGGAGGAATTAACACTTGGTCTCATATGTTAAAGCTCATCAGAGCAGGGTACAGCCCTTTCCCAGTTATCTAAGTATGGAATATGGCTGTTCCAGCACCCATTCTACAACAGGTTAGGTTGACCGTGTGTTTTTGTTAATCATCAGCTTTAGGGCAAAGACAAGACCTCAACTTCCCTATCTTTTACTTCTAAGCTGTAACCGAATACCGTGGGAACTCAACCCATAAACTCAGCTACATTTTGGAAGCTCTGGCAGAGCATTCAAGGCTATATTGTCTTCCCTGCAGCTGGTTCACTGATCTTCCATTTTATAACATGTCATTCAAAGCACATTAAAATGATGCTTTCAACACAAGAGTGCTGCTTTGTCAAAGTCAGCAATGGGGATGGAGACACCTGAACAAACCAATCATATTTGGTACCCTTCCCAATCATATTTGAAGTAGTGTAAAGGGATGTGCACTTTGTGGGAGATTATGATTTAGATTCTTTGATATAAACCAATACTTTCATGTGTAACTGCCTGTCTCAGCACTAGATTTGCTGACCTGGAGATAATATCAGGAGCCAGATATCGAACACTTAGATAAAAAGAAGAGTAAAAGAGGTGTTAACCAAGTTAAACAAGCAGTTAAGCAAGTACATCTGGGAATCACAAAATAGATTCTTTCCTCTGTAATTGCTCACAAGAAATTGAAGAGAAAGAAAAACCCCCTAGGATGAAGTATCAGTCTTCTCCATTACAACTTTTAGCCTCCATGATCAGAATCTAAGTAATTATGTTAGTCTAAAGTTAAGTGAATCCAAACTATGCTCCTCTCAGAAGAACTAAAGTCTTCAATCTCAGTGCCAGGCAGTGCCTAAAACCACACATAAGTTTAAATATCAACAACAGTGCTGGAAACAGAGTATTTTTCAACTTGAGGTCAAAAGAATACAGAACACTTCCCTTTTTCAATACTAAAAAAAAAAAAAAAAAAAAATTGAAGCAGCCCACAACCACAGTTAATAACTTCCAACTTCCCATTTTGCCTCTAGAAGAACAAATCAGTAGTCAGATGTGGATACACAGTCTTCATGAAAAAGTCAATCTTCCTTCACAAGATCAAATGTATTTACACTGCATTTTATGTGGTACTCAGCAGGCCACCTAAATAAAGGAGCCCTGAAATAAAGGAGCCTCTGTATCCAGCACAGAGCAGATTCTCACTAAGCTTCCATCTGTTTATGAAGCATAGTAGCAGAAAAGCAAAATACAAAGAGCTGCTGATTTTTCTATGCACCCGTCAGACCTTTCACTGAAGTATATCAACAGCTGTATTGTCAATAGAGATCATGATTTGTCTGCTGTTAAAAAAGCTTCCAGGAATAAAACCACGCAAAAAGCCAAACAGATTTAGGTGTTTCATAGCTACATCCTGTTTTTCTATGTTCCATAGAATTTCTGTAGAACTCATAGAACTCAACACTGAAATAAGTGCTTGGGTGTGCATATAAGTATGTTAGAGAACATGCACACACACAAATATATAACATATATATTTTATATATATATATAAATAATATATATATTTACAGAGCTCACCTCCTATCTCCTGTCCCTGGAACTATAGATAGTCCATGTATCAAGCAAGTCCATAACATTGCCTTTGAATATTGTTATTGCAGTCTGCTTTCACCACAGTCCACCTTGCATCCAGTTATCAACATTATTAAGTTCAAGTTGTTAAGTTCAGCTGTTTTCAATTGCTTTTTTCTGCAGAAAATTACTGGCAGCCTTTTGTAATTCATGGCTACTTAGAACAAGACAGCCAAAGCAGAGGGAGGTGGAATCATTTTAATGGTTAGACAGCTGAAATCTCAAACAGCAAGAACAAGGCACCTGAAACTAGTTCTGGGACAAAACTGGAGTGTTCTCCGGCGCCTGGGCCATGGAGTGGCTCTGGGTTTTTTTTTCCCTACAGTGTTTACATTGTTCAACAGTCTTATCTCGTGTAAAGGGAACTTGTTTGGCATGTATTGCACGGAGAAGTTCCCCATTAGGTGTGTGCTGCACTTTTCTCTGTCATCATCTTCAATGTTTTAGGGTACTTTTTACTTTGTTGTCCAAAAGACACTTCCGAGACCAGGAACATTTGGATTCATCACTGCTTCCCCTGGTATTTTTCTTTCTGCTTAAAGTGTATTAATTTGCATCAACTGTAGGGCACACTAACAAAATTAGCTGGATAGTGAAAGTGTGATTCTTCTTCCAGCTCCATCTCTCCCTCCTCACCAGCCGTCACTGGATGAGCAGACGGGTTGGAATGGTCCCAGAGGGGCAACAAACGTAGGAATGGCAGCACAGTCCCCAAGGGTGGGAATGCAGGGCAGTGCAGAGAATTTGTGATCACCCCTGCAGTCAAGGGAGCTCCACAAGTTGTGGCAGGATCTGACTTTAAATTCTGGGAACATTTTAAATTCTGACACCTGAGAGATCAGTTCAATCATTGGCCCTTAAGAATCCAGGAAGAGCAGCCAACAAACAAATCTATTTTATGTTTTTCTTTCATTATTAGGTAAAAATGAGAAGAATAGTTCAAAGTCCGAAGAAAGAGCTGAACATCACAAACCACCCAGACCCTTCCATCAGCTGTGGGGGAACATGGCAGAAGGATGCCAGCACTCCTGCAATATGCTTTTAATGTACAGCTCTAGGCATTTTAGGGAGCATGCAAAACCACTTGGGACAGCAAACTATATTTTAAACCAATTATCATGTAAACCTTGGGTAAACAGGAAAGTGAAGAAGAAATCCAGCTAATGCATTTTGCTGTGATGTAACACAGTATCACTATGGCAACAACCAGGTTAGCATGCTAAGAACAATAGCAGAGCACCAAAGACATTTTTACAGGGACTTTTACAGTCAGAATAGAAAGCCACATGAGTGTCCATTCACTCATTACAGAGTGATGACAAAACACATCCTATGCAATCCTACTAGGAATCCTTATGAGGCACTCTGATTTTTTTGTTCTGCATGTTTGATATACAGATAAGTTGGAAATTATGTTCCTGATAGAGCTTCCCTGTATGGATTATGACATGAAGTCTCATCAGTTTGCAAGGGAATGTAAAATATTAAATCCCATTTTCATTAGATTTAGGCATTAATCTAAGACCTCTTTAAAATCTTAACCTACAGCAAAATACATACATAGCAGTACTCCAATACATACTGGTTGCTAAAAAAACCCCCAGATATTGTAACCCTTTAAAATGCAAACATCTCACACTTACTGAAATACAAAGGCTTATAAAATACAAATGCAGCCAAGTAGGAAAATATGTAACAACTAAAGTCTAAATGCTTTCTTTTACTGATGATAGTCACTTCTTTCGTTATAACATAGTTGTTCAAATTTGTCTGTTTAAGATTAGACCAAATTTGACCAGACATATTTGTCTGGTTAAGCTTTCTAAAGATAGATGTTTTTTCCACACTCTTCTCCAAGTGGGACACTTTTCAAGGCATCAGATTAGAACAGAAAAACAATGATTTGGATAAATAAAACACACCAGTTTTGTTTGGGTTTCTTCTATTATTGGCTGCCAAAGCCTCTTCGTACCCATGCTTCTATCTCAAGACACTTTTTTTTAATTGCAAATTCCACAGTTGATTCCTTTGTCAAGATACAAAACTTGGTCTGAAATAATTTAGCTTTTATGAGCTTTGACAGTATCCTGACATAAGATGAGGCAATAAAATGCATCCTTTAAGATGGGTCCCCTTCACTCTCTTTGGAGGACCTCTTTAGGCACAGTGCCACAAGGATTGTCTTAATTACCTAACACTTGAGATAACAAACAACTTGAGATGTTTAAGAAAAAGCCACAAGATCTACTGCTGTGACCCCAAGCACTGGTATATCTAGATACTGAAGGATAGTTTGTGTGGCAAGATTTTGATTATTGAACAATGAAAAATATTTTCATTTGTCCGATTCTGTTACACATATTTGATACAAATGTTGAATTTCTTTAAAGATGTTTTGGTTAGACTGATGAGTAGATCATTTGTTCTCCTAAACTGACTGCATTCTAACAGACAGTACTGTAAGAAAGGCAAATAATGGTGCGTATGTATATGTAAAAGAGAAAAACCACTCTGCTTTGAGGGTAAAACTAACCATGAAGTAGAAGGTATCATTATATTTCAAAAGTTCATATTGAAACATAAGTATTGTCTTTTAGTTTAAGGAAATTTTTTCAAGGTGTAGAAAACATTATTACACCCTTTTGTTGAAAGAAACATCTTTCTGACATAGGAACAACAACAATGTGAAAATGCCTCTCTGCTGTGTATCTTGGAGCTTTAGGGCACTACTGCTCCTGTACAGGAGGTTGATTTCCCTAATACCTGGCCAGGCCAGGTGAGCATAAGCAATATGAATTATCAGCAAGTAATTGCTGCTTAGTTGGATAATGACTGGTGTGGTTGATGTCACCCTTTATATACTGTTAAATTGGTCTGTGCTGCTGAGCAAGCCCAGTTAGACCTTTGAAACCCACAAGCTGGGATGAGCATTTTTGTAATGAATCATTCTAAATTCAAGTTCACTGTCATGAACTGACATGAAGAGTTACTGACACGAAGAGAAGAGTTACTTCTCTTGTATTGATGATACCATAATCTTAAATGCCATTTCCAAAGAAGTCACTGTCTTTTGCTATCTCAAAGACCTTTCCTGAATGAAAAGAAGGTAACCTAGGGCATTCCACACAGATATTTCTTGACACCTGAATGTTTCCCAAGATATCAGGTACAGATCTTCAATGATTTTCATAGAGACAGATTTGAGGTTAAGCATTGTCAAAGAGTAGGGTGACCTGCAGCAGAGCAGCAGCCAGCCATTGCTGGTAGACCAAGAACAAATTTGTTGTCATAGGGTCCTTTCTGGCCTGGTACAAAGTGCTCACCCCCATCTTGCTGAGGTTTAGTGGCTGGCCAAGGGCCATTTGGCAGATGTGAAGGTCAACACAAGACCTTCAGCTAGGGAAGTACAGTGTCAGTTGCTTAGTTTCAGGGAAACAGACAGTCCTCTTTGGCTTTGTTTGAATCAAGCTTCACCCCTATTTGCACAGTATTATTCTATCAGGAAGAAGGGATACCAAGACAGAGAACACAAGCTATAGCTGTGCACTGGCTGCACTTTCTATCTGGTTCTATATTTTTGTCTTGCATTTAGAAAGTAAGTCACTGCTTCATTTTGAATCATCCAATAGGGTTTGCCACATTTTTCCTAGAAACTAGTATTTTTAATACTTAAGTTAAAGTATTATTTTAAGTTTATTTTCCATTTGTAAATCAACCATCAGTACGCAATAAAAATGACAACAATTAACTACATGGCAAAATGCAACCACTTTTTCTATGGTTTAATTTTTAACAGCTTTATAAAGAAGTATTTACAGAAATTTCTACAATTACATCTAAAAGGAGGTTGTAGCCAGGTGGGGGTTGGTCTCTTCTCAGTTAACCAGCAATAGGACAAGACAGACTCAAGCTGCACCAGGGGAGGTTTAGGCTAGCCATTAGGAAGTAGTTCTTCACAGGAAGAGTGACTGGGCATTGGAATGGACTGCCCAGGAAGGTGGTAGAATCACCATCCCTGGAGGTGCTTAATAAAAGACTGGATGTGACACTCAGTGCCATGGTCTGGTTGACAAAGTGATGTTAGGTCATAGGTTGGACTCAATGACCTCAAAGGTCTTTTCCAACCTAATTTATTCTGTGATTCTATAAAAAGATCAATTATATCTGTTCACTATTATTTCAAAGGTTTGCATGACTATTGGTATTAGTAAATATTCACAAAGAAGCTCTGCAGAACCCATATATCATTATTCATTGGAGAAAAGGGTGCCCTCCACATAGTTCTGATATTTATTTTACAAACTGGTTTTGAGCACCAATTATTCTGAGTAGTGACTAAGGTTCACTGCACCTTACAATTTTCTTTTTGCTCATCTTGCTCAGATAATCCTTGTTCATTTAGGGATTTTTTTGCTTTGTGCATCGCACTACTCTCCCTAGTATTATCAGAGAGAGGTTTTGGGGATTTTTTATGCAGGTAAAGCGGTGACCTTGATGTAGAATTCATCGGTGGAAAAGCTTGGGATTGCCTCTCATCATTTTCCTGTAACACAAACAAAAACATCCTTGTTTACTGGTAATGGAAAACCATATTAGCTTTCTGCCTTGGGTCGAAAGACTTGCTGCAAAAGACTAAATATTGGGAATTTGCAAAAGACATAGACATATTGAAAGCAGAAAAACATATTTTTAAGGCACTTATCACTCTGAATACACAACACAGTGAGGCTTGATAACTCTTGTTTTGTTGTGGTATGAGATGAAATATCTGCTACACTGCTGGCAAGCTATTTTCCAGGAGCAGAAAAAAGCTACACAAGGAACAGACAGTACTATTAAGCTGTTCACTAAAGTACCTGGTAGTGTGTACCAAGAGCTGTACTTAATTTTTTCTCTACATATCCTGCAAACATAAAGCATAGGTGTCACTTCTTTTGCTGACATCTGGGCAGAAATCATTGCTTTCACATTTTGACCGATGTGCAGTCAAAGCACTCAATTTAAATTCTACATTAAATTCACATAGGAAAGTGAATAAATTTGCATATGAAGATGACAGGCACATTTTAAACACCTTGAGAAATTTGCAACAGTTTGAAACTAGGTATTTGAAATAAAGTAGATACAAGTACCTGTCAAAGAGAAGGAAACAAGGCTTATTTCACTTTTAAAACAAGACACACCATTTTACTGCATTAATATAAAGCATGAAACAACATGTTTTAAAGGTTTCAACAAATGATGAAACAATATGAGCAATTCCTCCAGAAATTCCCACATGTACATTATCCTGAAATAAAACCAACACACATATTCAGCAGTGTCCAAGAGAAGGGTACAAAATCCTGGAACTGATGACTTTAGCATATTTACACTTGGGGGAACAAAATCAACACAGAAATCTTAATTACTGCAATCTAGTTGAAGGTGAGGAGTAGCCTGTCCTTGGACCTAGACAATACAAGTTTAGACAAAGAGAAGGAATGTTTGGGAAATCCCTCCTTCAGTTAAATGAGAAAATAATATTACTGATTAATTGTTACTTGCTACAACCCTACGGTCAGCATGAATCTGACAAGCTTACACCATGCTGGCAGGTGATTACTGCACAACTTTCTGTGACCAAGGCTTCCTTTCTTTTTTGCACTACTCAGATTCTTTACAAGCAACACCATTTGTTTCTAAGGTTATAGGGAAACAGACATAAAGGAGTATAAATAAAATTTATTGGCATCACTTAATGAAACAGTAATAAAACACAGACCTCCAGGCAATGTCTGTAAGAAGCAGCAACTCTTGGCAAGTGGGGTAATTATCCCTGGAAACAACATACACAAATTCAGTGGATTCACTCTCACTGCAAAACACCGATTTCCTATTGCTGTAGCTCCAAAAAATTATGGGTCTGATCTGATTTGTCTTCCCAATGGTGTTTTCTGGCCTCAAAAGCTACACATCCACTAAACTATGTGGCATTTTCCTTTACTTACTTTTGGTGTCTTGCCAACATAATTTATGTGCTAATACAAAATAACTGGATTAAAAAAAAACAACAACAAAAAAAAAACTATGTGCAGGATTCCACTAATCATCAAGAGAATACTTTTGTGTAACCTGGCAAACTGGAAGGATTTTTATCTAATGACATATTTCTGCGTAACCCGCATACAAAGAACTATCAATAACTATTCTCTTACTGCTCAACTTGAGATAACATGGTTTCAAACTTTGGAGGCGGTTTTGGACAACAAAAGGTTTATTTCTGTCCTAAGGTTGGAACGATTTTCTATAATCTGCAAAGCATTTGCATCATCTTAGAAATAACACATTGCTCTGATGTACTTTGAAACACTCAGCAACGTGTCTATTACTGAAAACACAAAGCTAATGTAAACTTCAGTTACTAACCTTTTTTTAATAACAATTCACTTTCAAAACATAACTGTGTAGTATTTATTTGTTTTGATAACATCAAAATCTGGTAAGCATGAGTAAGCTGGTCTAGTGGAAGGTGCCCCCATCTGTGGCAGGGAGGTTGGAATTAGCTGATCTTTAACCCTTCCAACACAACCCATTCTTTATCATCCAAATGTTCCATATTTACATGTTTAACAGCCTCTCAAATATCTGTAGTTATTCTATAAATTCCAAGAAAAGCTGTTTGCAGAAAACTTCAAGCTCAAACTCCCAGAGGTTAGTCTTTTTGGTGGTTACTTTCTCTGCAACCTAAGAAGCCACAGTATAAAGAATATCTCTCTTTAATATCCATTACAAGAAATTGAAAATATACCTGTATTGAATTTACATTTCATTTACATTGTCTCACTGGTTTTTCATATGAGCTCACAAATAAAAGCACATGAACAATTTGTACATTGATATTAAGGTAAGACCTATGTCACGTTTCAGTCATTCGGTATCTATGATCTTCTCTCCACTCTATTGTTGAGGAACATAAAGAATGATAAGCCCTCAAATTCACTTGTCAAGAGAAATATATTTAGTGAATGCATTAAGTCTTCCCCATGACTTTCATACCCAGATAATTTATAAATAAAAATTTTTCAAAGTTACCTTTTGTGGTTTGCTGCCACCAGGTGTCAAACAGCAGTGCTCATCAAGATAGTCTGGTCTGCACTTCTGTGAGTCCTGTGTAGGCAAAGGCCTCTTCTCACTTGACGAAGCCAGATGGGGACTGGATCTGAGGTGCAGCGTTGTTCTACGTAAAATGTAAGGGCTGACCTTGCCACTGGGGATGTCAGCAAACCCTGAAAAATAAACAGCTTCTATAAAAACTGAGGCAATCACACTTTCTCAAATGGGTTTCTTTTTTCACAATAGGAATAAAATAGCTGATTGAAATAAATCATCTGTTCCATTGGAGAAAATGGAACAAAGAGATTGCCGAATACATCTTGCATATTCCAGAATTCAAATGCAAAATTTGGATATCACAGAACAACCACTGAATTACAAGAGGAATTCTATAGGAAAAAAAAGAGTCAAACAAGTGTTCGGTCTTTTTCTTTACAGGTACATTATTATGTGAAGAAAAATTTCAAACTGAAAACCAATACTGGTTAATTCGTGATACCATGACATTATGCTCTTGATTTTTAATACTTTTCTCTGTGTAGAACTATTTAGTTATAGACTGTTTATTATCTCTCTATTCAGCATAAAAGTCAAACAAACTAGCAGATATGTCCTCAGAACAGGGCTATTTTCAGGAAAATAATGATGAAAGTGAAAGAAAGTGAAATTCAAATAATGCTTAGCCTTAGAAATCCTGACTTCTGGGAGTGACCACCAAAGTTGAGGCTATTCAGTATCCTTATGGTTTGTCCTTAAATTATGACAATTACATTAAAGGGCAACTTAATAGGTAGTTGAATTTACAACATTTTCAAGCCATGATTTGTGCAGTCTTCTCCGTTATCCTCTGCTGCAGTGAACCCTTATGTGGAGTACCAGGTTGCCTAATTTCATGGCATTCACAGCAGACAGGAAGTGAACTCCCATGAAGATATTAATGTCTTACTGTTGTGGGCAAGTCAGTGTCAACTCGGGGAATTTTAATCGATATAACGTTTTGCAAATTAACACACTTTTAATTACTGGTATTGAAAGAAATAAAAGCCCACAAATAAGCAAACACCTGGGGAACACATGTGGGCTTCCCTCCAGACACCACTCCTCCCCAGTTTCTGGTCTTCAGTTGCTTCACTGCACACTACACCTGTGAGTGAGGTGAAGGGAGCACAGGAGACTGCCAGGACCACTTAACTCTTAGCAGAATGGGAGTTATTAATCCAACAGAAATGCGTTCTGCTGGTCTAACACTGGAAGAAAAGCTAACTTGGCACCCCACCTGCCACATCTCGCAATGACTCCTTTCACCTTCTATCACTATCACCAAAAATGTTTGCATAGTCACCAACTCAGAGTGAAAGCCATTCAACAAACCAAAAGAGAAAAGCACAACTGCTGTGCTCAGAGAATGTTTGCCTTTACAAGACATAAATACCTTTTTGCACTATTTCTGGAAGCCCATCCAACTCGCAGTCAGTGTTGTCTCGACCCTGCAGCTTTTGAGAGATATCACACTTCCTTTTCTTTTTCAATGAATTCTCTGGAGCAGGAGATCTTGGTTCTTTGTTGTCTTTCCTGCTGTCTTCACATCTCTGCCTTTTACTTGAAAGCTTAGTGGTATCTTCATCTGACCTTCTGTCTTTGACAGAGTGTTTGCTATTCTGTGTTAATGACTTCTCTGAACTCAGCAAAGGACTGCTGACAACATCACTCGCTCGCTGTTTCAGCTGAGTACTCAACAACCTGACTTGTGTTTTTAGCATCTCATTTTCTTCCTCTAGTTTATGATATTTGACAATGAGAGAGCAGTATTTCTCCAAGTTCTCATTTGCTTCTCTGGTCTTCACTTCCATAGATTCCTGCAATTCTTCTAATTTTAACTTAATTTCTTCTGTAATGGCATTATCATCAGCATCTTTCAAAGAAAAACAATATTATTCATATAACTGACATAATAAAAGATGCATATGCAAGAATTTATAATGCAATGGTCACACATCTTTTATTACATGTTTTGTAATACTGTAACTATTAAAAAATGACTGTGAAACAAATTCAGTAATATGATAGACATAATACTGTCCCTGTTAAATAGAGAACAAATACACAAGTTTTGAAAAGAATCCTTGACCAGTGCATGGGGAAACATTTTCCCTCTCATTCTGTAATTTCTGAACACTCTGTTTGCACCCTTAGCTTGCTTTAAGTATCATTTACAATACTGTGCATCTCATGAGGTGAGCTAAAATATTAAGAACAAAGCATAAGAATCAAAGGGAAAAGATTGCTGGAAAATTATAATAGAACTTGCACACAAAACTTAATAAGAAAAGCATCCCTTTTCTTCGTTAAGTCACTTACACCAAAAATGTAAGATTTAATATATTTATTGAGAACCTAGTGTTGTTTCTGAGAAAAGAAACAACACCTTTAAGAGAAAAAAGCTTAGCTAGATTTTGAAAATGTTTGACATTTGCACTTGTAACTTTTCATCCTAGTTAAAAATCACGCTCTGTACTAGAGCTGCATACGCAAGTGGACATTTTAGGGAACAAGAAAGTTTTAGAAATTAACGCACCACTAAGAAAGCATTAAGAAAATCTTGATTCAGTTACCTTCCTTATTATGCTTTGCCATAGTCAGATTTTCCTTCTTTAGCAACTCATGTTCAGCTAGTTGTTTCTGCAACATTTCCTTTTCCTGTTCCAGCTGCTTACAGGATTTCATCCACATCTGCACTTTACTGTGAGCATATTCATTTTCCTTCTTCAGCTGAATTATAATGTTACTATTATCAGCCTAAAAAATAAGAAATTTAGTTATTTCACCAGAAACATAATTCCTCCTTTTAAATATTATAATATCAAATGGAGTAATAGAATCACTGAAGTTGGAAAATACCTCCAAGATCGAGTCCAACCTTTGACCAAACACCACCATATCAACTAATCCATAGCACTAAGGGCCACCTTGAGTCGTTCCTTCAACCCTTCCAGGGGTGGTGACTCCACCACTTCCCTGGGAGCCCCTTCCAATGCTTTACACTGTTTTCTATAGGAAAGAAATTCTTCACAACGTCCAACCTGAACCTTTTATTATCCCATTGGTCTGGTACCAACCTGTGTGCAAATACCACAGAGTGAGCACACCTAGAAGCCTTCTCTGCTACACTAACACTACCATGGGTACTGTTTTCTGGCACACATACCACAGGACTTAATCCTTGGACTGATCTTATTAACCAAATTAACACCACAGTGAAGAAGAAAGATGTTGAGCAAGATGAGTGTATTGTAATTCAGTGTTTACTTGCATGTAAATTGAATTGACTGTTTCTTCAAGAGTGCATTTATAGAGACACTAACTCCCAAAGTTGGAGTACCAAGTTGGAGCCAGAAATCAATCACAGACAGCAGCAACATTAAAAAAGACCAAAACCACCCAGAAAACAAGAAAAATGCAGGGATAGGATTATTGTTACAGAAGTTCAGTATATGGACAGTAAAGCTCCATCTGAACTACTAAAAAGCAAACCAAGAATATGAAGAGCTGTTCCCAGTTATCAGTAGCTCACAGTATGTGGAGCTCATATTCCAGCATCCCTGAGAACAACTTTGTCAGAGAATTACACTAATTAACAGCTGTAATGAGAAGTCTATATAAAATGGAACTGAAAAAGCTGAATCAAGAGCAATCTATCAAGACTAATGCTTAGGGATAGACAATGGTACATTTTACCATCAAAGTAATTCACAAACAGAAAATAGAGGCACTGCAAAGTCTCTTTGAGTGAATTCTAACCATGTTTTAGCTCAGCTGCAATGCTCACTGTAGTCAACAGACTGCTGTGTTTAGGTCACAGAAACCAATTCTAGGTGATCTCAGTCACGGCACATAGAACAGAATTTTTCAAATGTATATCAATAGTAACAATATTTCTCCAGGCTCTAGGTTCTCTTTAGTGAAACAAAGGCTGTACCAAAGTCAAGCCAAAGTTCCGGAGCACTGGTTCCCAATCCCATCTTTATTTTACTACACAGTGTCTGGGATCTGGGATTAAGTATGTAATTGGTCATACTTAAGGGTTTTTCTTACCTTAGTTCTTAGAAGTTCTCCTAAGGCTTGATTAGCTTCTTTAAGGGAATTATTTAGCTGTTCTTTATTTGACTTCAAATGTTCAATTTCCAATTTTTGTGAGTTGATAAAGTGTTCCAGTGAACTAATCTTCTCATGAAAGGCCTCAATTTCTACTTCATTCTAAAGGAAGAAAATGTGCCTAATTACTATGATACCAAAAAGGACACTGAGTTTTATTTTAAAGATGTACCTAACAGTATATCACAAACCCACAGGAACTCCACAGCAAATGTAATAATTATGTTTTAAGGAATTTAACATTGAAAGGGCAATTTGTCTCAAGCACATATTTTGAATACTAGAATCTTGCCTCTAAGAAGTCTGTCAGAAAAAAACCCTTATATTTTACTATAACTTGCTCCTACATCTACCTTATATTAATAAGAATGAAAACTATTAAGAAACAATTATAGTAAGTTATTTGCCTGCGTTGAGCTGGCCTCAAGTTCACAGACGTTTCTGCAGAAAAGTTGATGGCTCTTTGCATATAGCACATCTGACAAATGTATTTCCAACAAATTTGTCCATATATCCTGAACTGGTTAAGCTTTCTTTCCTCTTCCTACCAAAACAACCATTTCCTGGATTAAACATACTGTTGTTTTCCCTCTTTCAAGGGTTATAGTCACAGTGAATTTTTATATAGACTAAATGCTTACTGAGTTGTGAGATAAATTCACTTTTTAGAGTTTGTCATATGGAAAAAAAGTTAACACTTACTGAGGTCCATGGTAATGATTTGTGGAAAAACTCCACAACTCTTAAAATTTTCTGACCTCCCCATGTCTCATTAAGTTTCTGTAGTTTTTTGACATATTGTTAGCAAAGATAAATTCTTCTGCAATAGGATCAGCAAAATTTTGTAAAATACATAGAACTGAATTAAAAACTCACATCACTACCTTTCCTATTTTCTGACTTACTTTTCGGTTTGCTTCTGTCACAGCATCCTGATGCTCTTTCTCTGCTTGAAGTAGTCTGTCTTTGTATTCTGATATTTCTCTTTTAATTTCACTTTCTTTTTCTTGTAGTTGATTCTGGACCATCTCCAAACACCTGGCCAGTTCATTTTTTTCTGAAGTTGTTAGATGCAGCTGAATCTGTAAATAGTAATAGTGCGTTCTTTCGTACTTGGAATCATCTCAATGTAGAAAGAGTTGACCCATTAAACTGTTTAAATCTGAAGCATCTTTGAATTTTCCAAAATAACTTGGTAAGAAAAAATATTTAACAGTGGCTAAACACTGTAATCAAAGAAAAGAACACCTGAACTCAAAAGGTAGGACAGGAGGCAAAGGAAGGTTATCTTAAAAGACGACAAATACAGGTTTGCCAACAGTGTTAAATCAAGCAGCACTGCAAAAATCAAAGCTTAACCTCTCCAAATGTTGTTCCCTCTGACAGTGACTTGAAGGTCACTTCCTCATCCTTTTTAAGATGACTTTCTAAGCATTTTCATCCACTTTTATAACTACTTTTTGGACAGCTGGCCTGTATTTCCATTTAGGATTTCTGAAAGTTGCAGACATATCTGTTCTCTTCCCATCCCACCCAAAATCCTCAATGCCACAATAGAAAAAAGCCCCTGGTTAGAGAATTTTGTAAATGATGTTAGTAGATCAGAAGACCACAAACTGGTTTAAAGACATAATATTGTTCACAAATAAGACCTAAAGTTTTCTAGATTATAAAATAGCCTCTAAGAATTAAATGCAAACAAATTAAAAACAAAGGCTCCAAAACTGTTTTTTCCTTGACTATGTCCTGAATTAAATTACCACTATTGAAACACTGAAAGCTGTTTCAAGAAATGTTGTATTTTTTATCCGCCCTCTTCAGTCTCATGATTGAAAGCCTGTAGTAAAGAATTTCTCAACACTGAAAAATGTCTAGATAACCAGCAGTGGCCTTTATGCTAAGAAAACATAGCTTGGATGGAAGGAAGAGGGGGAAAATCTATTAAGCAATTATTTTATCTCCGAAGAGAACATTAGATTTTTTGGAATTTAGACGCAATAACCTCTAACATTATCACAGATCTCCTTGACCAGCCTCCACACAGGTACTGTACTTGAGCATCTGGCTTTGAACACAGAAATAATGCAGATGGAATAACTTACTTTGTTCTTTTCTGAATGTTCTTGTACACATTGCATTTCTTCAGCAAGCTTATTTCTTTCTTCCTGTAGTTTGGCAATCTTCTGTTCAGTATTACTTAGCTTGACTTGCAGCTCAGTTTGACTTTCAGCCAGTTCATTTACCTGAAATAAAATTTTCCAGAATTTTTTTTAATACATGTGTCATGACCTCCAAAGTATGTACTTTTATGTAACAAGCAGTTTTTAAGATGGATTATTTTATTCCCACAATTAGTCAAATTTTAAACCAGAGTCACAACAGGGTAATGATGTTTTCACATGGTGAGTGCACTATTGTTGTTTCACTTTCTTTGGAGCTTCCAAAGTACTTATTCTTAATAGGAAAACTCAGTCATCCAATACCAATTTGTTCCTCCTTTTCTTCTACAGGAAAGAGGAAACTACC
The DNA here is from genome assembly GCA_013400575.1 of Peucedramus taeniatus. NCBI lineage: Eukaryota > Metazoa > Chordata > Aves > Passeriformes > Fringillidae > Peucedramus > Peucedramus taeniatus. The sequence goes on from WBNO01006326.1 coordinate 86,509, forward strand.
CTGCATTATTTGATTGCTTAAACTTCTATGTCTACTTTCAAGTTACCTTCTCATTCATCCTATGCAAAACAATGCCCTGCTTTTCAGCTCTGTAGCTTCACTGAAAATTTATGATTGTATGGAAAATGTAATTTTAAAAATAGGATGTTTCCTGCAAAAGTCTGAGGTTAAAATTATTTTAGGATTTTATTTATTAAGGAAGTGATAAACACAGAGGATACTTTATTCTCACTCCTACAAAGGGAACTCTACCCTAATGGAAATTATATTACCTTTTTACATAGAGTGTTCTTTTCACTAATTGTAGATTCCAGTTCCTTCTCAATGTCCTTAAAAGACATTTTTAGAACATTCAGGATATCCGGAGAGGTTTCACCATCAGAAAAATGTTGCTCCTTCAGCTTCAACTCAGCAACCAAGTTCTGCAGCCTCTCTTTTTCCTGGTGCCAGCATTCAAGTTCCTGCTGCATATGAGTCAGCTGCAAAGATAGTGCTTCTGTTTCTTTCACCTGTTTTTCAATAGTATCATTTTCCTGCACCTTTTCATTGAGTTTTTGTTTACAATCTATCAGCTCTTGAACAAGTACTTCCCTTGCTTGATCCAATTTGATGTTTTCATTTTTTATTTCCAAGCATTCCTGTAACAGCATTATTTTATCTTGCTCAAGGCGAGCTACCTGATCAATCAAGACTTGCTCTTTTGCTCTAGCATCTGCTTCCTCCTTCCATGAAAACTCTAATTTCTCACTCATATCTTTGAGCTCAGATCTCAGCAATGCCACAGTATTTTCAAACTCATCTTTGATTTGTATCTTTTCTTCCTCCTTTTCCTCCAACTGTTTTGCTGTAGTCAAA